>RYFJ01000740.1:0-369362 GCA_003991445.1 Oryza meyeriana var. granulata | reverse complement strand
TTACTACATTGATATGTATTCTTTATCTTGCATCATTAAGGTTGTGGCTCTCTTAGCCGATAGATTATATATGATATTCGCGTGTGGCATAGATTTTTGCTGTACTGGGTTTGTAATTTACATAGTTTGTGCTTGTACGGTTAGGCTTTGCTCTCAAATGCTTGCGTAAGTTATTCTGTTATGGTGTATGATTTCATGGCAATGCTGTTCTTATGGGTGTTAGCCGAGTTTCGATATTATACTTGTTAATCTTCCTGGCTCATAGAGGTTTTTTTATTATTATCTGTGTTCAATAGTTAAGTTTTGACTACCTTAGATTGATAATGATGATTTATTCTTGTATGCGTCTGATTGGGAGTGTTAATTGCAATGTTTATCAGAGTGTGTCTAGCGTAAGGTGTTAATCTTTTATTAATAAACGTTGACTGCGTTGTTTTATTATTGGGTTTATCTACACAATTATGGCGGTTTCCAGTCGACAACACAGTTGCAGTGCTGTCGGCTAAGTCATGATTTATTATGTTTTTACTTATTTATCATCTGTGCTTCCAGTGATGTTAAGTGCTTTAGTTTATATGCAGTCAGTCGCCGTGACGTGTCCACGGCTTCCACCGATTGGCTCACTGGTCTATAGTATTTTTATTTTGTCATTGCAGGGTAAATTGATGGGCATGCTAGAATAAATTTAGGACTTGCACTGCGAGTGTAAGCAATTATCCAGGCTTCTGCGGTTTCTAGGTGAGGTCTGACGCAGATATCAGTCTTCGTTCGCTAATGCTGCTTGGTGATTTTCGGTGTCAGACAGTTTTGGCACGCCAGTGGGACACGGAAGTTAGCATTGGGCGGAAGAGATTAACAGACACTCGTGATCGGGTCAGATTGGAAAATTACTAAGAGAGAACTAGCAAGTCGATGTCAGAATATATTTTCAGAACACTCTGTTGGAATCTTTGGATGACTGCGAAGGCGATTCCAAAAAATTTACAATTTCCATAACCTTAGTTTTTGTGTTGGTGATCTGGCGTGATCACGCGGACGTCACAAAACCTACAAGAGATGGTTACTGAGCAGTGCTCACCTTTCGATCAATCAGTGGATATTGGTGAACCCAGCTCCTAACATTATCAAGAAGGAGTGGATGGATAATTGCCAAGAGCCTACTCGAGGTCTTGTTTATTCCGTCCAAAATAGAGCCAATTCAAGTCCTTATGGCGCAGAAAGATGTCGGAAAATTTGGTTTCACATACAGAGAGGCTGGGGCCACACGATTATTCTGGGGATACATCAACGACTTGGTTATGGGGTGGTATCGCAAATTAACTCAGGAGGTGTCTCTTGATTCAAGGTAAATTCTCAGAGAGAATATTCTAAGCGATATCGGCTACCATTGACCTATACAATAAACGGAAATCCGAAGGGAGGACAGATTTAGCGACAAGGGTTGTAGAATAAGTAAGATAAGCAGTTTGGAAATAAGGAGCAACATTTATGTTATCGGCATCGTATCTGAGTGGTTTGATAGAGTTCATTGCCACAGTCCGATACAGAGTCCAGATTTTTCTAATTCTCAGGACAGGACAACATATTACAGTAGAGCTATTAGTCAATTTCTTGGCACAGTGTGGAGAGGGCAAGTGAGGGCGGTCTGAGGGTTAGATTTTTTCCTGTCATTGTCTGGATCGGCTTTTACATGGTTCTCTTCATTACCACCAAATTCAGTTCGAGGATGGGCCAATTTGGAGAAACATTTCACAAGTACTTTTTTGCTGGGATCATGAGATGAGGTTGACGGACTTAACATCGGTTAACAGGCTAGAGAATAAACGGTACCGGAATACGTCTAGTGTTTTCGAGACATTAGAAACGATGTTATAGTTTGAATCTAAGCGATGGGCATCGTAGCCGAGTTGGCTTTCTAGGGTCTCTTAGCTCCATTAAAGAGAAGGTTTTCATCGCAGGAGTTCGAGTCTGGCGCACTTGTACAGAAGGTATCGGCTCATGAAAGCGATTTCAAGAAGCAAAAAAGGAGAAGTTTCAGAGAAGGGTTGCTCAGGTGCAAGCTTATTCATCGGACTCAGATGATGAAGGATCCGATGTTGAAGTTGGATTGCGGGAGTGGGCTAGAAATAAGAAATCAGTATCGTGCCTGTGGGTGAAGGATATCGGTAAGGAGGAACGATATGATTTGGACGTTAATAATCCGATAAATCTTCGATCTATTGCTACAAGAGAAACTAGATACAGCTTCGCCAAATCATGTAATTCCATCAGCCGAAGAACTAAAGAAGAAGAGATATTGCAAGTGGCATAACACGATATGCACACCACCAATGAATGCAAAGTCTTTTCGGCAAATCAGATCGGCTGTACGAAAGGGAAGGATCAAGTTCCGAGGACAAAAAGCCGATGAAAATTGATGGACATCCATTCCCCGTGAACATGGTTTATGCTGGATCATCGATGAATCAAGCCGATGAAGGAAGACATCGAGAATATAGATCTAGAGTTACTTCATCGTAGCTGATAGATAAATATTCAAGGCACGAAGAGGACAACGGGTTTGTCATACGAGGAGGGATATAATCCACATTGGGATTGCCCGTTCTTTCAATTTTGCTGGGAGCGAGGGATAAGATTGCCATCGATCAGAGATTGTCCTGAATGTAATACTACAAGATCTCAGAATTTTGAGCATGGAGGATTTGCAGAAGATCGGCCGCTTGAGAAACGAGCATCGGTACATAGCCGACTAGGGCTGAACCATGAAGAATTTTTTGAAGAAAACGATGAAGAGGGATTGCATGAAAAACAACAAATCCAAAATCCTCAGTGGTGTCCTAGTGGAATATTTACAAAGAATCAGAAAAGAAGGGCACAGCGGCAACGGCACTGAGAGCAGCAGGAGAAAATGGCGAGATCACGAGGGGCCGATCATCGTTACAAAAGGACTAAGCGGGTATGGCGTGTGAAGAAAAGTGACGATGAGGTTGATCCGTCGGCTCCGGTAAACATGGTTTTCTTTTTGCCTCGGGAATATAAAGCACTTTCGTCTGATGAGAAAGGCAATGAAGAGGTTTTTGCTTAGTTAACGCTGCACCCCAATCAGGCTATATTTGGTAAGCCTGAAGAATCAAAGCATCGGCATTTGAAGCCATTATATATCAAGGGTTATGTAAATGGGAAGCCGATGACGAAGATGCTAGTTGATGGGGGGGCAGCTGTTAATCTAATGCCATATGCTACGTATCAGAAGCTGGGGAAAACCGCTGAAGATTTGATCAAGACAAATATGGTGTTAAAAGATTTCGGTGGGAATCTATCAGAGACGAAAGACGTGTTGAACGTGGAATTAGCAGTGGGGAACAAGACATTACCTACCATGTTTTTTGTTATCGATGGAAAAGGATCATATAGTCTGCTCCTTGGTAGGGATTGGATTCACGCAAATTGTTGTGTGCCCTCGACGATGCATCAAAGTCTGATACAATGGCAAGGGGAAACCAAGTTGAGATAATCCTAGCAGATCAATCGACCAACATTGCAATGACCGATTTGCTGGTCTGGGAGGCCGATGGTGTCGATTGTTTGTCTGGAAAAGTGTGGGAGGGGGATTATCTTAAGATCACCAGTCAGGAGATACAGCCGATTCGGCAAGTCGGCTCAGAATTATTACTCTGATGAGCACCATTGAAGATTTCGAAGGAAAGTTGGGACAAGGGTTTATGTCGGCCGATGATTTGGAAGAAATTGATATAAGACCAGGAGATAGGCCAAGGCCGATGTACATAAGTAAAAAATTGCGTCCTGAGTTTCGAGAAGAATTAATAAAATTGTTGAAAGAGTATCGGGATTGTTTTGCTTGGGAATATCATGAAATGCCAGGATTGAGCCGATCAATTGTTGAACATTGGCTTCCTATTAAACCAGGATATCAGCCGTTTAAACAGGCTCCAAGGAGATTTAAAGCGGAGTTATATGAGCCAATCAAAGAAGAAATCACAAGGTTATATGATGCAAAGTTTATAAGGCCGTGCAGATATGCTGAGTGAGTGTCTAATATCGTCCCGGTGGAAAAGAAAAATGGAAAATTGAGAATATGTATTGATTTCCGGGATTTGAATAAGGCTACCCCCAAGGATGAGTACCCGATGCCGATAGCAGATTTGTTGGTAGATGCGGCATTAGGCCACAAGATTATTAGCTTCATGGATGGCAATGCAGGATACAATCAAATTTTTATGGCAGAAGAAGATATACATAAGACTGCGTTTCGATTTCCTGGAGCTATCGGCTTATATGAGTGGGTAGTAATGACGTTTGGATTAAAAAGTGCCGGGGCGACTTATCAGAGGGCGATGAATTATATATTTCATGATCTCATCGGCTTATTAGTGGAAATTTATATCGATGATGTGGTGGTTAAATCTAAGAGTGATGAGAGCCATATAGTTGATTTGCGAAAAGTGTTGGAAAGGGCAAAGAAGTACGGATTAAGGATGAATCCCAATAAATGTGCTTTTGGTATATCGGCTGGACAGTTTTTGGGTTTCATGGTTCATGAGCAAGGAATTGAAGTTAGTCAACGGAGCGTCAGAGCCATCAAGAATACAGAACCACCAACCAACAAGACGGAGCTACAGTCGTTGATCGGCAAGATTAATTTTGTAAGGAGATTCATATCAAATTTATTAGGAAAGATTGAGCCTTTTACTCCATTGTTGAAATTAAAAGCCGATCAAGAGTTTTTGTGGGGGGCAGAACAGCAGAAGGCATTTGATGAAATTAAGAGTTATTTAAGTTCCCCGCCTGTTTTGACTCCGCCGCAGAAAGGAGTGCCATTCAAGTTATACTTATCGGCTGATGAGAAATCCATCGGGTCTGTTTTAATACAGGAATTTGAAGGGAAGGAGCGAGTCGTGTTCTATCTAAGCAGAAGGCTTTTGGATTGTGAAACAAGATATCCTGCGGTAGAGACATTATGCCTTTGTTTATATTTCTCATGTACAAAGTTAAGGTATTACATCCTATTGGCTGAATGTACGGTGGTTTGCAAGGCCAATGTGGTGAAATACATGTTGTCGGCTCCAGTTTTAAAAGGGCGAGTTGGTAAGTGGATTTTTGCCTTGACAGAGTTTGACTTGAGATATGAATTGGCTAAAGCGATTAAAGGACATGCCATAGCCAATTTGATTGTGCAACACAGAGGAGTTCATGAAGATTATGTGGAGCCGATCCCGTGGACTTTATTTTTTGATGGATCGGTTTGCAAGAATGGATCTGGTATCGGATTGGTCATTGTATCGCCTCGGGGGGCAAGTTTTGAGTTTACTTTTACAATTAAACCCTATCGGGCCAACAATCAAGCGGAATACGAGGCGGTGCTGAAAGGACTTCAACTTTTAAAGGAGATCGGGGCCGATATCATAGAGATTGTTGGAGATTTCTTATTAGTGATCAAGCATTTGTCTGGGGAGTATGAGTGCAGGGATGATGTTTTAAGATCATATTTTGAGGAATGTAGAGATTTATTGAGGGATTTCAGGATGGTATCGTTGGATCATATTCCTAGAGAACAGAATTTAGAAGCTAATGATCTTGCACAAATTGCTTCAGGTTATCGGCTAAACAGACAGGTTGAGGTTGAGATAGCCGATAGTGATATTGAGGATAAAGCCGATGATTGGAGACAAGAAATAGTTGATTATTTACAAAATCCGTCGCAATTGGTTTCTAGGAAACTTCGGTATAAAGCTACTAAATATGTGTTGCTTGATGGAGAGTTATATTATCGGACTTTTGAAGGGGTTCTGCTGAGATGTCTAAATTTAGAAGAAGCCAAAGTGGTTATGTGCGAAGTGCATGAGGGTGTTTGTGGAACTCATCAATCGGCTCATAAGATGAAGTGAATATTGAGAAGAGTAGGATATTTTTGGCCGACAATGTTGGAGAATTGCTTCAAATATTATAAAGGATGTCAAGATTGCCAGAAATTTGGAAATATACAGCGAGCACCGGCATCGGCTATGAATCCTATCATCAAACCATGGCCGTTCAAAGGATGGGGAATTGATATGATCAGCCAGGTTTATCCTCCATCAAGTAAAGGGCATAAATTCATATTGGCAGCAACAGATTATTTTACAAAATGGGTGGAAGCAATTCCTTTAAAGAAAGTCACGTCCAGAGATGCGATTGAGTTTGTAAAAGAGCATATAATTTATCGGTTTGGAATTCCTCAGACGATAACTACCGATCAAGGATCTATTTTCGTGTCCGATGAGTTTCAACAATTTGCTGCCAGTATGGGAATTAAGTTACTGAATTCATCACCTTATTATGCTCAAGCTAATGGACAGGCAGAGGCTTCGAATAAGAGTCTAATCAAATTAATTAAGCGGAAGATTGATGAACAGCCGCGGAGATGGCATACTACATTAGCCGATTCATTATGGGCCTATCGGATGGCATGTCATGGGTCTACTCGGGTACCACCATACCAATTGGTATATGGACATGAAGCAGTTTTGCCTTGGGAGACTAACATCAGTTCTAGGAGAATTTCTTTACAAAATCAACTGACAGCCGATGATTATTATAATTTAATGACAGATGAACTCGAGGATTTGGCTCAGAATCGGTTAAGGGCGCTGGGAAGGATCAGGGAAAATAAAGCTAGGGTGGTTAGGCATTATAATAAAAAGGTGATGAAATCGTTTACTGAGGGAGACCTTGTATGGAAGTTGATTTTGCCGATCGGGTCCAGAGATAGTAAATTCAGAAAGTGGTTGCCTAATTGGGAAGGGCCCTATTGGATTAATACTTGTGTACCTGGCAATGCCTATATATTGGAAGATCTTGAGGGGATAGAGTTTGCTAAGGCACTTAATGGGAAATATCTCAAGAAGTATTATCCGAGCGTTTGGATCAACTCCTGAATCGGTTGAATGCGGCCGATTTCTAAAATAGTTCAAAGCAAGAGCCGATGTTGTTACATCGCCTAAAGATAGCCGATATCAATTAGTATCGCCTTTAGATCAAGCAAATAAAATATTATCAAGTGAAATAAGTAACGGAGTTGGTTAGATTATATTATAGCGAAAGATTATCGGCATGTTCCAGAGCAACATCAGAAGCATCAATGTTAAAGTTTTACAAGAATTTCTGAATGGTTTCAATTGCACGTAGGTGAATCTGATCAATCTGGTTGATGCACGGATATCGTCTTCATCGGAGCTCGGAATGGTCTTTAAGCTCTTGCGCCGATGAACGACTTGGCGTACTGCTGCTGCAACTTTGGATTCTTGATCTTGTATTGCTTGTGGCTAGCCGATGAGCTGAGATTTTGTGACTTCAATGTCCTTGCGGATTCTTTCAAGCTCTGCTAGCAAGTCGGCTTGTTTTTCCTTCAGCTGATCTAATTTAGCTTGGATTTCTTGAGGGGCGGTTGCCATATCATCAAGCTTTTTCTTTTCAGATTGAGCAGACAGCCGATCGTCTTGGATGCGTTGAGCTAGAATCTTTTGTTCGGCGTGATCGGCTATGCGTTGCCTGGTCTTGATCAGCTGAAATTTGTGGGATTCTAAGTAAGCAGCAGGGGTTAGGGCATCGATGAGTTCGTCGGGTAGATGATGTTCAATCTCAGAAAATCTTGCCCGGATTGGTCCACAATCTTCTACCAGCGCGTCTATTGGGGTTTCTAGCCGACGGGTAATATCCAGCAAATGTTCGTGCACGTCGGATGGAAGGGGTGGTCTGGTCATAGTGTTGGTAATTGCCTCTTCATCAGTCTCCAGGTACTGGCCGATATCAAAGGAGAATAGGTCGGCCAAGGACTGCAAATCGGCATCGGTGAGTAAACGGATTATGAATGAATAAGTTAACACAAATGATTACTTGAGGGGGGATAGCGGCAGCTTGAGGAATGACATCGGCATCAGATGGATAAGTAGGTTGTTCTTCAGGATGGCCGATGTCTGGTGCCGAAGTAGGAGGAGCGGCCTCAATATCGGCTTCGGGGCTGGGCGCTGGAGTTGGAACAGCTGGGGAGGTCATCGGCTCGATGAGGACATCGGGTGAAGGTTGAGTTTTAGGAGTTGATGACTCGAACTAAAAATAAGATTGGTAATGAAGACAAAAGAAATAGACAAATAATGTTAAGGATCAGCACATACCTGCGGGGATGAAGGAGCCGATATTGCTTCGATAGTGGGCGGCGCTGTAACCACGACATCGGCGCTAGTTTTTTGCCTCTTTTGGGAAGGGCGAGATGCCAGCTTCTTGCGTTTTGGTCCTGTTGGCCGTGGCGCCCGGAGAAGAGACGATGGAGGGGGTGCACCATGCCCCAAGTTTGGATTGGCCGATGGTGGTTGATAGATGATTGGCCGGCTGCTGGTGCTTGTTGTTGGCGGTTCCTTGTCATCAGCCTGCAAGATAAGATTATAAGAGATATGATCGGAGACAATGATTGTCTTATGGGATGTTACCTCTTCATCAGATTCGACGTAGTTGGAGTTGAGGCAAGAACAATATTGGGCGGCCGATAGGATGAACAGGTGTTTCCTCTATTCTGACCACCATCGGGAAAAAAGCCTTGTATTGGCGGTGCATGTCTCCACACTGGTGGCGGTGCCCAGAGGTAGAGATCCTGTTAACATCCGTAGCCGATCGTACTCCAAAGTGCTATTTACATTACCCCGGGCCTGAAGTTTATCAATAAAGAGTAGGCCGATTGGGAGTTGGCCGAGGCCGAGCTGGTGGGAACCGACCGATGGATGATAAAACTCATATGATGGTTGTTGTGATCGGCCTTGAGAGAAGCCAATCGGCAGAAGGCAGGGGGTAATGGCTGATAGAAATATGGTCTTGGATTCTTCATCGGCCAAAGTATCAAGAGGGTTGAATTTGAAGGGCATCTCGAATGATGCTGCATCATCATATGCAAATCAGAGTGTGGCCTCCCTGGTGAAGCCATAGTAGAAACCTTTGAACCACTGGCTGAGTCCGATAGGAGTCATTTTGCAGCCAGGGAGAGCTGATGCAGCTTCGCCCATAGAGATACATCGGTGGTAGATGGGTTCCTGTTCCTCTGGGTGATCGGCTGGGAAGTTTAAGTTCAGGAGGGAGGTCCCAGGAATGGCCTTGGAGGTGTAGACATTGAGCCATAGTTGCACGAACCACCAAGGACCACCAATGTGGCCGACTGATTGACTGGCCGATAGTTTTCCTGCTACTTGATGCAGCAGTTGATAGGTGGCGCCGAGAAGATATTGCCCCAGGGGGATTTGTTTCTTATCGGCCAAGCATTCTGCTAAACATTGCATGTTTGTAGTTGGGCCAAGGGTCGCGCCACCTAAGACAAATCATTCCAGCCACAAATTCAGGAAGGCTACATGCTCCCGATCATCAACTGGCCCAGTCACCTTGTTGTGAATTGATATGTACTTGGTCCAGCCACCGATATTCTTCGTCTGTAGCCGATGAGTGGGCTTGAATCGGAGGTTGAAGGGGTTGATGTAACTCGTCATGTTGAGGCAGGTGAGCATAGTTATATCCATCAGAGTTGGGGTCATCGGCCCATGTCCAAATAAGAAGGCGTTGAGGGCATCTGACCAAAAGTATGACGCCGATGCGAGCAAAGGTTCATTCTTCTCCATTTCGGCCAGGGAAAGGTTGATGCAGTGGCCGATGTCTGTTTCTTCCCAATGGGTTTTCTATATAGTTGATACTCTTAGGCACTAGTTCTTCCACCCGGGAAGCTTGCTAGGCCAGGATCTGAAGCTATTGGTCCAATCGCTAGCTAGCATAGAAGAGTTCTTGAAGGGGATGCGTTGGGTTTCGGCATTGATGAAATCTGTGGGGTCTTCGCTACCCATAGGACCGTGATAGAAGAAATTTGGATAATTGGTGGCCGGAATCAATACTTGGCTTCTAAGGTCCTACAGTAAACAAGAACACGATGAAGAACGGATGAAGAATGTAGCAGATTTAATCCATCTAGATTACAAAACAGAAAGAGTGATCAGACAAGAGGGTTACCTCTGGGACAGCGGTTGCTGAAGCCATCGCAGAAGAGGAGAATGAACGAAGGCCGGTGGTTGAGGAAGGAGATCGCAACGGTTCGCTTGGTTTCGCCGGAGTTCGTCGAGGTCTCGAGGGAAGCGAGAGAGTTCTGGTGATGTGAAAGCGTAAAGAAAGGAGGCTAGGAAGGCGAAGCGGTTTATAGAGGAATGATGACCGGGCAGGAATCGAGGCCGTTGGCACTGTTCAAACAATTAAGGAAAGTGGGCTACCTTGGGCCACCTCAGTGTGAAAGGAATCTGAAAGCCCAGACGAGAAAATTTCGAAGTCTTATGGAAAACTCCGAAATTAGGGGGCATGTGTTAACGCCAAAATTTGGTATGATTCTTTATCAGATTCGGTTAAGGAAAAATCACAGTCAAATAGTAGGAATTAATCCGGAGGAAGCCAAGTTTGAGAAGGGATCATGAAGACCACGGAGAGGCAGTTAATATCTTATCTATTAATTAAGGCAATGTTAGTATTTCTTTCTTTTAGGAAACCTGATCTCGTGTCCGATCGGGTCTTATTAGTGTTTTCCTTCTGTAATTAGGAAATCGTGTGTCGTGTCCAATAAGGACTTGTATCAACTTGGGGTATAAATACGTATGCCCGGGTACCTTGTAAAGATATCAGACAGATCAATACAAATTCGGCGCATCGCCACCCTTTTTGACGGGTTCTTGCTTCTCGAGCTGGGCTGCATCGGTTAAGTTCGACCTCCTGCGAGAGGGTAAGTCTCGTTACCCCGACTATCGTATCGGCTAGGACTTCCTCGGTTAGGTCCGATATTTTATCCGGTCTACGGTAGTCGGCTTACCACGATATATCTATTCTGTCTACGGCTGCATCAGTTAAGTTTGATCTCTTAGGCCGAGTAGATATATCACATCACGCGTGCATAGATTTATTAGCTTACTGGGTGTAATTTATCGTCAGTTTGTGTTGCATTGGTTAGGTCCGACCTACTAAACTGCCTGTGATAAGTTATTCCTGCTAGGTTGATAGATTTCATGCAAGCGTCTTATCGGGATGTATAGCCGATAAGTTATCGTATATTACATCACAATTGCAGTAGATCTATCGGCTCATCGAGGTTCTTTTATCATTATTAATCTGTGCTGCATCAGTTAAGTTTGACCTACTAGATTGATAATGATAAATTTATTCTTGTTAAGCCGATGGGTGTCTATGCAATGTTTTATCGGAGTGTCTAGCCGATAACTTATCTTTTTATTAAATAAAGCCAACTGCGTTGTCTTTATTATTTTGTTTATCTACACTATCATCGATTTCCCAGCTGATACACAAGTGCCATTGCAGTCGGCTAGAAGTCATGATTTATTTGTTTTTACTTATTTATGCCATCATCGGCTTCCAGTCGATGTATAAGTGCTTTAGTTTATATCGGCAATTGGCCGATGAAACGAGTCCAAATCGGCTTCCAGCCGATTGGTTCACTGGTCTAATATTTCTATCTCCTTGTCAATTGCAGGGTCAAATTGACTAGCACGCCTATGAATCTCAAATTTAGGACTTGCACTAGAGTTAAGCAAATCTCCCAGGCCTTCGCGTGTCTAGTGCATCGAACCAGATCATCAGCTCGTTCCCAACGCTGGTTGGTGATTTTCGGTGTCAACAGGACCATAATGTGTCAAAGAAAGTTCTGTGGTCTTACTTAAGGAGAGCTCTCTCAATGAGTTGCCTAGCTATGGTTCTATGACCTGATGCCTGCAGTGCTGTCGGCTAGCGTAAGGCCGGCAGACCGTAAAGTGCATTTCTTTTACACCATTGCATTCATCTTTCTCCCGTCCAATCAGTTCCAAACATCATCGACCCTAACTGCGCGCACGTCTTACTCTGCATCGCTGTTTGTTGTTGTTCCTTTCTACTATGCATCTCTGCCGCTACCTGCCTTTTCTTCGATTTGACCTGCTGATTCCTCCAAGAAGAGATTTAGCTCGCACCCAGCATTATTCTACGTGCTTAATCTCACATCTGAATCAATGCAAGCACACATAATCGAGTAAGCCATCGTTCGGCCGTCCAGCAGATGCGTCCTAGGACCTGTGCCCCCGTCGACTATGGAGGAGCTTTTGATGTCCGTGCCGCGTGATGAATCAGGATTTTCTTTCTTTTGCAGGAACTGGGATTGCACTAGCTGGTGTCTTGGGTCAAGAAGGTATCTGGTATCGTGAAAGTAGGGCTGGTTTTAGATAAGTTTGATACTCCAATCCCCTATGACCTTATTGACAAGGCACGGGACGAGCCCATTCCTGACGAGTGATTTAGAAAGGAGTGAACGAACTACAGATTGTAGCGAGCCGCCCGCGCCTTGGTGACCTAACCAATTGAACTAAACTCTACGTTTTCCCACCCCCACTACTGCCCGAAATCCTACTTTGGTGGGCTTCCCCCAAGGTGACACCGAAGGTCTACCTCCTTTTGTGCGCCCCTCACCTCCTCCATGAGGATGATCCCCTGGATTCATTGCAACACCACGAACAATGGGGCGCTTGCCTAACCACCGGCTTTGTCCTGCTTTTCTAAGCTAACGTGCACCATGGTTGGGATTGGAAACTATACCAATAGTAGCATGGCATCGGGAATCTATGAGTTTTTCAACACCCAATGGTAGCCGCACAAGACATTGTGGGGCTGGCTCCTTAATTATTTTAGCATAAGTTCCTGCGGCCCAAGCCAGCTTTGTGCTTTGCTCGGATGACATTCAATATCATGTACCCATGTTCCCATACGTATATCAGTTAATGGTATGCTATTTCCTACTTTTGAATTTAGATCCAATATCTTGTGTCTATAAGCAAGGGGGGCGTGGCCAAGAGGCTGCCAGCTGACTGCCCCTTGATGGCGATAAGTGTGATCAGCAAGCTAGAGAGTCATGGTAGTCGGCCGTACATCACCCAAATGTAGTGCCTCGCAGATAGAGAGGGGAATCACACTCACACTAGAGCCAAGATCACATAAAGCACGGAAACTTTTAGATCCTATCAAGCATGGAATACAGAAACTGCCTGGAGGGGCGAAGCGGCTGCTAAGGTCCTCTTAGACTAAATATCTTTTTATCAAGCTATTATGATGCTCGCTTCTCTTCGGTTGGATTCCTCGTCATTAAAGGAAATTGTGCTTCTTTAGTTCTACATTAAAATTTTGAGTAGAGTCTTAAGTTTTAAGCTAAGAAACTTGATTTCGGGAACTTTGTGGGAGAAATAGAGCCATTTGGAGAAGAGGGCAAGACATAGCATAGAAATCACGGCTTCGGCTGCTCTAGTCCTCTAGAGGAGCCGCTACTAGCGTGTGTGTAATTCATGGCAGTTCACTATTTTGCCTGTTATGGAGCTATTCTCTTTCTTTTTTTTTAGTATAGAGAGGTAAGTTAGTGTTGTTCTAAGGAAGTGGTAGCTGTTCCAGTACATAAAGAAGGGAGATTTGTCTAACCCGAGCTCTTTGATAAAGAGGGTGTGGCCGAAGTCAATCCGTTGAGAAAAAAGTCATGTATTTTCGTTGGCTATAGTGATCAGCGGGTAATGAAGACAATACACGTAGTGATCTTTTTAGCCAAATGATAGACCACTATAAGGATCAAGTGGCTTCAGGAGCTCTAGTGAATTCCCAGCAAGTTATCCCAGATAAAAGAATCATTAACATTGGCTGGGCCATCTTTCCAAGTTGTCAAACTTCAGTTAGATGCTTACTCTTCGCCCTGTGCCTCTAGAGCTGCTGCCGGTGGTATAGTCAGAGATTGCATTGCCGTGGTTGATAGCAGAAGGTCCGTATGATGGTACCATGGACATAAACGAGGTTGAGCATATCTTTAATGATTTCAAACTAAAGCATACCTAAAGCCTGCCCTGGATATGAAAAAGGGATTTGAGCCATAAGAAGATGAGGATCTATCACTAGATGAGGAAATGGAAACAACTAAGTACTAGTTAGGTTCTGGAAATGGAAATGGTAACAGCGGCCCAAAAATGGTAAGGTTTTGTTTTCAAAGAAAAAGGAATCTTACCATTCGGGTGGTCACAGGGAAGTTCTCTAATAGATCACTTAAGACAAAGGATTAACTACAGCACAGGATTAAACTTCATAATACTTCCCATTTTTAGGAAGAAAAGCATAATGAACCCGGCAACTCTTTGATCAGACTCGCAAGCGGATACCTTCATTCGGTCATTTAGCATGAACTTCACTGCTGGTACAGGAATGCTTTCTATTTGGGTAATGGCAAAGAGAAGCTCATGTCGACCTGCGGGGGCAGTAACATGTTCACGTTGACTCTTGTTAGTCTCAAGCCTGAACTACACATATTGAAACTTCAAGAAAGATCAAACTCGATGAGTGATAATTAAGCATAATTCAAGTCAGGCATGCCAGTATGAAGAATAAAAAAATTGCAAATTTGCTGGTTCAAAGAAAGTTCAAACTGCTCGAATGGCCTATACCCAAACCCTTGGAAGCGATGACGGAAAGCATCACTTTTCAAAAGGAAGGAGTGAGGCTGACTGAATCCATCCATAAAACCGTCAAGGAAATGAAGTCATGGTTTAGCATATTCGGAATTGTAACCAAGAATCCTGGGTTCTATACTAGATTCAACACTAGAGCATGCAGCCGATCCTGGATACAGAACTATTAAAGTGTGCAGTGAGGAATCTTTATTGGTAGCCAGTCTTTCACTTCCGCCTCTCCACTCCCATGTCTTTCTTGGTTGGACCAACCCAACTTGCGTTTTTCGACAAGTCTTTCTACTTAGAGCAAGAAGAGGAACCAAAATCAAGCTTTCTTTATTTTCATTTATGGATAACCAATTCATTTTCCAATATAGTTGGGAGATTGAAATCTGTCAAGTGAACAAACATGAGAATGTTGCAAACCTTCTAGGCTTGGGAAAGGAGGCGTGGGTTGAATTAAGTATATAGAAAGAGGTTAGGTGAAGACCATACTTCGAGACTGAGCATTAAGTATATAGAAAGAGGTTAGGTGAAGACCATACTTCGAGACTGAGTAGAAAGGTATGATCGTGAGAACAATGGGATCTTGCTCTAATGTAATTGTTCTTACTTACTGAATTAGACTCTCTCTAATAACCGAGGTCAGGCTTCCTTATTCAATGAGGGACTAATCCCCCTATGCAATCACTTCCTTTTCGTACTTTATTTAAACGTTAAAATTGCAATATCAATTCAATACTAAATTGCAATAAGTGGAGTCTCTCAACTAGAGACGAACCGCTAGACTACATCGAGTAATGAATTCAACAATTCCAAAAAAACAAACAGATGGAGGAAATTCCCTGACTTGCATCTGTATCTATTGTCCATCTCTCTCAAATGTCCACTTCAGTGCCATTATTTCTTCTTTTCCCTGAGCTGAGAAAAGAGCAGATCATGGTCTATTTGCCAAGGGAATTTCACTCTGGGTCTAAATAAGACTGAAAATGCTAGCCCAGCCGGTGCTTGAGGCGAGCAGCACAAGGGATGATGGTATGAAATAAGAATGCAACTCTTGCAAAAACCAGGATTTGAGTAGTAAGCGGCATCCCCTCTGAGTTGTGAGTAAGAGGAACCATTCTGTTTTTGCTCTTCTCTAGATTCTGACCAGTAGTAATTTGCCTATGATTTTTCAACTGATATGTCAATATAGAAAGATCTCCTTATTTCTTCACCATGGGTTCTCACATCATTTTCTTGAAAAGATATTAGATCACCGTGGGAATCTTTCAAATGAGTAATGGTTACCAGTCCATTATTCAAACAAACCCTTCGATGATTTATCGGCTGTCCTTCTTATCAATTATGGCTAGAAAGAGACGTTGGTGTGGTCCATACATATATTAGAATAGAACCATGGTAACCTTTTCCTATGAGTAAGTCCTCTGTACTGTACATACTCGAGAGAAGTAGTTCCCTTCCATGTCAAAGACTAGTTAAGTTTCACTATCTCCTTTCTCAACTCGCTATTTCCCAGCAGCTCTAGACTACTCGAAAAAGTAAGAAGGAAGCAAAGTAGGTTTCTACACACTAGGATCTGGACGTAAAATTGGATCCCGAGGCACTTTAAAATGATGCCACTGTGCCCACAGTCCAATGATCCACCAATGTTTGTGTCAAATCTTATCCATGCTGCAACTAGGCCATGGAATATGGAGGTTGTCAGAGAACATATGTATGAGATGGATGCCGAAGCAGTAGCGAACATTCCAATCAGTCATGTTGCCTAGCTAGAATGGAAACCTAGCAAAAGAGAAATCGCCATATACTAGGCCCCCCAATTGCTTAAGGGTTTTATCTAAAAGATTCACGATATAACTAGGAAGACCTTTCAAATACTAGCGAACTGAAAC
This sequence comes from Oryza meyeriana var. granulata, assembly GCA_003991445.1. Taxonomy (NCBI): domain Eukaryota; kingdom Viridiplantae; phylum Streptophyta; class Magnoliopsida; order Poales; family Poaceae; genus Oryza; species Oryza meyeriana. The sequence continues at coordinate 352,945 of RYFJ01000740.1, read as the reverse complement.
ATCTGAGTAGCTAAAGGAAGGAAAATCAACCAAGACCCCCTCAGTAGTGGCGAGCGAGAGCGGAACAAGGGTTTTCATCAAAAGAAATCTGAAACGGTTTCATTCGATTTGTTGTGGATTGGATGAAGGAAAAACTAGCAAGCAGCAAGCGTAGGCTGTGTTGCTATAGTGCGCCCTACGGAGTTGTACAAAGTCAGCAACCATTTTGGGACGCAAGCATAGGCAACACAGGACTGATGACGGGGAGGGGCGCATAGTGAACTGATTTTCTAAAAAGATTGGAAGATCCGTCCAAAGAAGGTCCTATCTGCGGTTTTGCAATAGTTTTAGTTCCTCGAAAGTACATCGTTCGCTTGCAGCTAAAGTGAGATACAACAGTAGTTCCTATCTGGTTTTCAACGGCTAAGGGTCGGTCCATTGAACCCTCAATTTCGGCTTTCTCTTTTCCTGGTCAAAAGGTTTGTTTGGGAAAGCTTCTAAATCTAGGGTGAAATGTCCCCACCCGCTGGGGCAGGATAGTAAAGAGCTGATTCTAGGGAAAGCTAGGATTTCACTTTTCTATTAGCCATCGAGTTGGAGTAGTTAACCATCTATATGCCATGGAAGAATATGCATAAGAATTAGTTCTTGCCCTTCCAATGTAAGTGGCGGATCAGACTTTATCCTAGTTTTGCCAAAGGAGCAACCCCCCTTTTCACCTTGAATTGGTTCAAATACGAAGAATTTCTTAGTTTTCGCGGTTGGACATAGTGAAGAGTGAAATTCCTCCTCAGTCAGGACTAGCCCTCTGCACTCCATAAAATCATCTTATTTTCAAAGAAGGGAGTTCCAAGTTTCTATCTCAAATGTATTTGTAATCAAGGGATAATCTATTTGAGAAACAGGTTTCTCATTGGTATTCCTCTTTCCTCATGTCAGTAGCTTCTATCTTATGATTCACATTCCAACAATCATCATGAACATCTGGATCTCCAGATAAGGAAGTCCTCTTCTCAAAACACAACCACCGATTGATCCGATTAGACTTCCTGCAGGGTAGCACGGGGAACTTGCTGAATCAACTCCTTGGAATCAGAGGCCTAACTGAAGGTCAATCCTACGGTAACCCCACCCAACCTAGGAATGCCTATTTCACTTCCTTGACAGAAAGCTTTCATTCAATAGTCAAGGTAGAGTAGAGGGGGGGGGGGGGGGGCATGCTACTTAACACAACTGCACTTGGCAAAGAAAATAGGATAGAACAGAGAGAGCCTAATCTCCTGCTTGGTAAGTCAAAGAGCCTGGCTCAAGCCGGTCCATTACGTCTTTCTCTTATTGATCTAGGATCAAGGGCTTCCTTCTCGGTGTCTATCAATAAAAAATGACTTTGAAGGCTATGTGCCAATTGTGTGTGTTCTCTCGTCCATCTCATGCTTCGTGCCTCCTCTTGCCCCCTTCTTCATTCATCCATTTAGGTTAGAATAGATCCAGGGAAACCCGGCTTGGCAACTGTCCTAAGAAAAACACATTAAGAGAGTTCAATCTCTAAAATATAGCATTTTCTCTCCTAAGTACCTAAGTAGTAGTAGTAGAAGGCTTAGTATATGACTTGATCCAATAGAGTCAGAACACATGTCACACCCAGAATTTTCATCTAAAATTCAGGTGCTTTATTATGTGTAAATCCTCGTCCAGGAATCAACCGAGGCACATAAATGACATAGTTGATATCAAAGTAAATATTTTACATAACCGAATGTACTTATTACAGAGGCAAATGGCACCTCTCAAAATAATAAAAATCTAAGCAACAGAAATAAACTACGGACGACGCGATGACTCCCACTCCACAAGCGCTTGACCAGGCTCCCGCTTAGTCCTCCAAGAAATCCTCCTCGCTGAAGTACTCCTCTAATGATGATTGTTGATTGCAAGGTGAGTATATGAAATACTCTGCAAGCCACACAGCAAATATGCAAGTCCACAAGTATCCAAAGGATGGCATAATATGGCTCAGGTTGCATAAATAGCAGTTAGTGAAGCATTTAAGAAAGTAATAAAACAATAATCATTAATCAATATTAACAAACACTATACCGCTCTGTCGATGTTTTGTATCGGCAATAATTACATGGGGCTATTCGTCGGACCTAAACTCGATGGATTCGAAAAGACACACGGGATTTATATTGGTTCAGACCCTCAAGGTGAGGTAATACCCTACTTCCAGTTATGGTGTATTGCTTTCGCGGTATGTGGAATCATCTCTGGGGAGATTATCCTATGCCCCAGGGGGCTCCCTACCCCTCCTTATATACTGGAGGGATAAGGATTACAGGGTAGGAAAACTAGTTGGATACGACCACGAGCTTTCCTTATTAGCACATAGAGCATCCGGTTAGGACTATATTCCTTTTCTTATCATGCAAGGTAATATAAAGCTGAGTCCTACTCTATCTCCAATTATATGGACTAGCCTACTCTCTATCCGAGTGGCCGTAATTGCCCTTCTTGAGGTACTCGGGGCCCATGGCCTCCATAGTAGCTCCTGAGACCTTCATAGTTGAGTCACAGCTAATGCTGAGTGCTCATCCTCCATGGTGAAAAGATTCCTGAGTGCTTTGCACCTGAGTATTCATTGTCCGAGTGCTTCTTCTCCTGAGTGTTGCTTCATGTTAGCTGGCAACGAGGCTATGAAGGGCTTCATAGATGAATAGTATGCACTGAATAGGCGCACCTATTAGGTGTAGCCCCCAACTTTATGCTTAATTGGGAAACAATTAAACATAAAGTCAAAGATCTTTAACCTTTAAGTCTTTCCAGAGTGATATGTTTCTCAGAAATTGGACTCTTCAGCTATATATTAGCTGAAAATTTTGCTCATGGCAATTTGGCTAAGCATGTAAGCCATGTATGATGAGGTGTACTTGAGAGATACTTGTATCCCAAATTTTAATGGAGATCAGCTATTGATCTTTATAAGGATGTATCCTCAATACCTTAAAATAATCAAGATACCCAAATGTATACACCCAGCTATAGGCTTTGCATGAAGCGTATCTGATTATTTAATCTGTTCTTGTAAAATAGCACCTGTATCGTGATTTTAACACAACCAGCGAGCGACCCAATAGGGCATACTATTTAAGAACTCATATCTTCGGCCTACTACTGCATAAGCCGGCCCAAACCGACCTACCTAGCACAACCCTATAAAATTTGAAGATTTTGATCATTGCTCAACAGGCCCATTGCTTTGGGGGGTATGCCACCGAAGCGTAGCAGATTTTGATGCTGAAATCATCGCAGAAATCTTCGAATATGCCGCCTATGAACTGAGTGCGTTGCCCATAATGATACGATTGGGGTCTCTAGATCTGTAGATTATACTTAGTATGAAGTCTTTCACCTAGGCCATAGTTATGGTAGCAACAGGTCTGGAATCAATCCACTTTGTGAAGATGTCCACCGCGATGAACAGATGTGTAAACCCTCATGGCGCCTTCTTGAATGGCCTGACCATGTCAAGCCCCTACACAGGGCCACGAAATTTGGATAGCCTGCAACTCTTGTGTTGGTAGATGAGTTTGCCGAGCGAAAAATTGACATCCCTCGCATGACCGGATGAGGGCTTCAGAGTCGGTAACCGTAGTTGACCAGAAGAATCTTTGTCTGTAAGCCTTTCCGACTTATGTTCTAGATGCAGCATGGTTGCCACAGATACCCGAGTGGATAAATTGCAGGATTTGCTTGCCCTTCTCAGGTGTGACGTAGTGCATGAGAACTCCGGATGCACTTTGACGATATAGGTCTTCTCCGACTATGAGAAAGCTTTTGCTCCGTTGCTTGACTTACTCGGCTTTGTTGCAATCTTTAGGACGTTCGTCTTCCAGTAGGAATTGAATGATTGGGGTCTTCTAGTCTTGAAAAATAATGAACAATTCCGTAGGTTCCTGGTTTGGTGCTACCTCTGACTGAAAGCTCCAGTAGTGGCTTGTTTCCCTGTTTTGGACAAATAGGTACCCGAACACTACACTAGCGTAGGATTCGGCTGGTGATCCTCTTGGGGCATACCCAACCTGACAAAATTGTAGCCGAATAAGGTACCCAAACCTCGCATTAGCATAGGATTCGGCTGGTGACCCTCATGGGGCGTACCCTACCCAACAGAGTCATGGCCAAATAAGGTACCTGAACCTCGCATTAGCATAGGATTCGACTGGCGACCCTCATGGGATGTACCATACCCAGCAGTGTGGTACCTGAGCCCCAACTGGTGCCGGAGGTCGGTTATTAGCCCCCATGGGGTGTACCAAGGTAAAGGTGACATCCATGTCCCGACTGGCGCAAGTACTCGGTCAGTAGCCCTCATGGAGCATTCCGAGTGATTCTTGAAGCGTCGCACTCCAAGCGTATCATGGCAGGTTGGTCCAGCCCCCGAGCGTAGGAGATAGGCTTGTAGCCATGAGTTCCTGTTACGCGTATCCGGAACTGGCCTTGCATTATAAACATATCGGATAAGTAGTATCTGATGAAGAAAACAATCACCCGAAGAAAATTTATGTATTTTACAATGTATGCAAAGATGTGTTCCTCCTCTTATTGATATTAATTTCCCCGAGTAGTTGACCCCTTACATTTAAACACTTTGCCCGACAAGTCATAGCCCCTGAGCGCCGGGAGTTGGCTCATGGCTCTTTCCCAGACACTCGTTTTGGGTGACTTGAGTTCGTCTTTCATGGAGCAAAGTTTCATGGATCAGAATTTATGCTTCTCGAGTACTTTTGCAATCATTAAGAGCAAAAACAGAAATGCGCAGCATGTATACCTATTAGGTGTAAGCGGCTGCGGCATTGGCGAGGCCGAGTGAGGAATTGACGATCTCATCCCCTAGGTCCGATCCTGACTGGCGCTAAGCCGTATCTAAGTCAAACTATAGGGAAATGAGTTGCTTCCTGCCCTATTTAGATGAGAATATCATATAAAGGAGAAAATATGTATCAGAAAATGACTTAGCTGTTCAGTATTGCACAAGTTGAGAGTGGGGATGCCATCCTTGCATTCGAGCTTTTGAGCCCCCGAGCATGTCACTTGTCGTTCTGATAATCTTCGGTTCTAGGAGGTCGAGGACGGTTGCGATCGACTGCCATAATGAAGTCCCTAGATTTCCGCTTGTGGTTCCTAGGCTTGGATAGGGCCACGTCGTCCGTCTCCCATCGCTCCTTCTGCCAGGGCTTGTCGTCAAGTGCCTTTACCACTGCGTCAACTGAATCAGCATATTTATTGGCCATCTCGAAGAGAGCTTTGACGGAGTTGGGTGGCTTCTGAGTGAACTTGGTGATGAACGGCGCGTCTCTGTCTCCCTTGCGGAAGGCGGAGATGATGACCTCGTCCTTGATTTTAGGTATCGAGTTTCTTTTCTTGGAAAAATGCTTGATGAAATCGTGGAGGGACTCATTCTTCCTCTGGTGGCAGTGATATAGATTGTACTCGGAAGATGGCCTCTCATACATTCACGGAGTTCCCTCCAGGAGCCAATTGATCACCTGGTAAGCCCTGTCAGCCATGTCCTTGCCGAGTCAGCCAAGGCGACTGGCAGGTTGTTAGCCATGGCCTTGTGATCACCTCCAGCTAATCATATCACCAAAGTATATATGGTGAGCCAGGACTCGGGGTTGGTCTTGCCGTCGTACCTCTCTATACCAGTCAGCTTGAAACCGGATGGCTAGTCGACTTGTTGCAGCTCATGGGTGAACGCCGGAACTCCTTCATCCAGTGAGGGCTTCGACTCTGACTGCGGTGACGGAATCGCTCATGGTGGAGGCTGAAGCATTCATGCTCGTCTTCAAATCGGTGACGTTCATCTTCCTCGTGCTCCTGGCGTCGAGGATTGATGTCGTGGCAGAGATCCCGTCGTAGTCATCCCTGAGCGTCCTGGTCATCCCGGCGTTCCTTGTGATGGTACCGCTGTTGGTCATCGTTGCGGTGGCCAAGTGACGTGTGATGGGACTCCGAGTGGTGCCAATCGGAGTTGGCTACTCGGCGTCGCGCTAAAGTGGATGAAGACGCAGCACCCGAAGCTATTTTGTTAGCCGGTATAAACGTATCTCCAAATCGCTGTTGCTATTGATAGGCTGTAGTGGTTATCATTGCTTTGATTTTTGCGATAGTCAGGGTAACCTAATGGTCGGGCCTGAACTGCAAGGTGTCTAATAGCATGGTAGCGGCCATGACGTTCTGTTGTGAGGTCACAAAGATGTTGTGGTCGCCTACTCAGGTTTGGAGTATCTCTTGTTGAGTAGTCCGCCCAGCCTTGCGCAAGTTGTCATTGCAAGCATCGCACTCGGCTTGCAGGCGTCGTGCGTCCTCCTCCTATTGCTCACGCAGTTGGCAAGCCTCCTCCTCCTGCTGATCGCGTAGTCGGCGTGCATCTTGTGTTGAAGTTGATCCCTTTGACGCCATGAAGACCTCGTGTGGTGGAGAAAAGCTTTCCGAGCTACTGTCTGGCTAGGTGTTGGATTCGGAGTAGTTTAGCGGTGTGATGATGATCCCAACCTCCCTGGAACCGATCTTGAGCGGCTCTGGGCCGTATCAGAGTCGAATTCCAGAGGATTGAGTCGCTGCATCAAATTGGAATTGAAGATTGTTGCGGCATTGTTGAGTACGATCTCGTCTCTCCTGGAGCTGATCTCGATCGGCTCGTAGCCAAATTCGAGTCGAATATCAGGAAAGAGAGTTGTCTCAGAACTCGTAGATTTTGGGTGTTGCATAAGCAGGATGTTGAAAACTACTACGGCGTTGAGTAGGCCAACCGGCGCTAAGTTGGCTTGGTCCCTGGCCGATTGGGTTGAAACCGAGTCGGACAAGGTGAGATTGCTGAGATTATGTTGATGAAGTCGAGGCTCCAGAATTTGATGGCTTGTCCGGCAGAGAAGTTGATTCCGTCGGCTCCTATGGTTGGATCCATCGGGCTTGATGATGATGATCTCGACGAAGCCCCTACTTGGCATGCCAACTGTCGATGTTTTGTATCAGCAATAATTATATGGGGCTATTCGTCGGACCTAAACTCGATGGATTCAAAAGGACACATGGGATTTATACTGGTTCAGGCCCTCGAGGTGAGGTAATACCCTAATTCTAGTTATGGTGTATTGCTTTCGCAGTATGTGGAATTATCTCTGGCAAGATTGTCCTATGCCCTAGGGGGCTCCCTACCCCTCCTTATATACTGGAGGGATGAGAATTACAGGGTAGGAAACTCAGTCGGATACGACCAAGGGCCTTTCTTACCAGTACATAGAGCTTCCGGCAAGGACTATATCCATTTCCTTATCATGTAAGGTAATATGAAGCTGAGTCCTACTCTATCTCCAATTGTAGGGACCGGCCTACTCTCTGTCCGAGTGGCCGTAATTGCCTTTTTTGAGGTACCCGAGGCCCATGGCCTCTACACGCTCTCCAAAGCAGTACAGGCCCAACCGCTCCAACCTAGAGCTAACCATAATCCATGTTTCATCATTAATATAGAGTAGTGTGAGACTAATCACGAAAAACATTGCTAGGCCGCTGTCACGCCTAGAAATTCACTAGAATTTCCGAACTAATTTGTGCAATAAATCCTCATCCAGGAATCAGCTGAGGTACACAAATAGACAATTTGATAAACATAACCAAAACATAATAACGATAAATTCTTACAAAAGAGGCACTTAGTCCTTACACAGAAGAAATCAGCAGTAGAACGACAACTAGCATAGCTTCAGCACCAAGCCACAGGCAGCTTAACTGGGGTATAAGCCAAACACCAAACTTCTCCTTCTCGCAGAGCTTCACTCTGATGATTGTAATATTGCAAGACTGAATACCACCCACCATAGTCAGCAAGCCACACATAGAAATGCAAAATAATGTAACAAGGTTCCAAAGGAAAGGCATAGTATGACTTCTTTGCATAAACAACATTTAAAACATTCGTATTTAAAAAGCATTGAAAATAGTAGAATTTAATTACTAACCAATATTAAACCAGTCATTGAACAGCACTGCAATGTAGTTCAGGCCCAAACCATAACCCTCCAAACTAGAGCTATCAAGTTTTCACCAATTATCACTATTACTATCACAGCCTGATTTTCGGGAATTAAATAAATTAATTAACAATAAATTTTTTTATAATTTATATTAAATTGTAAAGTAAATTAATTAAGTAAAGTAAAATAGGAAATAAAAATTTCTTTAATAAATTATTGTTGAAATTATTTTTAATAAATTATTTGTGTGTAATAACCTATTTGAAATTTTCTCAGATTTTTCGGAGCTCCAGAATTAATATTAATATTACAAAAATCAATCTCAGTAAGTATTTAAACAAATTCCGAAATCCTTTCCTCAGGTCGTTCCTGGTCCGACCCCTTTTGTACCCTTCCTTTCTAACCGAACTCAGTTGTCGTTCCCGAATCCCTAATTCCCTGAAAAATCAAACTTCGGAAAAATCCCGCGAAGTTCCAAATCCGAAGAGTCACGAATATAATCAATTCCATTTTTTATTAAATATCCATTATTTTCTTTTAATTTATATGACCTTGGTCTCCACAAAATCCAAATCCTCAATATTCCAAGTTTTTGCTCCAATTCAGATCTCCACAAAAATATTCTCAAATATCCCAAATATTCTAAACCCCTTTGATTTCCTCCATACCCAAAATAGTCCAGTTCCAAAAAAAATATTCTGATATTGCATGTTCCAAAATTCCAAGCATTTTCACAACTACCAAAGTTCTAAAAAATATTCCCCTAAAACCCTAAATATATATATATCCCGATATTTGGAATATTCCCAAAAATCCGAATGCTTCCACAAATTCCAATATTCTAAAATAATTCTTTTATTCTCTAAAAACCTTCTAAAATTCCAATTCTCCAAATTTGGGAAAACTCCAGAAAACCCTTCCCTTTTCCACTTTTTCCCTCCTTTTTCCTCTTCTCTTTTTTCCCCTTTCTCTTTTCTTTTTCTATCTTCTCCTTGCCTTCATCTTCCTCCTTTCCTTCTTTCCCTCTTTCTTCGGCTGGGCCTCAAACTCGAGCTCCTCCCAGCCTCGGCCCAAGCCACCGCCGTGCCGCCCCACCCTGCCTTGGCCCACCAGCCTGCGCCCACCGCCGCTCGGCCCCAGCCCGAGCCGAATCCATGCCACCGCCGGACTCTTACGCGCCTGCCACCCGAATCTGCTGGTGCCGCCACCCAGCCTGTGCCACCCGTGCCCTAGCCGTCACCGCCATCCAGTGCTACCACCGCCGCCTTTGATCCAGTCGCCGCTGCCACAATTCTACACCACGTCCGCCGCAGTTCCAAGCCTGCGTCGCCGCAGAGCGCCGCCAGCCGTTTGTCATTGTCGTTGTCGCCCTCCCCGTCCTCAGCCACCATGGTGAGCCCTGGCGCCTCGCCTTCCTTCCCAAGCTCGGTGCCGTCGTCGTTGTCATCATCTACACTGAACCCAGTGCCCGTTCCTTGTCTCCCATCCACCTGTGTCAGGAGGGGCAAATTCTATCTTGATCATTCATATCCCACTACATGTTTCATAGCAAACCCGAAGACTACTTTTATGACTACCCAGTTACGGAGTAGTGTTTAGTAGTCCCAAAATAAGCTACTACGTATGTTGGGAACCATGATGATCTCAAGTCTAAGGACTCTACATAAACACTACTTGAGACTAACCGATGACACATGAAATCTCTGCAGTATCTCATGGCGGGTCTATCCAACATATGTTCACTAACATATGTCCATATTATCGATTTGGTATCTCCATACCATGATCCATGAGACATGATCATCAATCAATACATATGCTGATATTAGAATCATATTTGTTCCTCATATGATATATGATCAGGGATCATTTAGAAATAGCAACATTTGACATTAAGAGTCTCATGAATAAGTCACATACTCATAGATCAATAATGATGGTGTCTATTTCAAGGAACAAATTAATACATTATAAACATAGCATGTGATATATATAACATCTCCATGTTGCCTCTAGGGCATATCACTAACAGTCTCCCACTTGCACTAGAGTCAACCATGTAGGTATTTAATACCCATTGCCCTAATGTGAGCTTCATGCTTTGGCTGGGGAAGCGGCTTTGTCAACGGAACTGCAATGTTCAAATCCGTTTGTACTTTGCATATCTTTACATTGCCTCTCTCCACTATCTCGCGGATGAGATGAAAACGCCGTAAAATGTGCTTGGACTTTTGGTGAGATCTAGGCTCTTTGGCTTGCGCAATGGCCCCACTATTATCACAGTAGAGGTCCATCGGACTGAAGGCACTAGTCATCACACCAAGCTCGGAAACAAATTTCTTGATCCAAACAGCTTCTTTAGCAGCTTCAGAAGCTGCAATGTACTCGGCTTCCATTGTAGAATCAGCAACCGTCTCCTGCTTGGAACTCTTCCAGCTCACCGCACCGCCATTTAGGCAAAACACAAATCCAGATTGCGATCTGAAATCGTCTTTGTCAGTTTGGAAGCTAGCATCAGTGTAACCATTTACAACGAGCTCTTCTTCACCTCCATAGACAAGGAACACATCTTTAGTTCTTCTCAAGTACTTCAAGATGTTCTTTACAGCAATCCAGTGACCTTCACTTGGATCCGATTGGTATCTACTCGTAGCACTTAAAGCATACGAGACATCTGGACGTGTACAAAGCATGGCATACATAATGGACCCAATGGCCAAAGCATATGGGATCGCATTCATCTTATCTCGCTCATCAGGTGTACTAGGACACTGACTCTTGCTAAGATTTATACCATGTGACATAGGTAGGAAACCTTTCTTAGAGTCCTGCATGTTGAACTTTTTCAACACCTTGTCAATGTATGTATCTTGACATAATCCAATTAGCCTTCTTGATCTATCTCTATAGATCTTGATACCCAGAATATATGCTGCCTCTCCTAAGTCTTTCATAGAGAAACTATTTTTTAATGAAGACTTAACAGATTCAAGCATAGGAATGTCATTTCCGATCAGTAATATGTCGTCCACATATAAAATCAGAAATACAAGTGCGCTCCCACTAGCCTTTTTATAAACACAAGGCTCTTCTTCGTTCTTGATGAAACCAAACCCTTTGATCACTTCATCAAAACGAATATTCCAACTCCGAGACGCCTGCTTTAATCCATAAATGGATTTTTGCAGCTTGCATATCTTTCCAGCTGATTGTGGATCGACAAAACCCGTGGGCTGTGTCATGTACACATCCTCGTTCAGATTTCCATTAAGGAAAGCTGTTTTGACATCCATTTGCCATATCTCATAGTCGAAATATGCAGCAATCGCTAGAATGATCCGAATAGACTTTAGCATTGCGACGGGCGAAAAAGTTTCATCATAATCAACACCTTGAATTTGTTTGAAACCTTTTGCCACCAATCGTGCCTTATAGATATGAACATTTCCATCCATGTCTATCTTTTTCTTGAAAACCCATTTGCACTCAATGGTTTTAACACCATCAGGTGGATCAACCAAGTTCCAAACTTGATTACTATGCATGGATTCAATTTCGGATCTCATGGCTTCAAGCCATTTCTTAGAGTCTGGTCTCACCATCGCTTCTTCATAGGTCTTAGGCTCATCGTTGTCTAACAATAATATGTTCCTTTGTTGAGTAGTTAAGAACATGTACCTCTCAGGTGCACGATGTGACCTCTCTGACCTACGTGGTGCCGGTGTGTCTACAACAGGTGCTTCAACACTTTGTTCATCCTGTTGTGGTTCTGTAGGAGCTGAAACATTTTCAGGTGTTTCTCGAATTTCTTCGAGTTGCACGGTCCTCCCACTATCCCTTCTGGAGAGAAACTCTTTCTCTAAGAAGACACCATGTCGGGCGACAAACACTTTGCCTTCATGTTGATTATAGAAGTAATATCCTTTTGTTTCCTTAGGATACCCGACAAAGAAGCATTTGTCAGACTTAGGAGTGAGCTTATCAGATTGCAAACGTTTTACATAAGCCTCACATCCCCAAATCTTAAGGAAAGACAAGCTAGGACGTTGTCCTGTCCACATCTCATATGGTGTCTTTTCTATTGACTTTGATGGAACTCTGTTTAGTGTGAACGCGGATATTTCAAGAGCGTATCCCCAAAAGGACAATGGAAGATCACTTTGGCTCATCATGGATCGCACCATATCTAATAAAGTGCGATTTCTCCATTCGGATACCCCATTCCGCTGAGGTGTTCCTGGTGGAGTCAACTGTGGAACAATTCCACAATCCTTCAGATGATTGCCAAACTCGTGGCTCAAATACTCGCCTCCACGATCAGATCGTAGAAACTTGATTGTTTTACCTAAATGATTTTGTACTTCATTTTGGAATTCCTTGAACTTTTCAAAGGATTCAGACTTATGTTTCATTTGGTACACATACCCATATCTACTGAAGTCATCAGTAAAAGTTATGAAGTACCCAAAACCACCTCTGGCTGTTGAGCTCATTGGTCCACATACATCAGTATGTACGAGTGCCAATAAGTCACTTGCCCTTTCACCTTGACCGGTGAAAGTGCCCTTGTCATCTTGCCAAGTAAACAAGATTCACATGTCTCAAATGATTCAAAATCAAATGATTGTAGAAGACCATCTCTATGGAGCCTCTCTATGCGTTTCTCATTTATGTGACCGAAGCGACAATGCCAGATAAACGTGGGATTCAAATCATTAGGACGTTGCCTCTTTGTATTAATGTTATAGACCGGTGTCCCTTCAAGATTTAGAACGTATAACCCATTCACAATAGGAGTATGACAATAGAACATATCTTTAAAATAAACAGAACAACCATTGTCCACAGATCAAAAGTCATAACCTTCTGCTTGCAAATATGAAGCAGAAATAACGTTCTTGGAAAGAGATGGAACACAATAACAATTATTCGATTCCAAAACTAGTCCTGAAGGTAAAGATAATGGCATGGTGCCAACAGCCACCGCAGCAACTCTTGCTCCATTGCCAACGCGAAGATCCACTTCGCTCCTTCTCAAACTCCTACTTCTTGTTAGCCCCTACAATGATTTGCATATGTGAGCAACCGATCCGGTATCAAATACCCAAAAATCAGTAGATGAAGTAGCAAGATTGATCTCTATAACATTTATACCTGAATTGGAAGTCGCACTTTCCTTCTTCTTGAGATCCTCCAAGTACTTTGGGCAAATCCTCTTCCAATGTCCTGCTTCCTTGCAGTAAAAGCAAACTGCGTCAGGAGCAGCGCCCTTCTTGTCTTGCTTGGCCTTGGTTCTGCTCGCGATCTCATCGGGAGTTAACTTTCTCTTGACCGCGCATTTCTTGACATTGGGCTTGCCCTTGCCTTTCTGCATCATCATCACATGACTGGTGCTTTTCTTAATGGTTTCCTCAGCAGTTTTAAGCATCCCATGCAACTCAGCCAAGGTCTTGTCCATGTTGTTCATGTGATAGTTCAGTATGAATGGCTCAAAACTCGGAGGGAACGACTGGAGAATCACATCAGTAGCCAACTCTTGGCTAAGGGGAAAACCAAGCTTTTCCAGACTCTCAATATAGCCAATCATCTTAATCACATGAGGGCTGACGGGATTCCCTTCCACAAGCCTGCACGCAAACAAGGACTTTGAAGTGTTGAACCTCTCAGCCCTTGCTTGGTTCTCAAACATACCACGCAACCCCACAATGATATTGTAGGCATTTGTGTTCTCATATTGCTTCTGAAGCTCAGAGGACATTGTGGCAAGCATGAGACAGCTCATATCAAGGGAATCATTCGTATGCTTCTCATAAGCTCTCCGTGCAGCCACAGAAGCATTTGTAGGCAAGTTCTCAGGAAAAGGAGTCTCAAGGACATACTCCTTACGCTCTTGCTTGAGAAAAATTCTCAAGTTGCGATACCAATCCATAAAGTTTGTTCCATTGAGTTTTTCTTTCTCAAGAACAGATCGCAAATTAAAAGAACTGGATGCTGCGTTAGCTGACATGATCTACAACATAAGAATATGCAAAGTTTAGCACTATGTTTATATTCATCTTTTATTAAACTATTTAACAAAAGACTCCCACTATGTGTTTTGCAACAAAACTCCCTCTAAGTTACATAGTGGGTCAAGATCCTCATTTCACTAATTCCTAGTGAGCTTTGGCATCACGGCTAGAAAACTAGTGACACGGGTAAGCAACACCTTGCTAATCACATCTCTATGTGACTCTTGTTTGTTGGGTGGTATCACTATGCCCCGGCCCCAACCTGTGCCCCAAGATCCAAAACTGTTTTGATGACCTTGTTAAGTAAACCAAATGCTTCCGCATGTAGATGTCCGACATCTACCCCAAATAATGATGATAATCAACTACACCCTACTTTGGTAGGCCTATAATATGGTGATCATTATCTTTTGGTGCAACATATGGAAGGGCATAAACACCTAATTTTTATCATGAGGGACTCTATCCTACCATAGCAACATATCACATATATAATGGCATAAGAGTAAGATAGAATTAGTATGGCCCAAAAGGATGGTGATCCCCATCTCCATTTACGTGTAGATGATCTTCATCCTCCACATCTCTGCTTTGGGTCATCATGCTTGAAAACTTGTAACCTCAAGTCTAGGCTACTATCTATAATAGCTAGCAATTGAAGATTACAAAAAGGAATCAAGCACTAAGGTCGACACGCAGGTCATTAAATACAATTAAGACAGCTAACAAAAGCTGAAAAATCATGACACACAGGTCATGAACGAATGTTACATGCATCATATACATCTCATACATTCCAAATAAGCTATAGGGCCATACTAATTCACATCATTCCCTGCAAAAACAAGTTAGACGTAGAATCGCATTCTACTTAACGATGTGAACCTATGATGCTATACAAGGGGGGTTCGCACGGCGGTCTCGCCCTGAACACCCTACGAAATTCACAGATCCAATCTATGAAATCGCTGTGGAAAAACTATTCAGCATAACCACCTTATGCCGATCCGAGACAATCTCCAGGACTCTAGTTTTTCCACTGGCCCAGTGCTATCACTAGCATTCGGCATAACCACCTTATGCCGATCCGAGACAATCTCCAGGGTGCTAGGTTTTCCACTTGCCTAGGGCTATCAGATCCATAACCTACTAGCATTCGGCATAACCACCTTATGCCGATCCAAGACAATCTTCAGGGCGCTAGTAGTCTTATGATCCACGCCTCATCTAACCCCTATTAGCATTTGGCATAACCTACCTTATGCCGATCCGAGACAATCTCCAGGGCGCTAATAGTGTTAAGATCCGCGCCTCATCTAACCCCTACTCACCGATTGATCTTATCAACCTGTGCCTTCATCGATCCATCACATGAACCGACTGATCTAGACTGCAATAGATCTAATCTACCGCTCCCGCATATCAACATATGCGATGATCCAGATCGCAATATACGCAAGATGGCTCTGATACCACTGTAGGAGTACGCGTAGGCTACGATAGCAGAAAATAAAAATTTCTACCGCGCACACCAGGACATCATGCGAGAGAGGGATCATGGATCGTTACCACTAGACGCACAGTGCAGCGGAAGAAGTGTTGGAGAAGCCGGTCCAACCACGCGGGCGTCGAGGTAGTAGTGGAAGTAGTCGATCTCTGGCCGATCAACGCCGCAACGAGCAGCGCCTCTACGGGTATCCACACGTTCGGGGCTGGAACGCCGATTGCGAGTGTACTAGCACTTGTGAGCGGCTAGGGTTTGGCTCGGAAGGTGGCGGCTAGGGTTTTGCTCGAGGCTAACAGAAAACACACACGTGAAACTCCTCAGCCTCTCGCCTCCCTATATATAGACCTCACTCGGGCCTCGTGGACTAAGGCCCAATAAGAGTCTACTCGGATCTCTATCCGAATCGAGCCCATATTCGAATTACATTCGAATAAGTGTTCCAACCCATTAAGTGTGCGACCCTGTAGGTTCACGTATATTTTGTCGCGACCCAGAAACGCCTTTCTGGTCACCCTGTTAATAGCGGCCTCTAGCAAGGCATATTAGTCCCAAAATATATGTAAAGATCATATCGGCTGAACCTGTAATGTCCTTATGTACAAATCCCTTTGCCTCACGATATCGATTGAGCTCAAGGTGAGACTTGTGTCATCCTCTTAATAGCTCAATCACTCTCTCGATCCTGTGATGGATTACAAACTTGTGATTGACACCTCAATCACCGTAGCATGGCCATGCACTTCTATAATCCATTACATCGAGGGGCCCAGAGATATCTCTCCCATAAGGAGGGGCAAATTCTATCTTGATCATTCATATCCCACTACATGTTTCATAGCAAACCCGAAGACTACTTTTATGACTACCCAGTTACGGAGTAGTGTTTAGTAGTCCCAAAATAAGCTACTACATATGTTGGGAACCATGATGATCTCAAGTCTAAGGACTCTACATAAACACTACTTGAGACTAACTGATGACACATGAAATCTTTGCAGTATCTCATGGCGGGTCTATCCAACACATGTTCACTAACATATGTCCATATTATCGATTTGGTATCTCCATACCATGATCCATGAGACATGATTATCAATCAATACATATGCTGATATTAGAATCATATTTGTTCCTCATATGATATATGATCAGGGATCATTTAGAAATAGCAACATTTGACATTAAGAGTCTCATGAATAAGTCACATACTCACAGATCAATAATGATGGTGTCTATTTCAAGGAACAATTCAATACATTATAAACATAGCATGTGATATATATAACATCTCCATGTTGCCTCTAGGGCATATCACTAACACGCCATCCCTGTGTTGCCCTGCTCCACCCTGCGCCACCGCCCAGGCCATGGCCGAAGCATCTGGCTGGCAGGGACAGAGTTCTGTGTTCTCCCCCTAGGTGACAGTGACATGCGGGCCCCGTGTCTAAAAAATCCACAGTTGATCTACACCGTTGGATTCCTAGATTTAATCTCAGCCATAGGATTTCTTAGTCCAATCTTGCCACATCACCTCGCCATGTAAGCCCTAGGTCTCGCTCTGTCATCGCCACATCATCGTCACATCATCTAATCGGTACACGTGTCACCACGTGGCATCCACGTCGTCATGTCCACCGAACCTCTCACTCTTCCGGTCCGTAGACCGAGTCTATCGTGCACCATCTCACTAACCAGTGGGCCCCGCTCCTTTTCCTCCACAAAAATAATTCAATTTCCGAATTTAAAATCTAGGGAATATTCTTTCTCTTTTACCTCGGATTTTCCTTGTTTCTAGCCTTCTGGAGTTCATATCTCATCCATCCGGACTCCGATTCGACCCGTTCTTTTTCCTAAATTCTTCTAAAATCGAGCTCTACCTCCTGGTTCAGTTGGTTATTTTAATTGATGTTATTTAGGCTATTTTCTTGTTATTTATTGGTTTCCTGTTGCGAACGTATAGACGCGGAAGCCGAAGAGTAGTTCGCCGCAGAAGACGCAGAGCAAGGACAATACCTAGAGCAAGGCAAGTGCACCCTTTGAACATATTGGACCCAATTTATAAATTGTTTTGGTTGTGAAACATGCATGATTTTATTTTATAAATCATCGATGGGTAGTATGAACTAATTGTTGTCATTCCGTGCCTTTGATTATTGAATATCCTATGATACCTTGTCACTCTAGCCTTTGTGAGTTGAACATAGGGGTCAACTCAGGGTAGAGCAGTAATTGCTTAGCCCCGCTCAAGTCGTTTTACAAGCAAAATATAATACTGATTAATGATATACTTATCACTATTTTACTTGAGCTGTGTGGCTGTGTGCTATCTTTTCGGTAGCATGTGTTGCACCGTGTAGTAAACAACGGGCGGATAAAATGTTTTGGACTGGGGTGATGGGTGGTTCTGTGTGAACCTAGTAAGGGGGTGAGGTATCTGTGTGATCCTTACCAGGAGAGGTCTCTGTGTGAGCCTAATGTGAAGCTGTGTGCTATTGTAGTTTTGGCAAGTTGCCCTGGTCAGTTAAGGACTTCACTTCATAAGTCAATGATCTGATCCTAATGTACAACCACATGCCCTAATGGAAAGGACCTGGCCTAGTAGGATTCCGAGTCTTGGCACTGCCGGCCCAGGTGGTTAGATGATAGGTTTTATGGTCAGCCATGGGTACTTTCTTGTCTTTGTGAGGGAAAGGTGGCTCATGGGGGAAGGCAGTGTTGAGGCGGAGTTTCTAAAAAGCCTTGTTATAGATTCCTTGGCCGCACACAATGAGTAGTGTGACATTTGTGCATGGCCGTTAAGAGGATGATGTATCTTGTGGGTAAAGCTGTACAACCTCTGCTGAGTGTTTAACTAATCTATTCGAATAGCCACGTCCACGGTCATGGACATGCTCGGTGAATTCAAATGAGGGGTAGTTTGCGAAAACAAGGGATGGTAATGATGCTGTGTGCAGGAAAATGAATTTAGCTATTTGGTCCTGTGTGGACGGATCCTGTGTGGATGGTTGGATGGTAATACCCGTTATTTAAAATATTGTTTTTAACTCTGTTTATAAATTGTTTATAAATGCAACTGCTGTGTTATGCAAAATAGCATTAGCCTTTCTTTGTCAGCTGTGCATATGCATATTTCCTTGCACTTGCTGAGTATTCCATGTACTCACCTTGCAATTCCCCCCAATTCTAGAAGAAAGGTTTCCGCTGTTTTCGGAGGAATTTGCTGTTGAAGACGAGGAATAGGCCGTGTGCCCCAGTTGACTGCCTATGGCATGTTAAATGGAGCTTCCACGTATATATTTTATTTCCGCTTCTATCTTGTTTTCTTTAGGCCCTTCGTGGCATAATAAATGTAAACTTTAGCCATACGGTTTGTCACAGTCAATTTATTAATAAATAGTTTGGTTTTCTTCGTGATGTTGGCTGTGATATTATTCTTGTGACTGTGTGTGCTAGCATGATCTTGGGCTAGTACGTGTACACAGAGGGTCCTGTTTGAGGTCCCACAAGGTTGGTATCAGAGCCGCGTCGACTGTAGGTCGCAGCCTTAGTTAGCCTGGTCGTACTTCAAAACTATTTTAAAAGAATCACAAAACAATTTAATTTGTTCCTTCTTTACTTACTCTTTCTTGACTCTTCCCTTTCTCGGAAATCTTCCCCTACCTACTTTAATTTCTACCGTCAACCATGGAAGGAGGATCTACACCAGTGATGCTTTGGGTTTCGTGAAGCTTCGTCGCGAACCAGGGTTTAGCTGTAGAAGTGGCTTTTGTTTTGGGTTGCTTTGCTTGTAGTTAGTAGTTCACGTTAGTAAGACGTTAAGGTTGTGTGTTAGAGGTGTTGTTTGTTTTTTTTATGTTTTTGGTTTTTTTTCTGGTTTGTCGTACGGTCTGTTTGTTGCCCTCCAGCTTTCTGACAGTCATACGTTTGTTTTGGTATGGATGTGTTGTTCTACCCCATTAGTTGCCCTTCTTCTTAGAGCTGTTCTCTCCTTCCTAGTACCTCTCTAACCGGCCACATGCTGAACAGATGGTGAACACCAGGACTGGGGGTCACAGTGGAGGTAATCAGAATAATGATGCTTAGCCCGATGGTCAACAACAGCCCCAAGCACCTCAAGTGAACCAACAAAATTTTCAAGCCTTCATGCAAGCCCAGACCGAGCTCATAAGGATGATGACACAACTTTAGAACCAACAACAGCAGGAGCCGCAACAGCAACCACAGGGCCATGTTCATGCTCTCCCTCCACCGAGCAAGATGTTTGACTTTCTGCGTACCAAGCCGCCGGTTTTCAAGGGATTGGGTACCCCACTTGATGCGGAAGACTGGATGCGTACCATGGAACGCAAGCTGGAGATCACTCAGTGCTCTGATGGAGAGAAAGTCCGTTTCACTGTCCAGCAGTTGGAAGGAGCTGCCTTAGATTGGTATGAGAATCTTAGGGGAGGTTTGGATGACCCTGAAGCCCTAACTTTTGAGGAGTTTCATGCAGCTTTTTGTGATTACTATGTCCCTGCTGGCATCAAAGAGCTGAAGAAGGAAGAGTTCCGTACTCTTCAACAGGACAACAAGACGGTTCAACAGTACCTGACCCAGTTCACTACTCTGGCCCGCTATGCGCCAGAAGATTTTGCTAGAGATGCAGATCATCAGAGGCACTTCCTGAAAGGTCTAAATTCTGGTCTTAAGATTGGACTGATTGCCCATGATTTTAGCAGCTTTCAAACTTTGGTGAACAAGACTCTCCTTTTAGAGGAAGAGCGCAGGAAGCTTGGTGAGGATCGTAAGCGCAGGATGAGCCAAAACGTCGGTGGCCCAAGCCAGCGACAACATGGAACGTTTCCACAGTATAGTCATCAGACAGTTACCCCACACTCTAGGACTGTTCCACAGATGCCACCTCCAAACACTCAGACACCTCGCCCGTCTACTCTGATTCAGCCAGTGCAGGGAGTCGGAAGTCAAGCATATACACGTCGCTGTTACAACTACAAGGACCTAGGCCATCTCGCCAACAACTGTCCTCTTCCCAGGAACATTACTCCCGTGAAGTTCAATCTAGGAAATACCCTAGCCAAGAAACCAACACCAGGAGCCGGCCAACAAGCTACACCAGCAACATCGCAAACCATGGTCAGAGGACGTGTCAACCATCTCACTGCAGAGGAAGCCCAGACCTCTACGGATGTTGTCGTGGGTAAGTTCCTAGTTAACTCTGTACCTGCAACAGTTTTATTGGATTTTGGAGCTTCGCATTCGTTTGTTTCTCGAGTTTTTGCTTCTCAACATCAATTTCCCACCATACCTCTTAAGTGCTCCTTGCTTATCCAAACCTCGGGGTCAGAAATGAGAACCCAAACTGGTTGCCCAAGAGTGAAAATTGAAATAGAGGGTGTAGAGTTCTTTGCCAATCTGATTATGTTAGATACACCCTAGCTTGATGTCATCCTAGGGATGGACTGGTTACAGACCCACAAGGCAGTGTTAGATTGTGGAAGTCGATCGATCACTTTAGAAAACTCTAAAGGAGAGAAAGTGAATTTCAAAGCCTTAGCTAATCCCCCTTGGAAAGGAGCCGTAGTGCACCACATGGAGATCTCTGAGCTACAGAAAGTACCAGTTGTTAGAGAATATCCAGATGTTTTTTCTAAAGAACTGCCAGGCATGCCACCACATAGAGATATTGAGTTTATCATCGATCTAGTTCCAGGGACATCACCCATATCCAAGAGGCCATACCGTATGGCAGCTAATGAGTTAGCAGAGATGAAGAAGCAGATACAAGAGTTGCAAGAGAAAGGTTTTGTGAGGCCTAGCTCGTCGCCATGGGGAGCCCCAGTTATTTTTGTTGAAAAGAAAGATGGGACGAAGAGAATGTGTGTTGATTATCATTGCTTGAATGATGTAACCATCAAGAACAAGTATCCTTTGCCACGGATTGATGATCTCTTTGATCATATGAAAGGAGCAGGTGTATTCTCTAAGATTGATCTTAGATCAAGGTATCATCAGCTTAGGATTAGACCCGAGGATATCCCTAAGACGGCGTTTTCCACTAGATACGAGCTCTATGAGTACATAGTAATGTCTTTTGGGTTGACAAATGCCCCTGCCTACTTCATGAACATGATGAACAAGGTATTCATGGAATATTTGGACAAGTTTGTTGTTGTTTTCATTGATGACATTCTCGTCTACTCCAAAGATGAGAAAGAGCATGAGCATCATTTGAGGCTTGTTTTGAATAAACTAAGAGAACACCAGTTATATGCCAAGTTCAGTACGTGTACACAGAGGGTCCTGTTTGGGGTCCCATAGTTCTTAAGGTTTTTTCTTGTTTTGCGTGTAATTGCGTATTTTTGTCATTTCGAAGGATCGCGAGGATCGAGGAAGGTGTTTGGAAGAGTGATCGAAGACTTTTCTATTGCAAGGCAAGTCACACGACAATCCCCTTGAGCATGCTGATCCCATTTGTGAAATCTATTTTATTTTAACACTATTGCATGCAACGTTTTGGAATGTCATCTATTTACGGGTATTTATTATTATCCCAATATTCTTTGATTATGGCCGTGAATTGTTATTGATACCATTACCTTGATACTTGGGTAATTAATACTGACTAGCTGGATGACATTTAATGGTCTAGCTAGATTATTTAGGATTTGCTTAGTCAATGCCTAGAAACTTTAGCGTCATTTTATGTTGGATAACTTATGATTCACTTATGGATAATTAATGTTTAAAGGTTATGTTTTCATGACAATTGGTCATGGTTGATTAATTAAATTTGCCAACTAAAACTTGACTGAATGGTGGGTTGTGAGCACATGGAATGATGATGTTGTTAGTGATACTCATGACAATTAAGGACCGGTTCACGGACTACTTGTTGCGAAGCATTACTCGTGCTAACCACAAGCTAGAATGGATAATGGCGGGAACTAAAGTGTGATCCGTTCAACCGGAGGCCCCATGGTGTTTTGTGGCTGTGTCAATAAGACCACCATGGTTATGTCAATAAGTTCATGTTTTGGGTGTTGTATCGTCTCCCTGTCTAGGAATATGATCAACCCTACCGGAGACTGGTGGTCTAGAGGGTGGCACTCTTGTTGTGTAGGTTTCATGGAGGGTCTTGTCACAATCTCTATTCAGGTACTTTCAGGTATTGCGACGCATGGCTGACATGATGTTGAGATTATGTCTTGTCGGTAAATTGGTACACCTTTGGCCAGAGTAAAACTATTCGAATAGCCGTGCCCGCTGTTATTGGGCGGGCCTAGCAATGTTTTCTATGATTAGTCCCACATTATTTAATAATGATAAATGATGGAATCTTGATAGCTCCAGTTTGGAGGGTTTTGGTTTGGGCTTGAACTGCATTACAGTGCTGTTCAGTGATTGGGTTAATATTGATTATTAATTAAACTATATTATTTTCAATGATTTTAAATGCAAATATTTTAAATGTTGTTTTACGCAAATAAGTTATTGTCGAGCTTTGCACCGGCAATAAAACTATGGGGCTACTCGGCGAAGGTGAATTCGGTGGACTGCAGAGGAACACAGGAGAATTATACTGGTTCAGGCCCTCAAGGTGAGGTAATACCCTACGTCCAGTTGAGGTGTTATTCCTCTGAGATGTATGGCGATCGATGATCTTGTGTGCCTTGCCCTGAGGGGCGCCCTGCCTCCCTTTATATACTAGGGGACAGGGGTACATGATAAGGATCCCAGTCGGATTCGACCAAGGGATTTTCTTCTTAAAGATAGAGTCCTATCCGACTAAGGCTATGTTCCTTTATTATACAAGGTACAGCCTGCCAGGTGCTATCTTATCTCTAATTACATGGTTCGGCCTATCCTCTATCCGAGTGGCCCATGTACTAGTAATGAGGTACCCGGGGCCCATGGCCTCCACAGTAGCCCTTGAGACCTTCATAGTCCAGTCACAGCTGATGCCGAGTGCTCGTCCTCCACGGTGAAGGTTGCCCGAGTGCAGTGCGCCCGAGTACTCTTTGCCCGAGTAAGTCTTCTTCCGAGTCCTGCTTCATGTCAGCTGGCAGCGAGGCTATGAAGGGCTTCATAAAGATATATGAATAGTGTGCGCCGAATAGGCGCACCTATTAGGTGTAGCCCCCAACTTTGTGCTTAATTGTGGAGACAATTAAACATAAAGTCAAAGATCTTTAACCTGGAAGTCTTTCCTGAGTAGATTACTACTGGTATATGAGACTCTTCGGTATCATGTCAACCGAAATAAACTTTATAGTCTTGCCGAGTAGGAGACTACTCGTATGTCGGACTCTTCGACTTCATGTCAGTCGGAATATGTATTTATAGTCTTGCCGAGTAGGAAACTACTCGTATATGGGACTCTTCAGCGTCATGTCAGCTGGAAAAAAGGGGTTTATAGTCTTTTCCGAGTGGCGTCCCACTCGGAAGTTAGACTCCTCCGCATCATGTCAGCAGGGAAAGATATTTATAGTCTCTCCCGAGTAGTGCACTACTCGAAAGTTAGACTCTTCCGCATCATGTCAGCAGGTAAAATGTTGCTCATGGCAACTGATGGCCACGCATGTAGGCCGAGTACCACTTTATGAAAATAAATCCACGGCGTGGTCAGGTGTCCCTGAGAAAGATACCTGCATCTCCAATTTTAATGAAGACCAGCCTGTGATCCTTATAAGGATGCATCCTCGAGACCTATTGAATAAAACAGATATCCAAACATATATGTTTAGCAACAAGGCTCTCATGAAGCATATTTGTTTACCTCATCGGCTCCTGTTAGTAGTACCAGCACTATAATTTCAACTCAGCCTGCGGGCGGCCCACATGGAGCATGCTACTGTAGGAACTCATATCTTGATGGTCCAATGCTGACTGTGTAGGCCCAAGCCCATCTAGTCGGCATCGGTTATATAAAGAAGGGGGGAGAGAAAAAGATTCCTCCATCTTCCCCAAATCAGCCAACCGCTTCGCCTTCCACCTTTGCGCCCAACTTTTCGCCGCCTGCTCGGCTAGGGTTAGCTAGCGCCCTTGTTTTTAACCCACCCGAAACTCAGGCGTATTTCAATCCTCTTCGCTTGTTCCAAGCCCCCGATTTGTTTTTTCCCAAATCTCATCGCCTCCAGTCATGCCGAAGGCGTCGGATCTCGCTGGTGCGCCGGGGGGTTCTTGGCCGATTTCGGATTGCGGCTCGGTGAAGCTGAAGTGGCTGGAGAACAAACTAAAGTTGCCCAGCCAAGAGGTGATCTGCTGGCGGTCGGCTAGGGATGAGTCGGTCCCTAATCCCCGGCCTGGTGAAACGGTAGTTTTCGCCTCTTTTTTCAATCGAGGCTTGTGTCTTCCGTCTTCTGATTTCTTCCGCCGCATTCTCGACTTTTACGGGCTGGAGTTGGTGCATCTGAACCCCAACTCCATTCTTCAGATCTCTATATTTGTTACTCTTTGCGAGTGCTTTTTGGGTGTTGAACCCCATTTCATCCTCTTCCGACATCTGTTCCATATCAAGCCTCAACCCTCCAAGAGCAATATCAATGTGATTGGGGGAGCCGGTCTTCAACTGAGGAGCGACGGGAAGAAGACGTATCTCGATTTGCCTTTGAAATCTTCTCTGAAGGGCTGGCACAAGGAGTGGTTTTATTGCGCCGATCTGGCTCCCTCCTTGCGGCCATTTACTGGTCTGCCGTCGACGGTGTTGCCAAGCTGGTCAGCAGAACCGACCTTTGAAGAAATGGGCCAGGCTCATCTGTTGTTGACGAAGATAGATGACTTCAAGAGGGCCGGCTTGACTGGTCCCTGGGTGGCTCGTCACTTTCTGACAAGGCGCATTCAGCCGCTGAAGCTTAGGAGTGCATTTGGCTGGGCCTTCAAAGGCAAAAACGATCCTGACCAAGTGAGCAACGAGTCGGCGGACAAGAGGGCGGTGACCGAGACTTTGTTCGGCTACTTCTCCGAAGGGGTGATCGCCACTGAAGATGACAATCGCCGAATTGCAGCCTTCAGCTCCATTCGGCCCCGGACCAAGGTAACTTTTGATCCTCTTCTATGATGAATGTCCGCGGAATCGTAGTTGTTCCGCAATGCGTGACGCATTTAGTTGACTCACTTATAGTGGCATGAAGAATTTGATGAAGACTCCCGCCCGCTGTCGGCCGTCGCGTCGAAGAAGAGGTCGAGGAGTCCCTCTGCTGCCCAACCCGACTCCAAGAGAGCGGGGAAGAAACTGATTTTATATCGGGGCGAGGGGGCCATGACGGTGCACGCCGTGAGCAGAAGCTTGAAAATAAAGGACGCCGCCGCCGCGACGCCCAAGCGGTCAAGTCCTAGGTTGTGACTTGCGGGTTTGAGCCCGACGCTGTCGAGCCTGGCCGTAGCGCCACCGAGGGGCTGGCTAGAGCAGACGTCGCCAGGGACGGAGGCGCCCGAGCCGACCATACCGGAGTCGGGGCCGACTTGGGCCGATGAGCCACCGCCGACTGTGACGCCGATCGAGTCGACTGCCGGAGCTAGCGCTTCGCCGGGGAGCAGGTCGCCCAGCAAGAAGCTGAAGTTCTCCAAGAGGTGTGCTGCTCCAGGTCTTCTAAAGTCTTTGTGTGTTGAAGCAGTGTCATGACGCATTGTTTCGTCATGCAGGAAGCTTGTCAATATCGATCTCAAAGAGACCAATCCGACCGCTCCTCTTGAAGGGCTCGCCCCGGCCGAGCCGGCGGCCGCGAACACACTTGCCGAGCCGGAGGCCAACCTGGTCATGGAGACCGAGGTGGTCCCGACTGCAGGGCCGCCGCCGCCACCCAACCGCGGGGCGGCCACTGAGGTCGAGGCCTCAGCCCCTGAGGCGTCGCCTGTTGCAGAAGTCATTGTTGGAGCCCCTGAGCCAATCCCTGAGGCCGCGGGGGACGGCGGTGCGGAGGCTGGGGCCCCATCGCCGTCGTGGTCGTCGTCGTTGTCGCCGCTGCCGCCGCCGCCAGAGATCCCACATCTGCCTCGGATCGAAGCTCCTCCATGTGTGATGCCCCGGACTTTTACATGGACAACTCGCGACGGTACTGCGAAAAGCTTTAGGCTCGATGAAGTCATCGCGAGGAGGGAGCGCGAAAGCCTGCTTCGCGCCGCCATCAGCGGGTCTCAAGGGGTCACGGTATGATTCCTGTGGTAGAGCCTTGGCAGTTTTCTTGTTTTGATGTCTGACTCCATCCTTGATCCGTCTTTTATCCTGAGCAGAAGCTTGTCGACCGCAATGAGGCGATGATGGAAATCTTGGTCGAGGTAGCCCCCCACCTCGCAGAACTGGAGCAGCTCCGGGCGTTAAGAGCCGAGATGGAGGCGCGTCATGCAGGGAGGGAGGCCTGGTTGAAGAGTGGCGCCGATCAGCTCAGGGTGGAGACATGGGCCCTAGCCGGAAAGATCAGAGGTAGAATCCTCGAGTATATCTTCCCGACTGAACCGTTGATGTATTCATCCAGCTGCGATGTTCCCGACTGCCCAGTTGTGTCATGACTGCATAATTGAGCTCTTGGCTAATCTGCGATGCAGACCTCGAAGCGGAGTTAAAGACCGAACAGAAAGGGAATCGCAGCTGAAGGAGGCAGAAGAAGCCAGGGCCGAGCTTGAGAAGGTCAAGGCCGACCTGACAAAGGCCAACACCGAGCTTGACCGGGAGAAGTCCGAGTTGAAGGAGGCTGTCGTCAAGCTCGGTAAGGAGAAGGCTGAACTGGAGAAGACCGTGGCCGGGTGGGAGGCCGACTACGAAAGTAAGTCCTCAACCCGACTGTGATCTTAGCCAATCCATTAGTTATTCTGTGTGTAGCCGAATCTGACAAGTTTACTTGTCGGCGGACCTGGGCAGACATGAGAGCCAACGTCTAGGCCTAGTATAGGTTCTACACAGAGGAGATAAGACCAAGGACAATAAAACTATGGGGCTACTCGGCGAAGGTGAATTCGGTGGACTGCAGAGGAACACAGGAGAATTATACTGGTTCAGGCCCTCAAGGTGAGGTAATACCCTACGTCCAGTTGAGGTGTTATTCCTCTGAGATGTATGGCGATCGATGATCTTGTGTGCCTTGCCCTGAGGGGCGCCCTGCCTCCCTTTATATACTAGGGGACAGGGGTACATGATAAGGATCCCAGTCGGATTCGACCAAGGGATTTCCTTCTTAGAGATAGAGTCCTATCCGACTAAGACTATGTTCCTTTATTATACAAGGTACAGCCTGTCGGGTGCTATCTTATCTCTAATTACATGGTTCGGCCCATCCTCTATCCGAGTGGCCCATGTACTAGTAATGAGGTACCCGGGGTCCATGGCCTCCACAGTTATACTATGCCTTTCCTTTGGAATCCTGTTGCATTATTTTGCATTTCCATGTATGACTGGTTGAGTACAGTGGGTGGTACTCAATCATGCAATAGTTCAATCATCAGAGTGAGGATTTCCGAGGAGGAGAAGTTTGGTGTTTGGCTTATACCCCAGTTGAGCTGCTTGTGGCTTGGTGTTGAAGCTACGCTAGTTGCTGTTCCGCTACTATTTTCTTCGGTGAGAGGATTAAGTGCCTCTTCTGTAAGTATTTATCGTTTATCTTTTTGGTTCTGTTTATCAAATTGTCGATTTACGCATTAACTGCGATCACGACTATTCGAACAGTTTTACTCTGGCCAGATGTGTACCAATTTACCCACAAGACACGGTTCCACACATGTCACCATGCTCGGAAATACCACCATGGTACTGCAAAGGGGGAAACCGTGAGAAGACTTTTCATGCAACTCGCCCAACAGAAGAGCCACCCGTTGAACAACCTGTCTCCGGCAGAACTGATCAGGCACCCAACTGGGAGACGGTCCAGTGCCCAAAACATGGACTTATTGACGCAGCCATGTGTGGACTTATCTTAGGGACAAACACGCCCTGGGGCCTACTGCTGAACTCGCTACACGTCCAGTCATGCCATTACTCATTCTAGCTTGTGGTTAGTATGGTATTGCTTCGCAACAAGTAGTCCGTGAACCGGTTCTTAATTGTCATGAGCACCACTAGAAACATCATCATTCCAAGTGCTCACAACCCACCATTCAGTAAAGTTTTAGTTATCACATTTAATTAACCAACTATGACCAACTGTCGTGAAAATATAGCCATTAAATATTAATTATCCATAAATGATTGAATAGTTTCCCCACATAAATTGACGCTAAAGTTTCTAGGCATTGCTAAGCAAAACCTAATTAATCTAGCTAAATCAATAAATAAACATCCAGCTAGCCAATATTAATCACCCAGGGTATCAAGATATAGGTATCAATAGCAAAATATTGGCCATAAACAAGGAATATCGGAATAATAATAATTACTCGTAATAATGACATTCCAAAACATTGCATGCAATAATGTTAAAATAAACTAGTTTTCACAACTGGGATCAACATGCTCAAGGGGATTGTCGTGTGACTTGCCTTGTAATAGAAAAGTCTTCTCTTGGTCTTCTGAATTTTTCCGCGAACTTCACTTCCTTCTGAAACGGCAAAAATACACAACTATACGTAAAACGAGGAAAAACCCTAAGAAACACCAAATAAAGAGTTTATAAAAAGTACATAAACATATAGATCATGATTTTAGATGAATTTAGGAAGAAGAACGGGTCGAATCGAAGTTCAGACGGAGAAGTTACGGCTTCCGGAAGATTAAATTCAGAGAAAATCCGAAAAGAAATTGGAAAAGAATATTCTCTAGAATATTCCCTCAGAAAATAATTATTAAAAGAATTATTTTTAAATAGGAAAAATGAATGGAACCCACTGTCATAGGCTTGATCCACCATGGACTGGGTCTAGGGACCAGAGGGAATAGAAGAAAGATGGACTAGTTGACGTGGCAGGTGAGGTAGATGCCGATGTGGCAAAACTAGGGCTGACGTGGCAGGGCTGAGAGGTTAAGAGAATCCGACGGCTCGGATCCAATCTGGATGGATTGAACGGCCGAGATCTAACTGGTAATTTTATGTAGATTGGATGGCTCAGATCGGCTTCGAAATATCGGACGGCTAGGATTTATTGAAGCACTGTGACTCGGGACCGCTTGCCATACAGGGCAGAGGGGAGACTCCGGGGTCCACTGGTCTGTGCCACCGAGAGGCTGCTGACTGGGGCCCACAAGGTAGCAGCGCAGGGGAGGGAAATGTGCTCCTGCCATAAGGCACGGCCGAGGAGGACAGGGCGACGGCCGGCGCGACGGCATGGCAAGGCCGGAGAGGGGAAAACGGCGAAACGCCGACAGCGGAGGGAACGGCACGGCACTAGGGCGACGACGAAGGCGGTGAAGGTCGACGGTGACACTGGCGGATGGATGAAGAGGCACATCTGCCGGCCTGTACAACCGAAGCAGAGAGAGAGAGAGGAGGAAGAAAGGAGGAAGAAGAACTGATGAGGACATCCCTTCCATGGATACAACTCCTTCACCACAAGGACCACTTACTCGAGCTCGTGCTCATCAACTTAATTACCAGGTGAATTCCTTCCTAGGTTCATATATTATTGAGAATAGTACGCTACCTAATGCAAATGATTTAATTGTGATTAGGAATCTGGGAAAGGATGAAGAAAAGGGACTAAGTCAAGCAAGAATTTGAGATGGACTCATTCTGGAATCAGATTCGTACTGCTGCGATGGTACCAAGTTCAAACGGGCATAACTTCCTCATACGGACTCCGTTTGGGATGTTCTTGTACTTCATGGAAAGCTTATGAAGTCTACTTTCCAACGGATCCAACCTCATCTTCAAATTCTATCCGAGCCGGCCGCAATTATCAAAACAATCCATATTAGTTTCTGAGTCCGAGTAAAACGGGTGCTGCGCCATCTCCACTTGGGCCCATGGGCCTTGTAACCCTAGGCGTGCGCGTGGGACGTCCCTCCCTGATTGTATCCCTATTTAAGAGCTGCCGCCTCCTTTATCACAACTTGGATTCCGTTGAGTTTAGGTTTAGCCATCGTGCAAACTTCTGTTCTTCAGTTGTGTCGGACGACCACCTGTCAAGACAGCTTCGGGATCCCAATTTAGTGATGCGCCATATAATTTATGCTTCACTCATATTCACAATATTAGATTGCCTATGCCTTATTGTTGCTAGTTCTTCGATTGCTCGCAGGGATTGAGCCTCGTGTTTAGGTTGATCGCGCCGCCAGCGGAATCAATAACATCTCGGAGTTGGTTCAGTGATTGCTAAGGCGCAAGCGACGTCGTGCGTTTGTAGTCGGATTGCTAGGGTCATCTCCACCCACAAATCAATAATTATCAATCTCATCGAAAGATCGGGCACCCTCGTCCCCATCAAGAACACGAAAGAAAGAGGAAAAAAGAAAAGGAGAAAAAGAACAGACAGGAGGGAAAAAAGGAAAAGAGAGGGGTTTTTCTGGAAAAAACCCAAATTGCAAAAATCTAGAATTTTGGGAATTCAAGGAATGAATAGGGACATTGGGAGTTGAGGAAATATATGGAATTTTGGAATATTGCGAATATTGGGATATTTTTTCGAAATTGAAAACTTGGGGATATTTTACGGAATTTGGAATTTGGGGAAAGCTTCGGATTATTTAGAATATTAGAAATTGTGGAACTCTAGGAAATACAAGAATACATGGAATTTTGGAACGCCCAAAATATACGAATATTTTGGGAATCAGAAATTGGAGAATATTTCATGGGAATTGAAATTGGGCACAAACTCTAGAATATTGAGGATTCAGGTTTATTTCAAAAGGACTTGGATTTTATGGAGACCAAGGACATTTCAATCAAAAGGAAAGATGGATATTTAATAAAAACAAATTGAATATATATGAGCCTGTTGGATTTGGAATTTTGAGGGATTTTTCCGAAGTCGGACTTTTCAAAGAATTAGGGATTCGGGACTGATAACCCGAGTCTGAGCAGAAAAGAAGGGTACAAAGGGATTGGACCAGGAACAACCTGAGAAAAAGGAATTTAGAATTTGTTTAATTAATTACTAAAGTGTTCTTTATAACATTAAAATTAATTCTGGAGCTCCAAAAAATCCGAGAAAATTTCAGAGAGTGTAATTACACACAAATAATTTGTTTAATTAATTACTAAAGTGTTCTTTTAATTACCTATATACCCCTGGTCAAAAACAAAAAATGCATGGGTGTAATGAGTGCGACGATGGATTAGGTTTCTCTTCAGAGACCCGAAGCTCTACGAGCTCGTATAGACGGCAAACCCGTGCGTTATCTCCCGCGATTCTTGGGGAAAAGGACGAGGAGGTTGAGGGGATCAAAACCCCTCAGCAAATTTGAAGGAATCTTGCTCGGAGAGGCCGAATTGGAGCGAGATTCACGGCGGCTGCATCGGCGGAGCACATTGCCTCTTTGACCCGAGGTCGGAGACGGAACTGATAGGTGGTCTCCACCTGTCAGCGGTAGTGGAGAGGCGTGGGTGGCCACGGGCCATGGGCTGCAGCGCACGCAGGAGGGGGGTAAGTGCACGGTGCTAGGCCGGAATCGGCCCAAAGGCAGAGAAGGGGTTTTTAATTAGTTTTTCTTTTATTTAATTGCTGAAATGCTTGTTTGATTTATTAAAAATACTTTCCTTGCTCAATTAATTCCCAGAAATTTTTAGGGAATACAGAACTAAGCAAAGTATTTTATAAAATTAAATCCAGACCAACTTTAGTTGAAAATTTTCTTTCATATTTAAGATTTCACGCCTTGAGGTTTTTAAAATAATTTTTAAAATTGCTTTTTCACATAATTTATTTAATTAGGGAATTTCTAGGGTGTTACAACACACCATAGATCCAGATTCCAAAGCAAATCAAGGATTTGGGGCTGATTGCAAAAGATATCTGAATAGAAAGATAGATCCATCCATCTATCCTAATATCTAAAAAAGAATTGATTTCGCTTTCATAAAACTTTTGATTCAAAGAACTGCACTTATGTGACAGCCCTAAAATTCACTAAATTTTAAAACCATTTTTTATTTTTGTGTATTTTCGAAAAATTCACGTCGAGTTTTCCCATTTCGTTCTATTTTAAAAGCTGTTTCGTTCTTTCGTTCGCCATATTTGTATTTTCTTCTCTTTTCTTTTTATTTTATTTTACTAGGAAGTACAAATTCATTCACCCATCTGTTCATCCTAATTTCTCGCGGACGAGTTTGCGTTGTTCTCGGCTCATCGGCCCATTTTTTTCCTCCCGTGTGTGGGCACCCCGGAAGTGCATTATGGAGAGTAATTACTATGACAACGTGAAATATCTAGATGGATGGGATCTCGAATAAAAACAAATTAAGTGCAATAACCATCCATCCTCATCGCAGCCTTGTCATAATATTTACCCGTTCATAATACAAATCCAAAAATGCCGAGAAGTGTACAAGAGAGATAATCATAAGGATAGCTTGCCAGTCCTCCCCGTCATACTCCCGTCAAACCACTCGATGGTGGCGACCAAACACGATACGTACCCCAGAGGACTCGAACCACAATAGCTATCCCCCAACCATCTTAATTCTACACAACTCATACTCATGTTCAGCTAGTCCCCAGGAAAGCGACTAGCCTCACACTTTCATCGCAAGTAATCGATAAACATCACAAGTACTCTAAATATGGATAAACGAGCAGCAGGGTTATAAATATTACATAGAGGATTTACACACCCTGATACATCACAGAGTAGCGCAAAAGATAGCAACGGAATATAAACATAAAGGATAAGACCAGTGGTGCCATACCCATCCCACAAGGCAACCGACTGGGGCAGAACTTAACTTCAACTACACATTATCCTCGCCACCCTCGGCGAGATAATAGTAGATCACATCAGTGTCGTCGTTGTCCTCACTTGAAAGATGCAGTGTGAGTTACGACAAGTACTCAGAAGGCTTATACGATAATAATAATACAAAGGAGAGATGCTAGCCTCTACATCAAGGAGTATGGCTATGTCAATCTGATTTTTCATAAAGCTGATTTTATTGAGCAAGTAATACATTTGAAACATAAGCAATTGTGAAATAGCTCAATCTGAAAATTTAGGACAGCAAGCTTATAGTTCTGAAATAGAAGTAAAAATGAGCACAAACCATGCTCTAATCATCCTCTATGGGCCACCATTGCCCAAACAATTATGCTACACAAGCATATCATCTTTCATGACTAAACCAAGTCATATTTAACATCAAAGCCTTTTATACAAACCCATCCATCCATGACTATCCTAAGTCATGGTATAACAACATAATTCCCATAACTACATATTCCAAGTTTGATGCTAACATGAGTAACTAACACATCAAGCGGTCGTCCTGTGACCGTGGACACGGCTATTCGAATAGTTCTTACTCTGATCAGAGGTATACATCTTTACCCACACGATGTGATAGAAGCCAAACGGCCACACTCTAGTTTGATCCATACCCGTCGGTACCCACACTCTACACATTGAGTGCAGACTAGAGGTCACAACAAAACCTTTCCCACGCTTAGCCCCAACCACCTAAACCACGTCTGGGCCCCCGACGACTTAGTCCCATACACAGGGTGACTAAGGCGGGCTCACCGTCGCGGGAGGCACCTCTGTCCCTAACCAGGCGCGCTCGAGGTCCTCCAAAGGAATACCCTTCCTCACGACTGACGAACGGGCGTAGATGGCCATAGCCTCCTGTGCTACTTAGTTAAGCCGTCCCATGCCCGGCATGTGGAAGTACGTAGGGTGCTTGAATAGATGTCAACATGTTCGGTCCTTAACAACCAAGACGGAGCTACATGCATCGGGGAAACACCATCCCGTCATCGCCCTATCATCCGTCCAAGCCAAACATATTCTCAATTATTAATCAAAAGTTATTCTTTGTAGATTTTAACCCATCCATTCGCATTAACTAGTTTTGAACCGATAGCTCCATCTATCAGATTTTTCTAAGTCTAGAAATAAGCATGGCTAAGCATTCGATAAAATAAAAGTATCCCAAAGTCCTTAACCCAGGGTGACAAGGTATAAATATGGAATCAACAATCAAGGAACGGAAATGCATTCAATGGGGTAATATTGACTCTACCCGTTTTCCCATTTAAAAAGACCGAAACATGCATATAGATATTTCCTTCGCAAAGAAATCAATTTATGGAAAATATAGGTTCAATATGCTTAAATGCTTGCATAGATGCTTGCCTTGCTGCAGAGAAGGTTCACACTCAACCTCTGGATTAGTTTCCTCGTACTCCAAAACCTCCGAATCTATCGATAAAAAGCAAATATGCAAATAAGACGCAATTAAATATGTCTATGCAAAAATGATCAATAAATGCTGAGATAAATACAGTAGGTAGGGCATGTCCTAACAAGATTTTAGGAGGAAGAACCAAGTCATTTGCATCTTTGGATTGGGAGATACAAAAATAACAAGATAGGAAGGCTGAAAAAGGCAGTTTTGTAATTATTTATATTGTAACCTTAAGTTATTATATTTAACTGAAATTTTCTATTAAGATTTCAAGAAGGCAAGTATTTCTATATAAAAGAGCATAACCTACTGGTTCTAACAAAATTGAGTTTACTCAATTTGGATTTATAATGAATTGATAATAGATTTTTGAAGTCCCTATACATTAGTGATTATTGGAATCCATTTTAGTATATAAAAGTGTTATAATACTTTACAGAAGTGACAAACATGCCAAGAGGAGCCTATTGATTCTGGGTTTGAGAATATTTGAAATTAGAACAAATTTATCAATTTTATACATAATGCATGCAATAATTAACATATATATAAGTAATATAAATTTTAGGGCTCATTTCTCTACTGTGTGTGCTACTTTTTAATTTACAGAAATAAAGTGCATGTTTGACTAAATCCAACAAAATTTGGTTCACTCAAAAAGGAGTTAAAATGAAATAGTTATGGATTTTCAAAGTTTGATTAGTTTTCTGTTAGAAAAATCGTTCAGTTCATCTTCTCTTTTCTCATTTTTCCTCAGCCTGGCCCACACGTCAGTGAGACAGAGCAGGGCAGAGGCACAGGCTGGCTGGGCCGCCGGCTCTGTTCGCCGGCGCCAGCGGCGAACGGCGGCTCGATTGAAGTTGCGGTCAAAAGGGAAAAAGAAGAGGACTCCCTTGCGCACCTAATGGTGGCAGTGGCACGCTCGGAGGTGAACTGTAGCTCGCCGGCGATGAGAATAAGCGCCGGCCGGGCTTGGGTTGCACATGCATGTAAGCAAACGGCTAGAAACCTTCGAAAAAGAAGCTCGAAGGACTACGCTGAGACTCCTAGGAAGCTTACCGTGGCTCTAGACAAGGAAGATGGGATCCCACGAGCTCTGGCGGCTACAGGCGGCGGCAACGGCGATGGCCAAGCTTCGGCTTCACCGTGGTTGGCTCGATTCGCTGCATGCGCAGTGGAGACAACACATGCAGGAGGTTGAGTATCACCGTAGGATGCTATCACTGCAAGGGATCGATGGATGACTCACCGGGTGAACGGGAATCGATGGTGGAGGCACTCGGTCGGAGTCGGAGAAGACGACGTCGATCTCCCTCCTTGGTTAACCGATCTAGGTACTTCTTGGGGCGTTTTAAAGCTGGAAGGGAGGCGGCACTGGTGGCGCAGCTGCTCTACCAGGGAAGCTCCGAGGTGGCTGGAACGCCGGCGCGACGGCCACGGCTGCACGCGGCCGTGCACTGGACGGGCTCCCGAGTGCTGATGGCGAGGCGGCATTCCCGGCGATTGACGGATGGCTGAGCGTCGGCGATGCCTTCTTCTCCACGGCCGGCAGCATGGACAGCAGCAGCTTCAGCAGCAGCAGCAACAGCAGCAGCACACGGCAGCAGCAGCAGCAGCAGCAGCAGCTCGGCAGCCAGAAGGAGAAGAGGGCTGAAGGAGCTCTCTCTCTCTGCTTGGTTTTCTTGGCTCTGGGATGGAGTG
The DNA here is from genome assembly GCA_003991445.1 of Oryza meyeriana var. granulata. Lineage (NCBI taxonomy): Eukaryota > Viridiplantae > Streptophyta > Magnoliopsida > Poales > Poaceae > Oryza > Oryza meyeriana. Next base: position 316,455 of record RYFJ01000740.1, on the reverse strand, counting down.
GAGCAGCAGACGACAGGTGGGAGAGGCAGAGGTGAGCTGTAGGAGAAAGGCACGCAGACATGGATGATACACGCGTCGTTTGCCCTTTTGAGGCCGATCTGGAGCGCTCCCTCCTCGTGGCCAAACTAGACAAGGTGCTAGGCGAGCTAGGGTCACTGCTAGGTGGGTCCAGGGCGTGATGGTCTGTAGGAACGTAAGGGAGATGGGTAAACTCTCACGTACAGAACGGTTTCAGAGTTTTCCAGGGTTTTACAGATTTATTTTCCCTCATTCACTTTAAAAACCAAATTAACCAAGCAAAATTGGTGTTAAAAAAATGTGGTGATTTTTGTGTAGCGAGTCCAGACTACCTAGGTTCCATTTTCGAAAGTTTCACACAAAAATTCGAAATGGTTTGCTCACAGAAATTCAACAAAAAGGACCCAGGCTGAAACTTGCTCACACAAACTAATGAAATAAATTCTAAAAAAATATATTAATTCATGATAAATAAACTAATATTTGAATAAATTATCTCCTATATACACTTCTGTTCGATTTGATGCACTTTTTAGTAGTGTTTTATTTTTGCCGATTTAGGATTCAATTATTGAGGGTTTAAATGTTGCAAACTTAATCCTGCAAGAAGTGACAATGCAAAAATTTAACTTGTGCACTCTAATGACGGAAGGGCATAACACTAATTACCTAAAATTAAAACTAGGGCTGTGACACTGTCGTTTCCCTCGGCCCGGTTTGCCTTTTTCTTTCTTTCTCTTTTCCCGGCCTAGGCTGACCCAGCCCAGGCCGGCCATCGCTTCCACTGCCTTTGCCTCTACTTGGTGAAAGCAGGGTGTTCTGCCAACCGCCTCTCTTCTTTGTCTCTTCTGCCTCTTCATCGATCGAAGCAGGGCTTCGCTTAATCGACCATTCCAGCATCACCACGCAATCATCCTTTCGGCACACGCGTCCAAACTCCATACTCCAGCCATGCTACCAAGCTAGCCACCATAGAAGCCGCATCCATCCTCTGCCGCCGTCTCTTAGCCTGTTCGTTTCGGCTGAAGCTGCGGCTTAAATAAGCCACACACAAAACGAGAAATATCATTAGCACGTGATTAATTAAGTATTTACTATTAAAAAGTTGAAAAATGGATCTATTTGCTTTTTTAGAGCTACTTTCATATAGAAAATTTTTGCAAAAAACGCACCATTTATCTTTTGGGAAGCATGCGCGTGGAAAACGAGAAAAATAAGTTGGGTGAAGTAGTGGGAACGAACAGGCCCTCTGTCTTCCTCCTCTATCTCCCTCTCCGCCGCATCTCGACGGACGCCGTCAACACAAAGTAGAGCTGCCTCCATCTCCTCTATCTCCGGCACAGAGCTGCCCCGGCCCCCGCTGCGTCGTTCGCCGCCGCCGGCAAGAAAACAGAGAAAAGCCGATCTCAGCCACTGGAGGTAAAACGCCAAAATTCGTCGTCGTTGTTGTGTATCTCCCAAAATTAAGACCACCACCATATTCTCCATGCCAAACACCACCAAACCCCTCTCCTTCCCCGGCAAGATCACCGCCGGGAGCCCGCCAGTGCCACCCCGCGCCGCCTGCTCTGCTCGGCCGCCGGCGTGCCGCTCGGTGCGCCGCCGCCTCATGCCTCCCGCCAGAAGCTCCCCCTAGCCGCCCTGATGCTCCCCAGCCACCGCGCCTTGCTACCAGCTCGTTGGAGTGCCACCGCCACAGGATGCCGCCGCCGCCGTTCCCAGCTCGCCGCCGCCAGCTTCGCTATCGGCTCACCAGCCCTGGGAACCCTAGGGAATGGGATCGCCATCGTCCCAGGAGCCCAGAACCGGCCTCCCCTAGCCGCCGGCGCCACTGAACCGCCGTCACCGCCTGTTAACCGTAGAAACCGAAGAAAAACCGACCAGCAGTCTTTTCCTTTAGAAAAATAAATCTAAAAATCATTTAATTCCCTGGTTTGACTAGTTCAGTGACCGTTTGACCTCAAAATTAAAATCCGAGTGTGGGTGCCATGGGCCCCGGGTACCTCATGACAAGCATATGGGCCACTCGGATAGAGGATGGGCCTAGCCTTGTAATTAGAGATATAGCTAGATTCGGCAGACTTCGCCTTGTATAGAAAGGAATATACAGTTCTAGTCGGGTACGTTATATCTCTAAGGGGAGATCTCCTAGTCGTAATCCGATGGGGACTCCTACCTTGTAACCTTGTCCCCCAGTATATAAGGGGAGGCAGGGCGCCCCATGAGGGCAGAAGAGCTCATAGAAGCACACGGCCATACAGTTCATCAGAACTACCACCGTATATCCTCAAAGGAATACATACAAACTGGACGTAGGGTATTACCTCACATCGAGGGCCTGAACCAGTATAAAATTTCCTTGTGTTCCTTTGCAATCCACCGAGTTTCCATCCGCCGAGTAGCCCCATATATTTATTGCCGGTGTAAAACATCGACGGTTGGCGCGCCAGGTAGGGGCTTCGGCGCGATCTATATCTACAAGCTCGATGGATCCAGCAACCGAAGTCGACGGCGGCAAACTCCCCCCCGGAGATACAATCGCATTCAGAAGCCTTGACTTCGTCGCCGACCAGATCGGCAATCTCACCCCGGCCGACACGGACCCGATCCAACCGGCCGAGGAACCAGCTGACTCCGCGCCAGTCGGCCCACACGACGCTGCGGCAATCTTCGACGACATGCTGCGGCGATCTCCAATACGCCCGAGTCCAGGGACAACTCTTCCTTTCAGTGTTCGACTCGGACTCGGTTCTGAGCCGGCCGAGATCGGGCCGAGAAGGGAAGAGATCGTCAACTTCCCGTTCGGACTCAGCGACGCCGCGGATATCTACAATCTACATCCGACGCGGCAAACCCGATCCCCTGGAGTTCGACTCGGATACGGCTCCGAGCCGCTCGAGATCGGATCTAGGGAGGTCGGAGTTGTAATCACCCCCATCAACTATTCCGACTACGACTCTCAGTCGGACTACGACTCCCAGTTGGATTCCGACTCCAAGTCGGATACCAGCTCGGCAAGCTTCACTCCGCCGCGAGAAATTTTCATGGCATCCAGAGGCTCTACTCCTATTCAGGAATCATGCCGACGACACGAGCCACAAGAGGAGGAGGCCTGCCGACTGCCAGAACAACAGGAGGAAGAAGCAAGACGCCTGCACGCCCGCAACGACGATCTACGCAAGGCTGAGCAAACCGCTCAGCAGCAAATCCTCCAAACCCGAGTCGGCGACCACGATGTCTTCGTTACTCCCCAACAGAACATCGTGGCCGCTGCAACCCTACTGGACACAGTCCAGCTTGGGCCTGATCATCAGGCCACCCCGACGATCGCAAGGATAAAAGCCATGCTTACCGCTGCTGCATGTCAGCAGCACCAACAGTCGGGAGATACCCTCATACCGACCAACCGGTAGGCATCCCCAATGGCAGTCTCGTCTACCTCAAAGCGACGCCGAGTGGCCGGCTCTAGTCAGCTGCACACGGAGTCACGCCAAACGTCATTCGGCAACCCAAACAACAACCGGCAACGTCAAAGTGACCGTCGGGACAACCGGGATCTCCGAGGCCAACTATGGCGTGATCTTCGGCAGGACACCAATGCTCGGCGCCGCGAACGAGAAGAAGACGAGCAACGCCAACTGGAAGACGAGAACGAGCATTTCGGCCTCCACCACGAGCGGTTTCGCCGCCGTAGTCGGGGTCGGAGTCCTCATGAAGACGAAGGCATACCGGCCTTCACCCAGGAGCTACAACAGGTCGACTGGCCGTCGGGTTTCAAGCCTACAAGCATCGAAAAATACGACGGCAAGACCGATCCCGAGTCCTGGCTCACAGCATACACTCTGGCAATCCAAGCTGCTGGAGGTGACCACAAAGTCATGGCTAACTACCTCCTAGTTGCTCTAGCCGACTCAGCGAGGACATGGCTAACAGGACTTCCCAAGCAATCAATCGGCTCTTGGGGAGAACTCCGGGAACGTTTCATCACCAATTTCCAGGGAACATACGAGAGGCCATCTCCTGAGTACGACCTATATCAGTTGCGTCAAAGGAAGAACGAGTCTCTTCGTGACTTCATCAAGAGGTTTTCTGAGAAGAGGAACTCAATCCCGAAGATCAAGGACGAGGTCATCATCGCCGCCTTTCGAAAAGGAGTCAGAGACACCTCGTTCATCGACAAATTCACGCGGAAGCCTCCCAACTCTGTCAAGGCCCTATTCGACATGGCAAACAAGTACGCCGACTCGGCCCACGCTGTTGCCGAGGCCCTCGAGGACAACAAGTCACCCTGACAGAAGAAGCGGGACGACACCGACGACGCGGTCCCAACTAAAGCTGGGAATCGCAAACGCAAGTCAGACGGCTCCATTGTGGCAGTCGGTCACAACCGCCTTCGACCTTCAACAACTGAGGATTATCAGAACAACAAGTGACATGCTCGGGGGCTCACAAGCTCAAACACGAGGATGGCATCCCCACTCCCAAATACCGAACAGCTAAGTCGCTTTCTGATAAACATCTCCTCACTCGGCCTTGCTAGTGCCACAGCCGCTTACACCTAATAGGTGTACAAGCTGCGCATTTACTTTTTTCCGTTTTTGCTCTTAAATGATTACAAAAGTACTCGAGTAGCATAAATCTCGATCCGTGAAACTCTGCTCCATGTAAGACGAACTCAAGTCACCCAAAACGCGTGCCTGGGAAAGAGCCATGAGCCAACTCCCGACGCTAGGGGGCTATGACTAGTCGGGCAGAGTGCTTAAACGTAAGGGGTCAACTACTCGAGGAAATTAATATCAAAAAGAGGAAGAACACGTATTTACATACATTGTAAAATACATTTTATTCGGGTGATTATTTCCATCATCAGATGCTACTCATCCGATATCTTTATATTGCAGGCCCAGCTCCGGATACGCGTGACAGGAACTCAGGGCTGCGAGCCCATCTCCTACGCTCGGGGGCTGGACAAGTCTGCCAAAATACACTCGGGATGCTCCATGAGGGCTACTCACCGAGTACTTGCGCCAGTCGGGACGTCATCTTCCCCGACTACGCTCCATGCGAGCCAACAATCGGCCCTCGGCGCCAGTCGGGGCTGTATACCACTCGGCTAAATAGGGTACGCCCCATGAGGGTCGCCAGCCGAATCCTACGCTAATGCTAGGTTCGGGTACCTTATTTGGTCACGGTTCTGTCAGGTTGGGTACGCCCCATGAGGGTCGCTAGCCAAATCCTATGCTAATACAAGGTTCGGGTGCCTAGCTTGGCTATAATTTTGTTGGATAGGGTACGCCCCATGAGGGTCGCCAGCCGAACCCTCTGCTAATGCAAGGTTCGGGTACCTTGTTCGGCTTTACCCAAGTCAGAGAAGACTTATATCGTCAAAGTGCATCCGGAGTTCTCATGCACTGTGTCACACCTGAGGAGGGCAAGCAGATCTTGCATTATACCTACTCAGGCTTACGTGGCAACCAGTTTGCATCCAGAACGTAAGTCGGAAAGGCTTGCGAATAAGGATTTCTCTGGCTGATTGCGGTTACCAACACCAAAAAACTCATCCTGACATGCGATGGATGATACTTCTCTAGAGCTATGCTGGATAGGTCGGCTCAGGCCGGCTTATTTGGTAGCAGCCACCAAGATATGAGTTCCTACAGTAGCATGCTCCATGTGGGCCGCCCGCAGGCTGAGTTGAAATTATAGCGCTGGTGCTACCAACAGGAACCGATGAGGTAAACAGATATGCTTCATGAGAGCCTTATTGCTAAACATATATGTTTGGGTATCTGTTTTATCCACCAGGTCTCGAGGATATATCCTTACAAGGATCACAAGCTGGTCTTCATTAAAATTGGGGATGCAGGTATCTTTCTCGGGTACACCTGACCACGCCATGGATTTATTTTTATAAAGTGGTACTCGGCCTACATGCATGGCCACCAGTTGCCATGAGCGACATTATTCCCGCTGACATGACGCGGATGAGTCTAACTTTCGAGTAGTGCACTACTCGGGAGAGACTATAAAATTCTCATTCCCGCTGACATGATGCGGAAGAGTCTAACTTCCGAATGGGACGCCACTCGGGAAAGACTATAAACACCTTTTCCGGCTGACATGATGCCGACGAGTCTAATTTTCGAGTAGTATACTACTTGGGAAAGACTATAAACATCCCCTTTCCAGCTGACATGACGCTGAAGAGTCCCATATACGAGTAGCATCCTACTCGGTAAGACTATAAACGCACATTCCGACTGACATGAAGTCGAAGAGTCCTATATACGAGTAGTTCCCTACTCGGCAAGACTATAAATCATATTCCGGTTGACATGATACCGAAGAGTCTCATGTACCAGTAGTAATCTACTCGGGAAAGACTACAAGGTTAAAGATCTTTGACTTCATGTTTAATTGTTTTCACAATTAAGCACAAAGTCGGGGGCTACACCTAATAGGTGCGCCTATTCGGCGCACACTATTCCAACATCTACATCGAGACCTTCATAGCCTCGCTGCCAGCTGACATGAAGCAGGACTCGGGAGAAGCAGCACTCAGACAAAGAGTACTCGGGAGCAATGCACTCGGGAAGACTTCACCGTGGAGGATGAGCACTCGGCATCAGCTGTGACTCAACTATGAAGGTCTCGGGGGCTACTGTGGGTGCCATGGGCCCCGGGTACCTCATGACAAGCATATGGGCCACTCGGATAGAGGATGGGCCTAGCCTTGTAATTAGAGATATAGCTAGATTCGGCAGACTTCGCCTTGTATAGAAAGGAATATACAGTTCTAGTCGGGTACGTTATATCTCTAAGGGGAGATCTCCTAGTCGTAATCCGATGGGGACTCCTACCTTGTAACCTTGTCCCCCAGTATATAAGGGGAGGCAGGGCGCCCCATGAGGGCAGAAGAGCTCATAGAAGCACACGGCCATACAGTTCATCAGAACTACCACCGTATATCCTCAAAGGAATACATACAAACTGGACGTAGGGTATTACCTCACATCGAGGGCCTGAACCAGTATAAAATTTCCTTGTGTTCCTTTGCAATCCACCGAGTTTCCATCCGCCGAGTAGCCCCATATATTTATTGCCGGTGTAAAACATCGACACCGAGACCTATTCCTGACTCCTTGAATTATTCTGAATCCATCCATGTCAGTTTCGTCATGATCCGAGCAACCGTTGATGCAACCCTAATTTTAACCCTAGGGTTTCCGCTCCACGCGATTTCAGAAAAATCCCAAATTTTCTCCATAATTCATCTTTTTAATCATCTTGTGAACTTTCTGAATTTTTGATATTTATTTGGAGTTATTTGCTTATTTATTTTTATTTGTATATAGATAGATCCTGCCGCAACAAATCCGATTGAGTAGTCTGAGTTCACAGCTGACGCGAACGCCTACGCAATCGTAGGAGGAGACGATTGGTACGGCTACACCGATCCCGAATGCAAGTCATGCATTCTTTGAATAATAATTGAACCCAATCTGGAGCTAGGTCATATTTTGGGTAGAGTACCACCTTGAGGTATTTAAATAGGGTGCATATGTTTATTTGCTAGGCAGAACAGAGATGAGCTTGGGGCAGTATTACACTTTGTTATCTTTAGCCTGGCTAGCTGTGGGTATCGTGCGGGTAAAGTTATGCAAACACTGTAGAGTCGTTAGGTATTCGAATACGCCATGCTCCCGGTTAATTGAGATATGTCTATGGGTGAATCCAGAGTAATGGCATGAGTAGAATTGAGATAATGATCTAAATTGTGAGATGATGGCATGAAATGTTAAACCCTTTAAAATTAAACTCGTTTATAAAATGGGTTAATTGTGAACTACTGATAAGGTTTAGAGTTAAACCAGTTCCCTTCCTTGTTATATCCTGCATTATTATATGTTTCCCTGCATGGCTTGTGGAGTACTTGTGTACTCAGTCGTGCATGTTTTGGGCTCCAGCCGTTCAGGAAGAAGTTGCAGGTGAAGTTGAGGAAACCGTCGATCCGTAGGACTGGAACGAAAACAAAGACTTCTAGTTCTAGGTCGACTCTTGTCGATGTTTTACACCGGCAATATGATTATAGGGCTACTCGGCAAGGGGAAACTCGGTGGATTGCAAAGGAACACAAGGAGATTTTATACTAGTTCAGTCTCTTGAGGTGAGGTAATACCCTACGTCCAGTTGTGGTGGTATTCCTTTGAGGATTTGTGTCGATGTGCCCCCAGGGGGCGCCCTACCTTCTCTTATATACTGAGGGACAGGGGTACAAGGTAGGAATCCCAGCTGGATACGGCCAAAGGATTTCCTTCTTAGAGATTCATCTTACCCGGCTAAGATTGTATATTCCTTTTTGTACAAGGCAAAATCTACCGGGTGCTACTATATCTCTAATTACAAGACTCGGCCCATCCTCTATCCGAGTGGCCCATATGCTTGTGATGAGATACCCGGGGCCCATAGCCTCCACAGTAGCCCCTGAGACCTTCATAGTTGAGTCACAGCTGATGCCGAGTGCTCATCCTCAACGGTGAAGATTGCCCGAGTGCATTGCTCTCGAGTACTCTTTGTCCGAGTGCTTCTTCTTCCCGAGTCCTGCTTCATATTAGCTGGCAGCGAGGCTATGAAGGGCTTCATTTAGATGTATGAATAGTATGAGTCAAATAGGCGCACCTATTAGGTGTAGCCCCCCGACTTTGTGCTTAATTGTGAAAACAATTAAACATAAAGTCAAAGATCTTTAACCTTATAGTCTTTCCCGAGTAGTATACTACTGGTATATAAGACTCTTCGGTATCATGTCAACCAAAATGTGATTTATAGTCTTACCGAGTAGCATGCCACTCGTATATGGGACTCTTCAGTTTCATGTCAGCCGAAAAAGGGGGTTTATAGTCTTTCCCGAGTGGCGTCCCACTCGGAAGTTAGACTCCTCAGCATCATGTCAGCTGGAAAAGATATTTATAGTCTCTCCCGAGTAGTGCACTACTCGAAAGTTAGACTCTTCAGCGTCATGTCGGCTGGAATAATGTCGCTCATGGCAACTGTTGGCCAAGCATGTAGGCCGAGTACCACTTTATGAAATTAAATCCATTGCGTGGTCAGGTGTAATTGAAAAAGATACCTGCATCCCCAATTTTAATGAAGACCAGCTTGTGATCCTTATAAGGATATATCCTCGATACCTGGTGGATAAGACAGATACCCAAACACATGTGTTTAACAATTAGGCTTTCATGAAGCATATCTGTTTACCTCCTTGTCTTCTGTTGGTAGCACCTATACTGCGATTTTAACGCAGCCAGCATATGGCCCATATTGAGCATGCTACTGTAGAAACTCATATCTTGGTGGCCCAGCACCGACTGTGTAGGCCCAAGCCCATTAGTCGGCACAGGCTCTATAAAGGCTGGCGGAGAGAGAAAAGATTCCTCTATCTTCCCCAAGCGACCAATCGTTTCGTCTTCCCAGCTCCGCGCCTAAATTTCGCCTCCCACTCCGCTAGGGTTCGCCATTGCTTGCTCCTCCCCATCGAAGCTTGAGCGATTCCGCCTTCCTTTGTCCATTCCAAGCCCCCGACCGCATTTCCCCAAAATTTCTTGTCTCCCTGATCATGCCAAAGGTTCTGGATTTTGTTGGGGCGTCGGACAAGGGGTGGCCGACCTCGGATTGCAGCCGGTCAAAGCTGGAAAGGCTGGAGAGGTCGCTGCGGCTGCAAAGCCGTGACATCATCCGCTGGCGCCCGGCTAAGGGTTCGGTCCCAAATCCCCAAGCCGGCAAAACTGTTGTTTTTGCCTCTTTCTTTGACCGGGGTTTGTTTCTTCCGTCCTCTGCATTCCTCCGCCGTCTTCTTAGCTTCTACAGATTAGAGTTGGTGAATCTGAATCCCAACTCAATCTTGCAAATCTCTATTTTTGTGACTCTTTGTGAGCGCTACTTGGGTGTAGAGCCCCATTTCAATTTCTTTACGCACTTATTCCACATCAAACCCCAACCCTCTAAGAATAAGGTCCAGGTGATTGGGGTGGGGCTGGCCTTCAGTTGAGGAGTGAGATGAAGAAAATATATATCGATCTTCCTTTGAAATCCTCTTTGAAAGGTTGGCATAAGGAGTGGTTCTATTGTTCTAATCTGGAACCCTCCCTGCCTCCATTCACCGGCTCTCCACCGGCAGTCTCGCCCAATTGGTCATCGGATCCAACTTTCGAAGAAATGGGCCAAGTGCATCAGTTGCTAGCAAGGTTGGATAAATTCAAGAAAGCCGGCCTGACCGGCCCCTAGGTCGCCAAGCGTTTCCTGACCCGGCACATCCAGCCACTAAAGCTGAGGAGCGAATTCTGCTGGGATTACCAAGGGAAGAATGACCCTGACCGAGAAAGCCGAGAGGTGATTGACCAGCAAAAATTGACCGAAATATTGTTCACTTATTTCTCCAAGGGGGTGATCGAAACCGAGGACGCAGAGCGCTCCATCGCGGCTTATAGCCGAAACCAGCCTCGTCCCGAGGTAACCCTTGCTTCTCTTCTGTGATGGATGTCTGTAGGCATGTATCCATAGTTGCTCAGCGTCGTGCAATGTATATTGTTGAATCGTTTGTAGTGGTTCAAGGAGTTTGATAATGACTCCCGTCCGTTGTCGGCCACAAAGTCAAAGAAGAGGCCGAGAAGTCCTTCTGCCACCCAGCCCGACTCCAAGAGAGCGGGGAAGAAACCCATTGTAGATCTGGGCAAGGAGAAGGTTGTGAGGCCAAGTGCTATAGCCAGGAGTTTAAAGATAAGAGACCCCGCCGGCACAGCACCTAGGCCATCGAGTCCCAGACCGGGACCGGTGCGGTCGAGCTCAACATCATCGAGCCCAACCCAAGTGCAGCCGAGTACAAGGTCGACCTCAGCACCGCCGAGTACCCGAGCGCCCCAGCCGACCACACCGCGAACGGGGCCAACCAGGACAGAAATGCCACTGCCGACTACCGCGCCCTCAGGCCTGACAGCCAACAGCCCTCCAGTGCCACCCTCTGGATCAACCAAACAGAAGCTCAAGTTCTCCAAGAGGTAGGCCGTTCTGGGTCTTCTGAAAATCATGCTCAGCATTGTAGCGCCTTGATGTTCGACTCGTTACGCAGGAAGCGGGCCAACATTGATCTTAAGGAGACCCCGCCGACTACTCCTGCTGTCGAGCCTGCCCCAGCCGATCCAGCGCCGGCGAGCACTCCTGCTGAGCCGGCGGCGGTCCCAGTTACGGAAACTGAGACTGTCCCAACTGCAGGGCCGCCAACCCCAGCCGACCAAGGGGTGGTTCCTGAAGCCGCTGTTCCAGCCCCTGAGCCGGAGCCTATTGTCGAAGCCATCGCTATAGCTCTTGAGCCAGCACCTGATGTCGAAGCCGCCACTGCAGCTCCTGAGCCAGCCCCCGAGGCCTCGGAGGCCGCCGAGTTGGGGGCCAGGAGTTCGTCACCATCCTGGTCATCATCGTTGTCGTCGGCGCTGTCCCTTCCTTCGGACAGACCCAACCTCCCTAGGATCGAGGCCCCTCCATGCAAGTTCCCGAGGACGTTCCGCTGGATGGCGCCCAACGGAACTACGCGGAGCTACAAGGTTGATGAGGTGGCAGCGGAAAAGGAGCGTGAAGACCTACTTCGTGCCACAATCGCCGCATCCCAGGGGATTCAGGTATGACTTCTGTTGTATTGGAATCTCGGTAGTGTTTCTTGACGCCTGACTCTGCTTTGACTTGTTACTCCCCGAGCAGAAGATTGTTGATCGCTCGAAGAAAATGCACGAGGTGCTGACCTGAATCGCCCCCCAACTCCAATAATTGGACCAACTCTGGGCCTTGAAAGCCAAAGTGGAAGGGCGCAGCCAAGAGAGGGAATCTTGGCTGAGGGAGGCTGTCACCCAGCTTAGGAGTGAGAATTGGGACCAAGCCAAGAAGATAAGAGGTGAGCCTCCAGAACACTTCTTCTTGACCAAATCCTTAATATATTTCTCCAGCTGTGTTATTTCTCAACTGCCTAGTTGTGTCTTGACTGCAACGTTGAGTTCTTGTCTAATCTGTCGTGCAGCCCTCGAAGCCGAGCTGAAGACCCAAACAGAGGGAGAAATCCAGCTAAAGGAGGTCGAGAGAGCCAGGGCCGAACTTGAAAAAGACAAGGCCGACCTGACAACAGCCAATACTGAGCTTGAGTGAGAGAAGGCCGAGTTGAAGGAGGCCAACACCAAGCTCGAGAAGGAAAAAACCGAACTGGAGAGGACCATAGCCAAGTGGGAGGCTGACTAGGACAGTAAGTCTCCCTTTTGACAATGATCTTAACCAATCCATTAATTACTCCATCTGTAACTTTACCTAACAAGTTTACTTGTCTGTGAACCCGGGTAGCTGCTAGAGCCAATTCCCAAGCCCAATTTCAGGCTTACACAGAAGAGATAAGGGTCGTCAAGGAGTCACGGGAGGCCCTCCTCGGATCTGTGAAATGACTCCTTGACATCATGGATCCTCGCCCCGTGGGAACCAGCTGCAGCTCGATCGCCCAAGTGGAGGTGCGCCTTGAGGATGCACCGAGTGCCCTGAAGAGGTACTCGAATGAGCACGTTATTATCGGCGTAGCCCGAACCCTGGCAATGACCAAGTCCATCTACCCAAGGGTGGATGTTGAAGCCATCGGGGAGGGGTTTTCCAAGGAGACAACTCCTAAGGAGGCGCTAGAGCTGATAGCCAAGGCGAGGCCGACTGTAAAGATTATCACCCGAGACCTGGGTCTGTAAAAACAGTACATCATGCAATCGGTGTATTGTAGATTTTTGCAAGGACATGTGTAAATATATGTGCAATGCCGCCAAGCTTTAGACTATTACTCAGTTGTCATTAGCTTTACTCGACCTTATAGCCTACACCGAGTTGATCTATAGGAACTTAATAAAAACGTTCACCGCAAAAAGTTGTACTCAGGCAGAGATAGGAAAGTCATAGTAAAACTTCTTAACTTAAGTAAAATAGGCTCGTATATTATTGACAAAGCACGTATAATACATGCAGCTCCCGACTCACTACTCGGTTGAAACAAGTGGCGTAGTGAGTCAGAGAAAAACTATACACATGAAATTTGTAAAACTTAGGTATAGAAAGGACGTAGCTATTCTATATTCCATGAGTTGCTGATGAGGGCACTGTCTTCGGTCTTCAGTCGGTAGACGCTTGGCCGCGTGACCTCGGCTATAATGAATGGCCCTTCCCAGATTGGGGATAGTTTGTGCCTGTCTTTGGTGGATTGTATTCTTCTCAAGACGAGATCTCCAACCAAAAAGGCGCAGCCATGGACATTGCGATTGTGGTAGCGACGCAGGCCTTGAAGATACCTTGCCGACTGGATTGTTGCGATATCCCTCGCTTGCTAGTTCGACCAATCAGGTATTGTTGGAGATGTTTTCTGAGTAAGCCTGAACTCGCGGAGAGCCAAACTCTAACTCGGTTGGTAGCACAGCCTCAGCACCGTAGACCAGAAAGAAAGGGGATAACCCTGTTGCCTGACTGATCGTGGTTCTGAGAGACCAGAGAACAGATGGGAGCTCTTGGACCCACCAGCCCACGTATGGTTGTAGTCGGTCGAATATCCTGGCCTTGATACCTTGTAAGACCATACCATTGGCTCGTTCAACCTGCCTGTTGCTCCGCGGGTGTGCCACAGACGCATAGCAGATCTTGATGCCGAAGTCGTCACAGAAATCTTGAAACACACCGCCTATGAACTGAGTGCCGTTGTCGGTGATGATGCGGTTAGGGACCCCAAATCGGTATAGTATACTCATGATGAAGTCCTTTGCTCGTGCCGCTGTTATGCTTGCAATGGGTTTGGCCTCAATCCACTTGGTGAATTTATCCACTGCGACGAACAAGTGTGTGAACCCTCCTGGAACTTTCTTGAAAGGCCCGACCATGTCAAGCCTCCATACTGCAAAGGGCCAAGAGATTGGGATTGTTTGGAGTTCTTGGGCCGGAAGATTGGTTTGTCTTGCGTAGAATTGGCAACCCTCGCATGTGTGAACGATGTCTTTGGCGTCTGTTACTGCTGTTGGCCAGAAAAATTCCTGCCGGTAAGCCTTTCTAACTAACGTCCTGGATGCGGCATGGTTGCCACATATGCCCGAGTGGATCGAGTGCAGGATCTGCTTGCCCTCCTCGGTGGTGACGCAGCGCATGAGGACCCCGGATGCACTTCTTCAGTACAGGTCTTCTCCAATGACTAAAAAACTCTTGCTTCGACGTTTGATTTATTCGGCTTAACTGTGATCTTCTGGGAGTTCATCGTCCAGGAGGAATTTGAGAACAGGAGTCCGCCAATCTTGACATATGTGCAGCACCTCGTTTGTAGCCGGGGTAGGTTCGCCTCCCGACTACTCTGGTACTGGTTTCTTCTTGACTGATGGCTCCATAAGTTGCTCGACAAAGATCCTTGTCTGGACCGCTTCTCGCTTGGATCCCATGTTTGCCAATTCATCTGTAGCATCATTGTATTGTCGTAGGACGTGTGTTATCTCCAGCCCGTCAAACTTGTTTTCTAGCTTGCGGACTTCCTGACAGTATGCCGCCATGGTATCGTCGAGACATGTCCAGTCCTTCATGACTTGGTTCACGATGAGTTGAGAATCCCCGTGCACAACCAGTCGACGTATGCCGAGTGATATAGCAATGCGGAGGCCCGTGGATAAGTGCCTTGTACTCGGCGACGCTGTGGGAAGCCGGGAAGTAGATTTGTAGAACGTACTTGAGTTTTTCACCAGTGGGCGACGTCAGTACGACGCCAGCCCCGGTGTCACCGATCCATGGAGAACCGTCGAAGTAAATTGTCTAGTACTCTAGCTTCGCTGTTGATGTAGGCATTTGACCTTCTATCCACTCAGCTACGAAGTCGGCTAGAGCTTGTGATTTGATTGCTGTCCGTGGCTGAAAGGTGATGTCGAACGCCATCAACTCGAGCGCCCATTTGGCAATTTGGCCAGTGGCCTTGCGGTTATGTAGGACGTCCCCGAGTGGAAACGATGTGACCACCGTGACTTGATGTGCTTGGAAATAGTACACCTTCCGGACGGTGATGAGTAGGCCATAGAGCAGCTTCTAGACCTGTGGGTATCTCGTCTTCGAGTCGGCAAGGACCTCGTTGACAAAGTAGATTGGCCTTTGAACATTTTGGATGTGACCCTATTCGGATCGCTCGACCACCAGCACCGTGCTAACTACCTGAGTAGTTGCCGCCAGATATAGCATCAGCGGTTCTTGGGGCATGGGTGATGCCAACACGGGGGCTGATGTGAGAAATTTCTTGAAGTCTTCGAAGGCTTGCTGGGCTTCGGGAGTCCATTGGAAGTTGTCCGCATTCTTCAATAGCTTGAAGAAGGGCATGCCCCGTTCGCCCAGTCGGGAAATAAACCGGCTGAGTGTCGCCATGTAGCCTGTCAGCTTCTGGACGTCTTTCTAGTTAGTCGGGGGAGCCATGTTCATAATTGCGTTGACTTTCTCTGGGTTGGGCTCAATGCCGCGATGTCAGATGATGAAGCCAAGTAGCTTGCCGGATGGCACACCGAAGGCGCACTTTTTTGGGTTCAACTTCATCTTGAATCTTCAAAGGTTCTGGAAGGTTTCTTCCAGGTCAGCGATGAGGTCTTCTTTGGACTTAGTCTTGATCACCACATCATCGATGTAGGCTTCCATGTTGCGCCCGATCTGAGTGTGTAGACACCACTGAATTGCCCGTTGATACGTTGCTCCAGCGTTTTTCAAACCGAACGGCATAGTGATGTAGCAGTACGCTCCAAACGGCGTGATAAAAGACGTCTTTAAGCAGTCTTCCACCTTCAGGCTGATTTGGTGGTATCCTGAGTAGCAGTCGAGAAAACTGAGAAGGTCGCACCCTGCAGTTGAATCTACCACCTGGTCTACTCTTGGTAAACCAAATGGGTCCTTGGGGCACGTCTTGTTGAGATCGGTGTAGTCGATGCACATGCGCCATTTACCGTTTTTCTTCCGGACCAGAATTGGGTTTGCCAGCCAATCCAGGTGATAAACCTCTTTGATGAATCCGGCTGTGAGAAGCTTGGTTATCTCCTCCCGAATAGCATCTTTGCGGTCTTTAGCGAAGCACCGCAGCCGTTGTTTGACTGGCTTGGCGTTTGTCTTCACGTTTAGGGCGTGCTCGATCACCTCCCTTGGTAAGCCCGGCATGTTGGACGGTTTCCACGCGAAGATATCCTTGTTGGCTTGGAGGAAGGTGATGAGCGCGTCTTCCTATTTGGGGTCGAGTCCGGTCCCGACTAGAGCAGTCTCAGAGGGGTCAGAAGGGTCCAGGGGGATCTTCTTTGTGTTCGAGTCCGCTGAAATTCCTGACTTTGCTACTTTTTTGGCCCAAACTAGGTCTTCCTCGACTTCTGTTGTGATGGCTTGCCAAATGCTGTTGCGCCCGACTGCCGCCTCTTGTGATTGAGCCAATCCGCAACTCTCCTTGTCGCAGGTGAAGGCTTGCTTGACATCACTGCGGAGGGAGAGAACTCCTGCTGGCCCTAGCATCTTGAGCACCATGTATGTATAGTGCGGTATCGCCATGAACTTGGCGAGCGCCGGTCGTCCGAGTATCGCGTGGTACGCAATCTCAAAGTCGGCGACCTCGAAGCAAATATTTTCCGTGTGGAAGTTATCCCGCGTGCCGAAGGTGACTGGCAAGGTAATCTGCCCGAGTGGTGTTGAAGACAGGCCGGGAATTATCCCGTGGAAGGGCGCTGTACTCGGCCGCAGATCTGGACGAGGAATCTTCATCTCATCCATAGTCTTGGCGAATAGGATGTTGAGCGCGCTGCCTCCGTCTATGAGAACCTTCTTCAACTTGATGTTCTTGACAACCGGGTCCAGGATGAGTGGATAGCGTCCCGGGTGCGAAACCCGATCTGGCCAGCGCAGATATTGGGGGGTGTCTGTTGTAGAGATTGCGTTGACGTTGCATGCTGTTAGCTTCTGCTTGCGCTTAGACTCATACACAGATGGCCCTCCAAAGATGTGGTTGAGCTCGGCCTGGGGATCTTGAAAATCGTTAGCCGGGCCTTGATCTAGCTTGTCTTTGTCCTTATCTGTGCCAGATGACGAAGCCTGCTCGGAAGCAAACTTCTTGAGCATGAAGCAGTCTTTGGCCACGTGCTTGCCTTTGGGGTGGAAGGGGCATGGCCTGTTCATGACCTTCTGGTAGTCGTTGTTCCGTTGGGGCCACGACCGAGTTCGTTCCATGTTGGCCACCTCGTTGTCTGACTTTCGCTTACGGTTGCCAGACTTGTTTTATGATGGTTCGTTGTCTGCTTTCGCCTTCTAGTCCTTCTGCCGGGACTCCTTCTTCTCATCGAGGGCCTCGGTGACCACTTCAGCCAAGTCGGCGTATTTGTTCGCCATCTCAAAGAGAGCTCGGACGGAGGATGGTGGCTTCCGAGTAAACTTTGCGACGAATGGGGCGTCCTATACTCCCTTGCCGAAGGCGGCGATGACGGCCTCGTCCTTGATCATTGGGATTTTGTTGCGCTTCTCGGAGAACCTCTTGATAAAGTTGCGTAGAGACTCGTTCTTCTTCTGGTGCAGTTGATATAGATCGTGCTCGGAACACGGCCTCTCGTAGGTCCCTTGAAAGTTAGCGATGAACCGCTCCCTGAGTTCTCCCTAGGAACCGATCGACCGCCTCGAGAGCCCTGTTAGCCATGTCCTTGCCGAGTCGGCTAGTGCGACTGGGAGGTAGTTAGCCATGGCTTTGTGGTCATCACCAGCAACTCGAATTGCCAGGGTGTATATGGTGAGCCAGGACTCGGGGTTGGTTTTGCCATCGTATTTCTCAATCCCTGTAGGCTTGAAGCCCGACGGCCAGTCGACGTCCTGGAGCTCGTGAGTGAAAGTTGGAACACCATCATCTTCGTGAGGGCTCCGGCTCCTGTCACGGCGGTTATACCGCTCGTGGTTGAGGCTGAAGCGTTCGTAGTCGTCCTCTAGTCAACGACGCTCGTCTTCTTTGCGTTCATGGCACCGAGCGTTAATGGTGTGGTGGAGATCACGTTGTAGCCAGACTCGGAGATCTTGGTTGAACCGACGGTCGTTCTGGTGACGCTGTCGATCGATGTTATTAGTGTTGCTGAGCGAAGTTTGTCACGACTCCTCGTGTGGCCGACTTGAGCCAGCCGCCCGTCATCATGCTGATGCAGATGAGCCTGCTGCAGGAGAACCCGACCGGTTGGTCGGTACAAGTGTGTCACCCGACTGCTGTTGCTGCTGACAGGCAGCAGCTATAATCATCGCCTTGTGTTGACGCCGAAAACCGCCGGGGGCCGACGATCTGGTTCGGCACCTAGAGACATGCGAAGGCCTAGGAGATCTACTTCACTCCAGTGCAGGTCCTAAAATCTTGAGGTTCGTAGGCGTGCCAGTCAATTTGACCCTGCAATTGACAAGGAGATAGAAAATATTAGATCAATGAGCCAATCGGCTGGAAGCCGATCTGGACTCGTCTCATTGGCCGATGGCCGATATAAACTGTAGCACTTATACATCGACTGGAAACCGATGATGGCATGAACAGTAACTAATAATGATAAGCAAATACCAAACTAGCCGATCGCCAAAGGAATACTTGAAAATCGGCTGTAAACTGATAAAATAAATAGGCAGAATGCGTAAATAAATGGATTGAATAAACTTCAGCCGATTGCAATAGTAATTGCTAGCATCTCTCCAAAGGTGCTGCCCGTGCCCGTGCCTGGGCCCTTGCTTATGCCCATGCCCGGGTCCTCACCTGCTATTCATGCCGGGTCCTCGCTTGTGCCCGCACCCGGGTCCTTGCATGCTGTTCGTGCCCGGGTCCTCGCTTTTGCTCGCGCCCGGGTCCTCGCCACAGGGAAAAAAACCGAGATATGCAATTTCGTGCCGCCCCGACTTGGCAGCGATTTTCTAAACATGTTTATGACAATTTCATTTTCATAGTGGAGCGATTTTCCAAAGTGGAGCGTTTTTCCCATCTTTTTCATCAATTTCATTTTCAGCTCGAGTCATCGGCCCCTGAACCTCAACCTTCTACTAACATCCCTCCAAGCATTGAGCCGATGACTTCTCCATCCGCTCCACTTTCAGCACCCAGTCCCCAAGTCGTTGAGGCTGTTCCTACTACATCGCCTGACATCGGCCGTTCTGAAGAACAACCTACTCATCCACTTGAAGCCGATGCCACCCAAGCTGCCGATGCCCTACCTCAGGTAATCTCTCTATATCCATACTTCACTTTTAACTCTTCACCAATTCTTTTACTGACGTCATTTTGCAGTCCTTAGCCAATTTGTTCTCCTTTGACATCGGCAAGTACTTAGAGGCAGAAGAAGCAATAGCCACCAGCGCGGCAACCAAACCATCCTTCTCAGCCGATGTGCACGAGTACTTAACGAATATCATCAGTTGACTAGAAAATCCGATTGACACACTAGTGGAAGACTGCGGGCCGATCCGGGCAAGACTTGCAGATATTGAACATCATTTGCCCGAAGAACTCATCGACGCACTGACTCCTGCGGCATATCTGGAATCTCACAGATTCAGACTCATCAAGCTCAGGCAGCGCATAGCCGTTCGTGCTGACCAACAGAAGATAACCCAAGATATCCAAGTCGATCGGCTATCAGCCCAAATAGAGAAGAAAAAACTTGATGACATGGTAACTGCCCCTCAAGAGCTCCAATTCAAATTGGACCAACTGAAGAAAAAGGAGGCCAATTTGCTAGCAGAACTTGAAAAAACTCGTAAGGATCTTGAAACAACGAATCCCAGCTCATCGGCCTGCCACAAGCTATACAACATCAAAAGGCTAAAGTTGCAGCAGCGGTGCGTCAAGTCGTTCATCGGCGCAAAAAATTGAAGACCATCCCAGGCTCCGATGAAGACGACATTCATGCTATCAATGAGATTGACCAGATCCGTCTACGTGCGATCGAAATAATTCAGAACTTTTTGTAAAACCTTGATACTAACGACCGATGATTTCCAGACACGCCGATTAACTTTTACTGTAATATAATCTGATCGGCTCTGTTGCCTGTTTCTTTCAATTGTCCCTTAGTATTTTTGTCTGTTTGATCTAAAGGTGATATCGATTAATATCGGCTATCTTTAGGCGATGCAAAAACATCGGCTTTCTGAACTGTTTTAGAAATTGGCCGCATCCAGCCGATTCAGGAGTTAATCCAAACGCTCGGATAGTACTTCTTGAGATATTTCCCATTAAGCGCTTTAGCAAACTCCGTCCCCCCAAGATCTTCTAGTATATAGGCATTACCAGGCACATAACGATTAATCCGATAGGGCCCTACCCAATTAGGTGACCACTTTCCAAACTTATTATCTCTGGACCCGATCGGCAAAATCAATTTCCACACAAGATCTCCCTCAGCAAACGATTTATTCACCACCTTTCTGTTATAATGCCTAGCTGCCTTAGCCTTGTTTTCCTTGATCCTCTCCAGCGCCCTTAACCGATTCTGAGCCAAATCCTCGAGTTCATCTGTCATCAAGTTATAATAATCATCGGCTGTCAATTGATCTTGTAAAGAAATTCTCCTAGAGCCGATGTTAGTCTCCCAAGGCAAAACTGCTTCATGCCCATATACCAACTGATATGGTGGCACTCGAGTAGACCCATGACATGCCATCCGATAGGCCCACAATGAATCAGCTAATGTAGTATGCCATCGTCGCGGCTGTTCATCAATCTTTCGCTTGATCAATTTGATTAGACTCTTATTAGAAGCTTCCGCCTGTCCATTAGCCTGAGCATAATAAGGCGATGAATTCAATAACTTGATTCCCATACTGGCAGCAAACTGTTGAAACTCATCGGACACGAAAATAGATCCCTGATCGGTAGTTATCGTCTGAGGAATTCCAAACCGATAAATTATGTGCTCCTTTACAAACTCGATTGCTTCTTTGGACGTAACTTTCTTCAGAGGAATCGCTCCTACCCACTTTGTAAAATAATCTGTTGCTGCCAATATGAACTTATGTCCTTTGCTTGATGGAGGATAAACCTGGCCGATCATGTCAATTCCCTATCCTCTGAACGGGCACGGTTTAATGATAGGATTCATAGCCGATGCTGGTGCCCGCTGTATATTTCCAAACTTCTGGCAATCTTGACATCCTTTATAGTACCTGAAGCAATCTTCCAGCATTGTTGGCCAAAAGTATCCTATTCTCCTTAATATCCACTTCATCTTATGAGCTGATTGATGAGTCCCACAAACGCCTTCATGCACTTCACACATCACCACTTTGGCTTCTTCCAAATTTAGGCACCTCAGCAGAATTCCCTCAAAAGTCTGATAATATAATTCTCCATCAAGCAGCGCATATTTAGTAGCTTTATACCGAAGTTTCCTAGAAACCGATTGCGACGGATTTTGCAGATAACCAATTATTTCCTGTCTCCAATCATTGGCTTTATCCTGAATATCATTATCGGCTATTTCAACTTCAACCTGTTTATTCAGCCGATAACCCGAAGCAATTTGTGCAAGATCATTGGCTTCTAAATTCTGTTCTCTAGGGATATGATCCACTGATACCATCTTGAAATCCTTCAACAAATCCGTACATTCCTCATAATATGATCTCAAAATATCATCCCTGCACTCATATTCCCCAGACAACTGCTTGATCACCAACAAAGAATCACCAACAATCTCTATGATATCGGCTCCGATCTCCTTTAAAAGTTGAAGTCCTTTTAATACCGCCTCGTATTCCGCTTGATTATTAGTTCGATAAGGTTTAATTGTAAAAGCAAACTCAAAACTTGCCCCCCAAGGCAATACAATGACCAAGCCAATACCAGATCCATGCTTGCACACTGATCCATCAAAAAACAAAGTCCATGGGATCGGCTCCACATAATTCTCACAATCCCCTCTGTGTTGCACAATGAAATCGGCCACCGCTTGTCCCTTGATCGCTTTAGCCGATTCATATCTCAAGTCAAACTCGGTCAAGGCAAAGATCCATTTACCAACTCGCCCTTTTAAAACTGGAGCCGACAACATATATTTTACCACATCAGCCTTGCAAACCACCGTGCACTCAGCCGATAGGATATAATGCCTTAACTTTGTGCATGAGAAATATAGACAAAGACATAATTTCTCCACCGCAGGATATCTAGTTTTAGCATCCAAAAGTCTTCTGCTTAAATAGAACACGACTCACTCCTTTCCTTCAAACTCCTGAATTAAAACAGACCCGATGGATTTCTCATCGGCCGATAAGTATAACTTGAATAGCGCTCCTTTCTGCGGCGGAATCAAAACAGGTGAGGAACTCAAATAACTCTTAATTCCATCGAATGCCTTTTGCTGATCTGCCCCCCACACGAACTCTTGATCGGCTTTCAACTTCAATAACGGAGTAAAAGATTCAATTCTTCCTGACAAATTTGATATAAATCTCCTTACAAAATTAATCTTGCTGATCAATGACTGTAACTCTGTCTTGTTGCTTGGTGGCTCTGTAGTCTTAATGGCTCTGATGCTCCGTTGACTAACTTCAATTCCTCGCTCACGAACCATAAAACCCAAAAACTGCCCAGCCGATACACCAAAAGCGCATTTATTAGGATTCATCCTTAGTCCGTATTTCTTGGCCCTTTCCAGCACTTCTCGCAAATCGGCTATATGGCTTTCCTCACTCTTAGACTTAACCACCACATCATCAATGTAAATTTCCACTAACAAGCTGATGAGATCATGAAATATATAATTCATCGCCCTCTGATAAGTCGCACCGGCACTTTTTAACCCAAACGTCATTACTACCCACTCATATAAGCCGATAGCTCCAGGACATCGAAACACAGTCTTATGTATATCTTCTTCAGCCATAAAAATCTGATTGTATCATGTATCCTGCATTGCCGTCCATAAAAATCTTGTGGCCTGATGCTGCATCCACCAACAGATTTGCTATCGGCATCGGGTACTCATCGTTCGGGGTAGCTTTATTTAAATCCCGGAAATCGATACATATCCTCAATTTTCCATTCTTCTTTTCTACCGGGATGATATTAGAAACCCACTCAGCATATCGGCACGGCCTTATGAACTTGGCATCATATAACCTTGTAATCTCTGCTTTGATTGGCTCATATAATTCTACCTTAAATCTCCTTGGAGCCTGTTTGAACGGCCGATATCCTGGTTTAATGGGTAGCCGATGCTCAACAATTGATCGGCTTAATCCTGGCATCTCCTGATACTCCCAAGCAAAACAATCCCGATACTCCTTCAACAGTGTTATCAATTCCTCTCGAAGTTTAGGGCATAACTTTTTGCTTATGTACGTCGGCCTTGGCTTATCTCCTGGTCCTATGTCGATCTCCTCTAAGTCATCGGCCGACGTAAACCCTTGTCCCAGTTTCCCCTCGAAATCTTCAATGGAGCCCATCAGAGTAACAACTCGGAGCCGACTTGCTGAATCAGCTGTATCCCTTGGCTGGTGACTTTAAGATAATCTCCTTCCCATATTTTTCCGGACAAACAATCAACACCATCTGCTTCCCAGACCGGCAAATCGGTCATTGCAATGTTGGTTGACCGATCCGCCAGGACTACCTCAACTTGATCTCCTTGCCACTGTATCAGACATTGATGCATCATCGAGGGCACGCAACAGTTTGCGTGAATCCAATCCCTGTCGAGAAGCAGACTATATGATTCTTTTCCATCGATAACGAAAAACGTGGTAGGTAATGTCTTGTTTCCCACTGTCAACTCCACGTTCAACACGCCTTTCGCCTCTGATGAATTTCCACCGAAGTCTTTTAGCACCATATTTGTCTTGATCAAGTCTTCGGTAGTTTTCCCCAATTTTTGAAATGTAGCATAAGGCATTAGATTAACAGCTGCTCCCCCATCAACTAACATCTTCGTCATCGGCTTCCCATTCACATAGCCCTTGATATATAATGGCTTTAAGTGCCGATGCTCTGATTCCTCAGGTTTATCAAATATAGCCTGATCAGGTTGCAACGTTAGCTGAGCGAAAACTTCTTCATTGCCGTCCTCGTCTGATGAGAGTGCCTTGTATTCTCGAGGCAAAAAGAAAACCATGTTTACTGGAGCTGATGGATCGACTTCATCGTCCTTCCTCTTCACACGCCATACTCGTTTAGTTCTCTTGTGACGATGATTGACTTCTTCCTGATCTTGCCTCTGTTCTTCCTGTTGCTCTCGGTGTCATAGCCGTTGTGCCCTTCTCTTATGATTCTTTGTGAATATTCTGCTAGGACACCATTGAGGATTCTGGATTTGTTGTTTTTCATGTATTTCTTCATCATTTTCTTCAAAGAATTCTTGATGGATTGGCCCCAACCGGCTGTGTACCGACGTTTGCCTTTCAAGTGGCCGATCTTGCAAAAACCTTTCCTGCAGAACCTGCCGAGACCCTATATTATTGCATTCAGGGCAATCTTCAATTGATGGCAACCTCATCCCTTGAGCCCAGCAGAAATGGAAGAACGAACAATTCCAATGCGGATTATATCTTTCCCTGTCCGGTTCAATCCACTGTTCTTCGTACTTTAAATATTTCTCTATCATGCCCGATGAAGTAATCCTAGATCTATATCCTCGATGCCTTCCTTCATCGGCTTGAGTCCTTGACGATGATCCCGCATAAACCATATTCACGAGAAACGGATGTCCATCAATCTTCATCGGCTTCTTGTCTTCAAACTTGATTCTTCCCTGTTCAACAGCCAATTGAATTTGTTGCCGAAAAACTTTGCACTCGTTGGTGTGATGTGATATCGTATTGTGCCACTTGCAATATCTCTTCTTCTTCAGTTCTTCGGCAGATGGAATTATGTGGTTTGGCGGAAGTTCTATTTGTTTCTCTTGTAGTAGCAGGTCGAAGATTTTATCGGCTTTATTGACATCAAAGTCATATCTCTCCTCTTTGCCGATATCCTTGACCCACGGGCATGATACTGATTTTTTGTTCCTAGCCCACTCCGCCAATCCGACTTCAGCATCGGATCCCTCATCGTCTGAGTCCGATGAATAAACTTGTACCTGAGCAACCCGCCTCCGAAACTTCTCCTTTCTCGCTTCTTGAAATCGACTTTCATGAGCCGATACCTTCTGTACAAGGTGCGCCAAGCTCTCAAATTCCTGCGATGAAAACCTCTCTTTAATGGGATCTAAGAGACCCTGAAAAGCCAAATCGGCCAAGTGTCCATCACTTAGATTTAAACTGTAACATCGGTTTCTGACATCCCGAAACCGCTAAATGTATTCTGGTACTGTTTCGTCTGGCCTTTGTTTTACCGATGTTCGATCTATCAGCCTCATCTCGTGGACCCCAGCAAAAAAGTATTTATGAAATTGTTTCTCTAGATCGACCCATCCTCGGACTGAATTTGGTGGCAAAGAAGAGAACCATGTAAAGGTCGATCCAGATAATGACAAGGGGAAAAATCTAACTCTTAGAGCCTCTTCAGCCGATGCCTCTCCGCACTGTGCCAAGAATCGGCTAATGTGCTCAACTGTAGATGTGCTGTCTTGTCCTGAGAACTTGGAAAAATCTGGGACTTTGTATCGGTGTGGCAATGGAACTCTGTCGAACCACTCAGGATATGGATGCCGATACATAAATGTTTGCTCCTTGGGCTTGATCCCAAACTGTTCCCTCACTATCTCTGCAACCCTTGCCGACAAATCTTCTTCCCTTGGGATCTCCTGCTGATATTGTATAGGTGGAGTTGGTACCAATTCTGCCTAGGGTATTCTCTCTGATGATTTCCTGAATCGGCAATACCACCTGGGTAATTCTGCTGATATCCCCCATAATAAGCTAATTGATGGTATCCCGTAGGAATATCCTGTTGCCCCCAAGCCTGATTCTGTGAAAATAAATTTTCCGACCAGTCTTTTTTAATTCCATAAGTAACTTGATTTGGCTCCGTCTTTGGCGGGAGATATACAGGACCTCGAGTAGGCTCTTGAACAATTGATCCATCCACTGTCTTCTTTATGAGGTTATGAAGCGTGTTCACCAGGATCCCGGATTGATTGATGAGCGCGTGATGTACTGCTTCATTCACCATCTCCTGTAAGGGTTTTACTGGTGGACTTTCAGGTGGTGTGTGGCTCGATTCTCCAACCAGAACTGGTTTCGGAAACTGAGATTTTTGAATCGGCCCTTGTCGCGTCATGCCAAAAGATTCCAAGCAAAGCTTCTGAAAATTAGCCATATTCTGTTCGACTTGTTTTTGTTCTTCAGTTAGATCTTCCATAGTGACCGGAATCATATTGTCTTGTTTGATCTCTTTTCCGGCCATGCTGAAATTCCAATTGAAACTATCGAAACTTTGTGTCCCACAAGGCATGCCAAAAACGTGTTGACGCCGAAAACCGCCAGGGGTCGACGATCTGGTTCGGCACCTAGGGACACGTGAAGGCCTGGGAGATCTGCTTCACTCCAGAGCAGGTCCTAAAATCTTGAGGTTCGTAGGCGTGCCAATCAATTTGACCCTGAATTGACAAGGAGATAGAAAATATTAGATCAATGAGCCAATCGGCTGGAAGCCGATCTGGACTCGTCTCATCGGCCGATGGCCGATATAAACTGTAGCACTTATACACCGATTGGAAGCCGATGATGGCATGAACAGTAACAAATAATGATAAGCAAATACCAAACTAGCCGATCGCCGAAGGAATACTTGAGAATCGGCTGTAAACTGATAAAATAAATAGGCAGAATGCGTAAATAAATGGATTGAATAAACTTCAGCCGATTGCAATAGTAATTGCTAGCATCGCTCCAAAGGTGCTGCCTGCGCCCGTGCCCGGGCCCTTGCTCGTGCCCGTGCCCGGGTCCTCGCCTGCTGTTCGTGCCCGGGTCCTCGCTTGTGCCCGCGCCCGGGTCCTTGCATGCTGTTCGTGCCTGGGTCCTCGCTTGTGCCCGCGCCCGGGTCCTCGCCACAGGGAAAAAAACCGAGATATGCAATGTCGTGCCACCCTGACTTGGCAGCAATTTTCTAAACATGTTTATGACAAATCGGCTGGATATAAAGATAACTTATCGGCTAAACACTCTGATAAAACATCACATAAAACCCATCGGCTTATTAAGAGTAAAGTTATTACCAACAGTCTAGTAGATCGGACCCAACCGTTGCAGCACAGACTGATGATGATAATAGAATCTCGATGGGCTGATAGATGTAATGCGATCGTGATGTAAAATATGATAACTTATCGGCTATACATCCCGATAAGACGCTTGCGCAAAAAATATCAACCTAGCAGGAACGATTTATCACTGGCAGTTTAGTAGGTCGGACCTAACCGATGCAGCACAAACTGATGATAAATCGCTCCCAGTAAGCCGATACAATCTGCGCACGCGTGATGTGATATACCTAATCGATCTATGAGATCAAACTAAACTGAGGCAGCCATAGACAGAATAAATATATCGTGGTAAGCCGTCCACCGTGAACCGACTAGAATATCGGACTTAACCGAGGAAGTCCTAGCCGATGCGGTGGCCGGGATGACGAGACTTACCCTCTCGCAGGAGGCCGAACTTAACCGATGCAGCCCAGCTCGAGAAGCAAGAACCCGTCGAAGGGGTGGCGATGCGCCGAAATTGTATTGATCTGGTTGATGTCAATAGATTACAAAGCACCCGGGCATACGTATTTATACCCCGAGTTGATATGAGTCCTTATTGGACACGGTACATGATTTCCTAATTACAGAAGGAAATATTAACAGGACCCGACCGGACACGAGATCAGGTTTCCTAAAAATAAAATATTAACCTTGCCTAATTAATAATCTTCCATACTGCGGTCTTCACGGCTCTTTCTTGGACCCAGTTTCTTCTGAATCAACTTCCGTTAGTTAACTACAATTTCCTCCTTGACCGAATCTGATACAGAGCCATACCAAATTTTGGCGTTAACACCTTGATCTTGGCGATAGTCGGGGTGGCCTGGTGGTCGGGCCCGAGCTAGAGTGTGTCTAGCAGAGTTGCAGCGGCCACGACGTTCTGTTGTGGCGTGACGAAGACGTCGTGGTCGCCGATTTTGGTCTGGAGAATCTGTTGCTGAGTGGTTCGCCCAGGCTTGCATAGCCCATCGTTACGAGCCTTGTGGTCAGCTTCCTCCTATTGTCGTAGTCGGCACGCCTCCTCCTGCTGCTCCTCTTGTAGTCAGCGCACCTCCAGTGGTGGTGTTGATACCATGAAGATCTCGCAGGGCAGGAGAAAACTCGCCAGACTGGAGTCCGAACTAGTGTTCGAACTGTTGTCCAACTTTGAGTTGGAGTCCGAGTAGTGTATCGGAGTAAGAACGACTCCGACCTCCCTAGATCCAATCTGAAACGGCGCTTGGCCGTGTCAAAACTGAATCACAGGAGATCAGGTCTGTCGCGTAAGATGTGGATCCGCGGTGTCACCGAATCTACGTGGGAGATTGATGATCTCTCCCCCTCCTAGCCCAACCCGAGCTGGCTCAAGGCCTAGCGCGAGTCGGACGCCAAAGGAGAGAGTTGTCCCAAAGCTCGGCGAACTTGAAGATTGCTGCGTTAGATTGATGATAGCTGGTGCAGCGTCTTGTGAGCCGACTGGCACGAAGTCGGCTGGTTCCTCAACCAGTTGGATTGGATCTCCGTCGGCCAAGGTGAGATTGCCAATCTGGTCGGCGATGAAGTCGAGCCTTCCGAAGGTTATTGTGTCTCCCGGGGAGAACTTGTCACCGTCGACTCCTGATGTAGGATCCATTGAGATTGTTGATGTCGATCTCGCCGAAGCCCCTACCTGGCGCACCAACTGTCGATGTTTTACACCGGCAATATGATTATAGGGCTACTCGACAAGGGGAAACTCAGTGGATTGCAAAGGAACACAAGGAGATTTTATACTGGTTCAAGCCCTCAAGGTGAGATAATACCCTATGTCCTCATGACAAGCATATGGGCCACTCGGATAGAGAATGGGCCTAGCCTTGTAATTAGAGATATAGCTAGATTCGGCAGACTTAGCCTTGTATAGAAAGGAATATACAGTCCTAGTCGGGTGCGTTATATCTCTAAGAGGAGATCCCTTGGCCGTAATCCGGTTGGGACTCCTACCTTGTAACCCTGTCCCCCAGTATATAAGGGGAGGCAGGGCGCCCCATGAGGGCAAGGTTGAGTTGGTTCACCAGAATCACCACCGCAAATCCTCAAAGGAATAACACCACAACTGGACGTAGGGAATTACCTCACATTGAGGGGCTGAACCAGTATAAAATTTCTGTGTGTTCCTTTGCAATCCATCAAGTTTCCATCCGCCGAGTAGCCCCATATATTTATTGCCGGTGTAAAACATCGATAGTTGGCGCGCCAGGTAGGGGCTTCGGCGAGATCTACATCTACAAGCTCGATGGATCTAGCAACTAGAGTCCACGGCGGCATATTCTCCCCTGGAGATACAATCTCATTCGGAAGCCTCGACTTCATCGCCGACGACTTCGGCAATCTCACCTTGGCCGACTGGACTCGATCCGATCTGCCAGGGAACCGGACGACTCCGCGCCAGTTGGCCCACACAACGCTGCAGTAACCCTCATCGACCTGCTGCGGCAATCTTCATGTTGTCCGGGTCTCGGGACAACTCTTTCCTTCGGTGTTCGACTCAGACTCGGCCTTGAGCCAGCCAAGATCGAGCTAAGAAGGGAAGAGATCGTCAATCTCCCGTACAGACTCAGCAACGCCACGGATATCTTCAGACAACATCCAACGTGGCAAACCCGATCCTCTGGAGTTCGACTCGGATACGGCCCAGAGCTACTCGAGATCAGATCTAGGGAGGTCGGAGTTATAATCACCTCCATCAACTATTCCGACTACGACTCTCAGTCGGACTATGACTCTCAGTCGGATTCCGACTCTAAGTCGGACAGTAGTTCGGCAAGCTTCTCCCCGCCACGAGAAATCTTCATGGCATCCAAAGGCTCTACTCCTACTCAGGAATCACGCCGACTATGCGAGCACCAAGAGGAGGAAGCACGCCGACTGCGAGAGCAACAAGAGGAAGAAGCAAGATGCCGGCACGACGCTCTACGCAGGGCCGGGCGGACTGTACAGCAACAAATCCTCCAAACTCAAGTCTGTGACGACGACGTCTTCATTACTCCTCAACAGAACATCGTGGCTGTTGCGACTCTACTGGATACACTCCAGTTCAGGCCTGATCACCAGGCAACCCCGACGATCGCAAGGATAAAAGCCATGCTTACCGCTGCTGCATGTCAGCAGCACCAACAGTTGGGTGATACCCTCATACCGACCAACCGGTCGACATCCCCAACGGCAGTCTCATCTACCTCAAAGCGACGCCGAGCGGCTGGCTCCAGTCAGCCGCATACGGAGGCACGTCAGGCGTCACTCGGCAACCCCAACGACAACCGACGATGTCAAAGCAACCGTCGAGACGATCAGGACCTCTGAGACCGACTACGGCATGACCTTCGGCAAGACATCATCGCTCGGTGCCGTGAACGAGAAGAAGATGAGCAACGCCAACTGGAAGACAAGAACAACCGTTTCGGCCTCCACCACGAGCGGTTTCGCCGCCATATTCGGAGTCGGAGCCCTCATGAAGACGAAGGCATACCGGCCTTCACCCAAGAGCTACAACAGGTCGACTGGCCATCGGGTTTCAAGCCTACAGGCATCGACACATACGACGGCAAGACCAATCCCGAGTCCTGGCTTACGGTCTACACTCTGGCGATCTGAGCAGCTGGAGGAAATCACAAAGTCATGGCTAACTACCTCCCAATCGCTTTAGCCGACTCAGCGAGGACATGGCTAACAGGACTTCCCAAGCAATCAATTGGCTCCTAGGGAGAACTCCGGGAACGCTTCATCGCCAACTTCCAGGGAACATACGAGAGGCCATCTTCCGAGTACAACTTATATCAGTTGCATCAAAGGAAGAACGAGTCTCTTCGTGACTTTATCAAGAGGTTCTCTGAGAAAAAGAATTCAATCCCAATGATCAAGGATGAGGTCGTCATCGCCGCCTTTCGAAAAGGAGTCAAAGACACCTCGTTCATCGACAAATACATGCGGAAGCCTCCTAACTCTATGAAGGCTTTATTCAACATGGCGAACAAGTACGCCAACTCGGCTGACGCTGTGGCTGAGGCCCTCGATGACAAGAAGGCACCCTGACAAAAGAAGCGGGAGGGCACCGACGACACGGTCCTGACTAAAGTCGAGAGTCGCAAACACAAGTCAGACGGCTTCATTGTGGCAGTCGGTCACAACCGTCTTCGACTTTCAACAACTGAAGATTATCAGGACAACAAGTGACAAGCTCGGAGGCTCAAAAGCCCAAACACAAGGATGGCATCCCCACTCCCAAATACCGAACAGCTAAGTCACTCTCTGATAAATAGTTCTTCATCTAGCCTTGCCATTGCTGCAGCCGCTTACGCCTAATTGGTGCACAAGTTGTACTTTTTTCTGTCTTTTTCTCTTAAATGATTACAAAAGTACTCGAGTAGCATAAATTCCGATCCGTGAAACTTTGCTCCATGAAAGACGAACTCCAGGCACCCAAAACGTGTGTCTGGGAAAGAGCCATGAGCCAACTCCTGGCGCTAGGGGGCTATGATTAGTCTGGCAGAGTGCTTAAACGTAAGGGGTCAACTACTCGGAGAAATTAATATCAGTAAGAGGAAGAACACGTATTTACATATATTGTAAAATATATTTTATTCGGGTGATTGTTTTCATCATCAGATGCTACTCATCCGGTATATTTATAGTGCAGGGCCAGCTCCGAATACGCGTGACAGGAATTCAGGGCTGCGAACCTATCTCCTACGCTCAGGGGCTAGACAAGTCTGCCAAAATACACTCGGGATGCTCCACGAGGGCTCCTGACCGAGTACTTGCACCAGTCGGGACGACATCTTCCCCGGCTACGCTCCATGTGAGTTGACAACTGACCTCCGGCACTAGTTGGGGGTCGTATACTACTCGACTGGGTGAGGTACGCCCCATGAGGGTCGCCAGCCGAATCCTACGCTAATGCTAGGATCGGGTACCTTATTTGGTCGCAACTCTGTCAGCTTAGGTACGCCCCATGAGGGTCGCCAGCCGAATCCTATGCTAATGCAAGGTTCGGGTACCTAGCTTGGCTATAACTCTGTTGGGTAGGGTATGCCCCATGAGGGTCGCTAGCCGAATTCTATGCTAATGCAAGGTTCAGGTACCCTGCTCGGCTCTCCTGAAGTCAGAGAAGACTTACATCGTCAAAGCGCATCTGGAGTTCTCATGCACTGCGTCACACCTGAGGAGGACAAGCAGATCCTACAACATACCTACTCAGGCACCTGTGGCAACCAGGCTGCATCCAGAATATAAGTCGGAAAGGCTTGCAAATAAGGATTTATCTGGCTGATTGCGGTTACCAACACCAAAAAACTCATCCTGACATGCGATGGATGATACTTCTATAGAGCTATGCTGGGTAGGTCGGCTCAGGCCGGCTTATTTGGTAGCAGCCACCAAGATATGAGTTCCAACAGTAGCATGCTCCATGTGGGCCGCCTGCAGGCTGAGTTGAAATTATAGCGCTGGTGCTACCAACAGGAGCCGATGAGGTAAACAGATATGCTTCATGAGAGCCTTATTGCTAAACATATATGTTTGGGTATCTATTT
The DNA here is from genome assembly GCA_003991445.1 of Oryza meyeriana var. granulata. Taxonomy (NCBI): domain Eukaryota; kingdom Viridiplantae; phylum Streptophyta; class Magnoliopsida; order Poales; family Poaceae; genus Oryza; species Oryza meyeriana. The sequence continues at coordinate 283,658 of RYFJ01000740.1, read as the reverse complement.
TATCCACCAGGTCTCGAGGATATATCCTTACAAGGATCACAAGCTGGTCTTCATTAAAATTGGGGATGCAGATATCTTTCTTGGGTACACCTGACCATGCCGTGGATTTATTTTCATAAAGTGGTACTCGGCCTACATGCGTGGCCGTTAGTTGCCATGAGCAACATTATTCCCGCTGACATGATGCAGAGGAGTCTAACTTTTGAGTAGTGCACTACTCGGGAGAGACTATAAATTTCTCATTCCCGCTGACATGACGTGGAGGAGTCTAACTTCTGGGTAGGACGCCACTCGGGAAAGACTATAAACCCCTCTTTCCAGCTGACATGATGCTGAAGAGTCCCATATACGAGTAGTATCCTACTCAGCAAGACTATAAATACCCATTCCGACTGACATGAAGTCGAAGAGTCCTACATACGAGTAGTTCCCTGGTCGGTAAGACTATAAATCATATTCCGGTTGACATGATACCGAAGAGTCTCATATACCAGTAGCAATCTACTCGGGAAAGACTTCCAGGTTAAAGATCTTTGACTTTATGTTTAATTGTCTTCACAATTAAGCACAAAGTCGGGGGCTACACCTAATAGGTGCACCTATTCGGTGCACACTATTCATATATCTACATGAAGCCTTTCATAGCCTCGCTGCCAGCTGACATGAAGCAGGACTCGGGAAGAAGACTCATTCGGACAAAGAGTACTCGGGAGCAATGCACTCGGGAAGACTTCACCGTGGAGGATGAGCACTCGGCATCAGCTGTGACTCAACTATGAAAGTCTCAGGGGCTACTGTGGGTGCCATGGGCCCCGGGTACCTCATGACAAGCATATGGGCCACTTGGATAGAGGATGGGCCTAGCCTTGTAATTAGAGATATAGCTAGATTCGGCAGACTTGCCTTATATAGAAAGGAATTACAGTCCTAGTCGGGTGCGTTTATCTCTAAGAGGGAGATCCCTTGGCCGTATCTGGTGGGACTTCTACCTTGTAACCCTGTCCCCCAGTATATAAGGGGAGGCAGGGCGCCCCATAAGGGCAAGGTTGAGTTGGTTCACCAGAATCACCACAGCAAATCCTCAAAGGAATAACACCACAACTGGACGTAGGGTATTCCTCACATCGAGGGCCTGGAACCAGTATAAAATCTCTGCGTGTTCCTTTGCAATCCATCAAGTTTCCATCCGCCGAGTAGCCCCATATATTTATTGCTGGTGTAAAACATCGACAAGTTCTGTTTCTGTATCATTCTACGCATAACCAAACATCCTGGACGGTTACATGTGCTGTGGGACGTTTGGGCCCCTCCAAATGGTCCCCACAGCTTAGCCCCATTGGAAGGGGCTGGTCTTTATTAAGAAGGAAGACTCGCTTGCTAGACCCCTAGCCAAGAAGGGATGGGGATGGTAGTAGTACATGGAGTAACTTGTTTGCAACTCATATCATACTACTCAATGGGTTATCATAATACCCGTGAGTGGTCGTTCTAGGCAAGACTATTTGGCTCTATGTTCAGGAAAGGAATGTCCTCAGGGAAGAAAGAGGAAAGTAGCATAGCAGAGAAAAAAATCTCTGTCCTTGAGTGTTTCTTCAATTTGGCTCTGTATTTTGGTGTTACTACACATGTACTTTTTTTGTGAATTGCACTAATCATTCGTTCGTGTGCTTCTGTAATAAGCATGGCGATCGACTTGATTTGATCCATTTTGCTCGCTTAAGGAAGCATCAATTTGAAATAATACACTCCTTTGGTTGTGACTTTGTGGTATAGGCTTGAAGAGTCAAAGCATTTAGTTCTTTTTTTCTTTTATCTTCTTCATTTCCAATTTTATTACACTTTGCAGTGTCCCATATGTTGTTCTCTGACAGTGGAAATTGATAAATTGGTGTGGCTTACAACAAGCCTGAAAATCATTCTGGTTTCTAATGCCTGACAGTCCCTAGCATTGTCCCACACAGAAGGAAAGAATGTGGAGCCCTAGCCTGACTTGTAAGTCCTGTGGAGGCCATAGGCCATGGGTACCTCAAGGAAGGCAATTATGGCCAATCGGATAGAGGGTGGGCCGGCCCCTACAATTGGAGATAGAGTAGGACTCGGCTTCATATTACCTTGCATGACAAGGAAAGGGATATAATCCTAGCCGGACTCTCTATATACTAATAAGAAAAGCTCTTGGTCATATCCGATTGGGTTTTTTTACCCTGTAACTCTCATCCCTCCAGTATATAAGGAGGGGTAGGGAGCCCCTTGGGGCATAGATAGAATCTCACCAGAGAAACCTTAAAGGCAATACACCACAACTGGACCTAGCGTATTATCTCATCTCGAGGGCCTGAACTAGTATAAATTATTTCATGTTCCTTTGCAATCCATCAAGTTTAGGTCTTACGAGTAGCCCCATATTCTTATTGTCGATAAAAAATCGATAGTTGGTGCGCCAGGTAGGGGCATCGGCGAGATCATCTTTGACAAGCTGGATGGATCCAATCACCGGAGTCGACAGCATCAACTTCTTCCCCGGGCAAACAATCACCTTCGGGAGCCTCAACTTCGTCGCTGATGAATTTGGCAACCTCACCCTGTCCGACTCAGATCCGATTCGATTGGCCAGGGACCAAGCCGACTCCACGCCGGTCGGCCTATGAAACGCTGCAGCGATCTTCATCGACATGCTGCGGCGATCTCTAACATGCCCGAGTCTAGGGACAACTCTTTCTTTCGGTGTTCTACTCGGACTCGGTTTTGGGCCGACCGAGATCGGGCTAAGAGAGGAGGAGATCGTCAATCTCCCATTCGGATTCGGTAATGCCGCGGATAACTTCAATCAGCATCTGACGCTGCAAACCCGATCCCCTGGAGTTCAACTCGGATACGGCTCAGAGCCGCTCGAGATTGGATCTAGGGAGGTTGGGGTCGTTATTACCCCCTCAACTATTCCAACTCTGACTCTCAGTTGGACAGCACCTCAGCGAGCTCTTTTCCACCACGTGAAGTCTTTATGGCGTATAAAGGCTCAACTCCCACATAAGAGGCAGGCCGACTACGCGATTTACAAGAAGAGGAAGCCCGCCAACTACATGAACAACAGGAGGAAGACGCAAGACGCCTGCTGGCCGAGCGCGATGCTCGCAATGACAATCTACGCAAGGCTAGGCAGACTACTCAACAGCAAATCCTCCAAACCAGAGTCGGTGACCACGACGTTTTCGTAACTCCTCAACAGAACGTTGTGGCTGCTGCAACTCTACTGGATACACTGCAGTTTGGGCCTGATCACCAAGCCACCCCGACGATAGCAAGGATTAAAGCTATGATCACTGCTGCTGCATGTCAGTAGCGTCAACAGTCGGGTGACACTCTCATACCGACCAACAGGTCGGCTTCTTCCAACGGCAGTCTCATTGCCTCAACATGACACCGAGCAGCCGGCTCAGTCAGCCGCATATGGAGTCACGCCCACACATTACTGGCAACCACAATAATGACCGCGGTGCCGACATCAAGATGTGCCGTCGGGATAACTAGGATGTCCGAGGCCGACTACAACGTGATCTTCGGCAAGACATCAACGCACAACGCCGCGAATGCGAGGGAGATGACCATCGCAGACTAGAAGACAAGAATGAGCACTTCGACCTCCACCATGAGCGGTTTCGCCGCTGTAGTCAGAGTCGAAGTCCTCACACAGATGAAGATGTACCGGCCTTCACCCACGAGCCTACCAAAGTCACTGGCCATAAGGCTTCAAGCCGACTGGAATTGAAAAATAAGATGGGAAGACCAACCCCGAGTCTTGACTCACAGTTTAAACTCTGGCAATCCAAGCAGCTGGAGGAGATCACAAGGCCATGGCAAACTACCTCCTAGTCGCTCTAGCCAACTCAGTGAGGACATGGCTAATAGGACTTCCTAAGAGATCAATCGGCTCCTGGGGAGAACTCCGGGAACGCTTCATAGCCAATTTCCAAGGAACCTACGAGAGGCTAGCATTCGAGTACGATCTATACCAGTGCCACCAAAGAAAAAACAAGTCTCTTCGGGACTTCATCAAGCGCTTTTCCAAAAAGAGGAACTTGATACCCAAGATCATAAGGACGAGGTTGTCATCGCGCGTTCCCGTGGAGTCAAAACACCCCGTTTCATCGCTAAGTTTACTCCGGAAGCCTTCCAAACTCTGTCAAGGGCTTTGTTCAACATGGCAAACAAATACGCCGACTCGGCCGACGCTGTCACCGAGGTTTTTCCACGAAAAAGAAACCGACAGAACGGAGCAGAGAAGGACACTGTATGAACTTCAGCCCGACTAAGGCTGGGAACTACGCATAGGTTCTGAACGGCAGTTCGGACAGACCTCACTGCGGGTGTCGGTCGCAACCTCTTCAACCTCCACCTAGAACTGAAAGACTTTAATCATCGGAAACGACAAGTGACTGCTCAGGGGCTCAAAAGCTTAAATGCAAAGATGGCATCCCACTTCCATGCTGGGCCTAGTGCGGAGAAATACCGAACGCTAAGTCATTTTCTGATATATATTCCTCCTTTATATGATATTCTCATCCAAATGGGCCAGGAGGCAACTCACTTCCCTATGGTTTGACTCGGATACGGCTTAGTGCTAGTCGGGATCGGATCTCGGGGGATGAGATCGTCAATTCCTCACATGGCCTCGCCAATGCCATAGCCGCTTACACCTAATAGGTGTACATACTGCGCATTTTCTATTTTTGCTCTTAATGAATGCAAAAGTACTCAAGTAGCATAAATTTTGATCCATGAAGCTTTGCTCCATGAAAGACGAACTCAAGTCACCCAAAACACGTATCTGGGAAATAGCCATGATCCAACTCCCGATGCCAGGGGGCTATGACTAGTTGGGCAGAGTGTTTAAACGTAAGGGGTCAATTACTTGGGGAAATTAATATCAATAAGAGGAGGAACACATATTTACATCTATTGTAAAATAGATCAATTTTCTTCGGGTGATTGTTTTCTTCTTCAGATGTTACTCATCCGATATGTTTATAATACAGGGCCCAGTTCCAGATACGCGTAACAGGAATTCATGGCTACGAGCCGATCTCCTATGCTCGGGGGCTGGACTAGTCTGCCATGATACACTTGGAGTGCGACGCTTCAAGAATCACTCGGAATGCTCCATGAGGGCTACTGATTGAGTATTTGCACCAGTCGGGACACGGTTATCACCTCGACCTTGGTACGCCCCATGGGGGCTAATAACCGACCTCCAGCACTAGTCGGGGCTCGGGTACTACTCGCTGGGTAAGGTACGCCCCATGAGGATCACCAACTGAATCCTATGGCAATGCAAGGTTCGGGTACCTTATTTGGCCATGACTTCGTTGGGTAGGGTATGCCGCATGAGGGTCACCAGCCGAATCCTATGCTAACGCAAGGTTCGGGTACCTTATTCGGCTATAATTTTGCCAAGTTGGGTATGCCCCAAGAGGGTCACCAGCCAAATCATGCGCTAGCACAGCGTTCAGGTACCTATTTGGCCAAAACAAGGACAGAAGCCACTACTGGAGCTTTCAGTCGGAGCTAGCACCAAACCCGGAACCTACAGAGGTGTCCATTATTTTTCAAGACTGGAAGACCCCAATCATTTGATTTCTAAAGATTGCAACGAAGTTGAGTAAGTCAAGCGACGGAGAAAAAAGCTTTATCATAGTCAGAGAAGACCAATATTGTCAACACGCATCCGGAGTTCCCATGCACTGCGTCACACCTGAGGAGGGCAAGCAGATTTTAGGATTTTCAGGTTTAATAAACCACCCTAGTGTGAGTCTTTCGACGAAACAAACTTGTATTTAACTTTTGGCACTGGTGTAAAACAAAATTAAACTCCAAAAGATCCAGCATGATGCATCTTTAGAAAGAGTTTTTGTCAGTTCCGGATTTTGGTTTCCTATTTTTATTCTGAATTTTTGAGGATGTTACAGTTAAGGGAAAGGCAAGGAGTCAAAACAAGTATTAGCCCATGGAAGGGGGGGTTGAAAAGTCGTGAGGTCTGGAGGAAGGTAGGGATGATGTCAAGTCCGCACGGCCCTTATGGGCTAGGCCACACACGTGCTACCCCTTTCTCTCAATGGATTTTGAAATCTCGAATCATCCGTATTTGATCTAAGCATGTAGGTTTGTTCCCACTAAAACTTATGTAGCTCTATCTATAGAATGCCATGGTGTAGGAAATGCCTTCTTCTCAAGCTAGGAATAGACCACGGTACCTTTCGCTGCAAAACATTTCACTTTCTGCGCTCGCTCATACGTGGTTTACACTCCATTCCTTTCATCTAACATTTCCATCAGGCAATATTTTGTTTTCAACTGGATTGGTTTCTGTCAATGTTTTATTTCGGCAGTATTGAATATGGGGCTATTCGTCGGACCTAAACTAGATGGATTCGAAAGAACACATAGAATAATACTGGTTTAGGCCCTCTGGGTGAGGTAATACCCTACTTCCAGTTGTGGTGTATTGCTTTCAATGTATTCTCTGGTGAGATTGTGTTATGCCCCAGGGGGCTTCCTTCCTCTCCTTATATACTGGAGAGGTAAGGATTACAGGGTAGGAAACCCAGTCAGGTACAACCAAGGGTTTTCCTTATTAGAACATAGGGTAACCGGCTAGGATCATATCCCTTTTCTTGTCATGTAAGGTTACATGAAGCCGAGTCCTACTCTATCCCTAATTGTATGGGCCGGCTCACCCTCTGTCCGAGTGGCCGTATTTGCCTTCCTTGAGGTACCTAGGGCCCATGGCCTTCACAGTAGCCCCTGAGACCTTCATAGTTGAGTCACAGCTGATGCCGAGTGCTCATCCTCCACGGTGAAGAGATTCCTGAGTGCTTTGCTCCTGAGTACTCATTATCCGAGTGCTTCTTCTCCCAAGTGCTTCCAAAGCACGCCTAGGGTTTCCATGATTCCAGCAAGCCACTCCAAATCCTCAAGCCCCTTCTTCTCTACTTCCGCATCCCCGCTCCCCAATCCACCAAGCCCTTGCTCAAAACCCTAGATCTGAGAAAATGTCAAGCTCTAGATCCGATACCACTCAGCTGCCGACCGGGGAATGGCAGACGTCGGTATCATCAACGTCTAGGCTGGCGTATCTGGTGCGGGAGGGGGTGCTATAGGCAAATGAGTTGATCAACTGGCACGCTGCCGAGGGCGAGACCATCCCCACACCGGAGACCCACAAGATCATGGTCTTTGAATCGTTCTTATACAGAGGTCTTGCTCTTCCTTCTTGCGATTTCCTGCACGGCTTGCTGGGGTATTACCATATTAAGCTAGTGCATCTTAACCCCAACTCCATCCTTCAACTATCCATCTTTGTTACTCTTTGTGAAACCTTCCTCGGCATTCTCCCCCATTTCAATCTTTTCCTCTATTTCTACCATCTCAAGCCTCAGCCCAATAAGTATCGGCCCCAGGTAGTTGGGGACCGGCCTTCAGCTCCGCAACAAGATAGATGGACAAGTCTATTTGGGTACCACTCGGGCAACCCCTTTTGTAATAACTAAGTGTTGTAAGATCTTACGGTGATGTATGCAATGATATTAGCAATGTTGTGTATGTACCAAACTACTAATCCAAGGATTTGGTATTGAATACATGAGAGGTTTCTGGTCTTCAAAACTAGGGGCCGACAACACCACTCGATTAGGCGCTGAATCCACCGTTCTCAAGGCCGCTGGTGCCGGATCCACTGCTCCTAAACCCGTAGGAGGCTGCAGACGTCGGATCCGCATGGCAGCGTGGTTAGCAAGGGTGGGAGCACAACGGTGTGGCTGTGGTCGACGGCGGTGGCGCCATGGCTACGGGTGTGGTCGACAGCAACACCAGTTGGGAAGGAACGGAGGAGGAGACTCTAGGAGACCTAAGGGGAGACGGTGAGCTGAGACGAGAGACGCGAGGGAGGTGGAGGACTGAGGAGGGGACTTAGCCCCTCGGCTGGCCATCGCATTTTTAATAGTGCCTCGCGATTTTCACAGCGGTTCTCTTTAGGGACCGCATGGAAAAATTGATTTTCACAGACGGTTCTCTTAAGGGATCACCTTTGAAAATAACCCTATTTTCACATGCGTTCCTCTTAAGGGACCGCCTGTGAAAATTGATTTTCACAGGTGGTTTTCAATGTACTGGACCTCTCGTTATTATTACAAGCAGGGTTTTTTTAAGTCCACCTATAAAAATAAAACCTAGGTGTTGGAAAAAATCGATTTTTAAGTAGTGGCTCCATTACTACTCCCTCTGTCTCAAAATACTTCAACTTATGCTATTTTTTGAAGAAATTAAGGTTGGGGTTGACAAATGGTTGTGATTGGTTGAGGTGAGAAAGTAGGTGAAGAAATTAAATGGGGAAGGTTGTGATTGGTTGAGATGGGGAGGTAGAAGGAGAAGTAGTAGTATTGTGAGATAAATTTTAATCCTAGAAGTAGTAGTATTTTGAGATGGAGTACGTTACAGTTGGTGCCATGCAAATCTAATCGTGCAATTTCAAGAAACAAATTATTGCTCACTGGCACAAAGTAGTACAATAATGTATATCAATCTTAGGCCCTGTTTTGGGAGCTTTAAGCAGCTGCAGTTTCTCCGAGAATCTCTGTCATACCCGCCCTGGCACCACATATAGTGACACTAGAGAGGATGCGCCGCAGGAGATCGGTGTGAACCAATTCCACGGAACCACAATGTCAGTACCAATCTCAAGAAACCTTGCTGGTACCCATGGTCAACCAAGATGCATCATTGCAATCCTTAGAATATATTGTACCTTTATAAGTTGCAACTTCGGGCAAACCCTGAGAAGCAACCTTCAAACAAAACAACAACAGCAGAAGAACGACAACACGGCTGAATCCAATCCACAAGAAATGGCTTAGGTCTAGGAAGGAAACCCTAAGCTCCAGCTTCAACTTCCTAGAGAGAGAAAAACGACGATTGAGTACTTACATACTCAGCAAGTCACTAAAAAAATGTAAGTATGCAGGCTTCAAAGAAAGGCTAGGGTTTATTTCGTAAACTTTTCTTTTTGCAACATTTTCAAAACACTAAGTGTGGGTTGATCAAGATGTAGCTAGAAAGAGGCTCATGTCTCGATCCTGTCCATAAATTGCTTTGTGACAACTCAAGCGGACGAACCAATTTTAGTGATTAAAGTTACTGGTCAGTCCTATTCCCTGTACCGGTTGTCTGACCATGACACTAGCTTAAGGTGTCTACCCTTGGGCAGCTTTCCACTTCTTCCTCATCCATTAGTTTATTTTCACTTTCGTCCTTTCCAGGACATCAGACATCCCATATCTCAACTCCAGCTCCTAGAGCCATTTATGTCTCAAGCACATTGCTTCTGCTCAGAAAGCCTAATCTATGATGCCGCTTGACATCTCGAGTCACACAACCCCGTTTCAGACCACTCAGGTCATCCATCAGCCACCAAGGCCAATTCAGGTAACGGTTCCATCCATAAACCACTTTTGCAAAGCACTGGCAAACAAATCTATGCTAGGAGAATCACCTCACATTCGTCCATAACCGTGGGCACGGCTGTTCGAACAGTTCATCACCTTTGCAAAGGGTACACACTTTACCCACATGACGCGAGCTTACTCCCACATAGGCCAAGTAGGGAGGTTCACGACAAGGCCGTTCCAAAGCAAGCCCAAGATAATCTATTGCCCAATAGAAAGGTCCCAGACCAACTACCAGGAAAACCCCTTTACTATACCTAGGGACCCGGGTATATTGCTCTCTTGGCACCAGCAACCTAATGATCCTAGATTCACAAATTACTTGGCCAAGGGCATCCCATACCACCCGTGCGGTCACACTGTGAGATGCTCAGATGAAATTCCCAAGAAATCGGTCCTTATATGCGAATACCAAGCACCACCACACAGGCGGTCACTTTGCACCACGGGTTTTCACAAACCATTTTGTATTTCGCAAACACGCCGACACCACATGTCAGGTTTTCAAAGCTTTCGAAACCCTATTTCCCCATATCAACAATCAAGAGTGATTTGAGTGGTACCGTCAATACCCATGCTCAGAGAGTACGGATGCCAAGATACCATGGGGGTGAGCGACAAGGGTTAGGTTGTCAAGAACCTATAGGGATTATGAAACTACTAGGTAGGTCCATCGGTTTATCATGCAAACCGAGGCCAGTCAAGTTACCGAGCACACTAGAATGCAATTTTGCAAATAAAACATTTTATAAACTAGGAGCAATATGATCAAAGGGTGACTTGTCTCAAGTCTTCGTCTTCGAATCTTCACGAAATCTGACGTCTAACGCTTTCCCGAAATGTCGACTACGAGCGAAACGAGAGAAAAGTACACAAAACTCTAAAAATAAAATACTATTATTAATAACTAATAGTTCCATTAGGTAGACCCAATTTTAGAAAAATTTGAAGACATGAACGGGGTCAATCGGGGTTATAGATGATTAGATATGACTTTATGAAGTTTAATTGTTTTCTAGAATATAGAGAAGAATTTATTTGAAACCAGAAAAGGAATATTTTGAGAATATTCCCTTTAGAAACTGACATGTCAGTGAGAGGGTGGAGGGTGCACGGTGGGCTAAGTCTACAGATGGAGAGAGAGGGAGGCCGGTGGACCATGGCTATGGTGTTTGTGGACCACCTCGGCTGGGCTCATGGGTCAGTGACTCAGCTCACATGGGTCTGGTCCACACGAGGCTGAGGGAGGTGGTGGGCACATGTGGTCGTCAATGAGGTAGGAGGAGCGGGATACGGGAATGGAGCGAGGGAGGGACGGCGAATGTGGTGGACGGTTCGGATTGGGTGGACAGTGGCTGACGTTGCCTGACAATGGCGGCATTGCCCACCAGTGAGCACGGTTGTCAAGAGGTTGCCACCGGTGACCATTTAGGCGACGGGTGGGTTTGGCATAGCCACGGTTGGACGCGGCGCGTTGAGGGGAAGAATAAAGGAGGCAAAATTGACCACTACCTTCGGCATCGGCGACAGGTTGTGTCAAGGACCCAGAAAAATGTAAAATAAAATCATGTAATAATGTGAAATAAATAAATCATCTCCTCTGGTTGTGCATATTTTATTTTCACTGTTTGTGGATCTTTATTGCATTTTCATATTAGGCTCATATACACTAAAGTGAACAAGGAAAAAATGCTAAAAATAAATGGTTCAACAGAAAATTATGGAAAAATTCTCAAACATACTCCACATCATCTTAAGCCTACCTGTATTTTTCCAATATTTTACAACTTAGTTTGGTACCTCAAATAAATCCCTAAATTTACTGAAATCTGGAATTCAACTAATTAATCCAGCTGAATTTGCAATTTCACCAAATAAAATCCACAGCTTTTCATCCTGTGAGACTCCACCATATTGTTTCTCTATGTTCCATCTTTCGTTAGTAATTTTTCCTTGGGCTAAATCCTAAATAATTCACATAAAATACTGAGCACAAAACCCCTGCACTAGAGCCAACTGCAGCAAATCACTCTCTGAGTCGATCTTTGCAATTTCACCAGAGCTAGACCACAGCTATTCAGGCTTTTCCATTTGACCAGTGGACAAACAAAGTATCCCTCTGCCTCCAGGAATTTTGGTTGAATTTAATTCCCTCTCTAGCAATTCGAACTTTGCCTGGCAAGACACACCCATTGCAGTAGCTTGGGAGTTAGTCTCTAGCCTCACACATGCACCAGCTAGCCGGCCAGTAGAGATCAGCTGCCACGTCCCCCCCCCCCCCCCCCCCCCCCCCCCCCCCAACCTCCATCTTCTGCCGAACACGCTAGAGCTCGCCACGGCTGCCCACGCCCCAGCTGACCCCACCTATTTAAGCCACCCTTGCGCCCACTAAATAGTTTGATCTTCCTCATTGTGTTCCATGCCCAAATGAGGTGAGATCGCCCCTGGATCGCCGGGAATAGCAGCGTCTTCCTTGGTGTAGGCAGGTGTTCGATCGCCATCGCCATCGTACTAGTGAGCTTCTCTGCAAACCCAACCGCAGAACATGACCCTCTCTCCTCGCCTAACCCATTGTTTCCATCTTCCTCCCAGGTCACGCTAGCCATCGCCACGATCGCTGCCGCCTTTGCCTCTAGAGCATCACCGCTAGGGCTGCCGGCGTTCCCATCGCTTTGGTACAACCCATGCCGAGCCACTTCGCCACCACCGTCGTTGTGATCCTAGAAGCCCTCCACCCCAAGGAATCTAACCGAGGTGTTGTGAAAACCGAGATACGTGCCGTCCCCTTCCTCTCCGGTGAGAGCGCCGGCACTGTCGATTCCCCGTCGCCAGTGAGCTTCTGACCTTTTCCTCACATCCACACCATATCTATGCCATCCTCAACTCCATGCATGTGACGCTTTGGTCCTGCATGTGCCAGATTGAGCCGTCGACGCCATCTTGAGGGTTTCGCCACGCCGCCAGAGAACCTTGTTGTCACCAAGGCTAACTGGACCTCGCCTATCGGCCCCCGGTTTTGAGCACCGGAAACCTCATGTGTACACAGTACCTAATCCCTAGATCAGTAGCTTGCTACACACATAACATAACTGATATCACAACACCTGCATCGATTAACAACCTTACAAACACTTAATATTACAAGGGTTACCCGAGTGGGGCCCAAATAGACCAAGCATGGCCATTTACATTATCAAACACCAAAATAAATAGATAACGCAGCGGAAGCGAAGCTGTGGCGGTCCACCTATACTCGACAGGCATCGACTAGAGTACCAAGGTCCCTACTGTAACTCCTTTGGCTCCTCCTCTACAGGAAAGTGTGCATAGGGGTCTCTCTCGGTTTCCACCTCTAAAAGGGGAATAAACAACGGTGAGTACAAATGTACTCGCAAGCCACCACTACAAGATGCAATAGTGCACATAGGGGTTCAAGGATGGCTTGGTTTATTTGCAGGAAGCAATCTTTCACAAAGTAGTTCATAAACCTATGACCTAGTAGTTTTAACTGAAAATAGATGTTATGTTCAAGTTGTTATTCGACAACGAGAGATACATCCACCTCCCCAAGCTTCCCTTGGTTCAGTTTACCCTCGCATTCAATTTACCACAATTCTACCCACACTGACCTTCCCGCATTTCGGGGTGGTCCACATACTCCTTTCCCAAACCTAACCTAAGCAAGTTTGAAACTTCAGAGGCTAGTCAAGAGTAGTACAAGTCCCGGTGCTCCATTAACCGCGAGCACGGCTATTCGAACAGATTAAATTACTCGCACAACAATCCGACGCGCCCAACACATGAGACTTGTCATGGCCTGCCTTTTTAGATTCTTTACAGCATGTGGTACCCTCCCCATGGACTATGAGTCCTCATGCACCCCCTAGCCCTACATCCACCCCCGCTAGTGGTGTGAGGAGTCCTAGGCCAGAGGTTTGGATAACTCAACACACACCCCACCCACACACACGCAAAACAACAACTCCTCCACAAACACAACACACCACACACCAGAATAGACCGATGACTAGGGTACCACCCTGCTCAGTTCACTTAATCCACCGGGTCTATCCCCACTCAAGAATTGCGGTCATACTCAGTTTGTTTTCCACATAGCTTCTTGACTCGGTCCTTAACTGACTAGGGTCGGTGCTAACCGTTTCATAGAACCACCCAATTCATACCATGTCGCCCAGTCGAAATCAGTATTGTTTTATTAAGTTTTTAGTTTTCACAAATGGTTTTATGTGTGAAACTTGGATTGGCACTCATGTCTCCACCCACTCATCGACGACCACTCAACCCTAAGTAATTATCCCCTTCCCACCCATATTCACATCACGAGCAGATAATATATAACCATCTAAGTAAGCATGACTAAGCAATGTCATTATATGACTAAGGACTAAATAAAATATGGCCCATGGGGTGGGGCCCCCTTGTCAGCCTCCCTTCTCTTTCTCTCTTGCCCTCTCTGTTCCTCTTCTTCCCTCTGGGCCAGCCGTGCGGGTGCCCGGGACGGCCCCGGGGAAGAGGTTTAGGAGGTCCTCGGCCACCACAGGGCGGCAGCGGAGGGCTCACATGTCGAGGCCATGGGCCTTGGGTACCTCATGAGAAGCATTTGGGCCACTCGGACAGAGGATAGTCCAAACCTTGTAATTAGGGATTCAATAGGACTCGACATACATAACCTTGTACGACAGGGGAAGGATATACTCCTAGTCGGGAACATTGTATTCCTAGAAAGAAATCACTTGGTCGGAGTCTGACTGGGATTCCTACTATATAACCCTGTCCCACGGTATATAAGAGGAGGCAAGGCACCCCTTGAGGGCAGAGGACAATCATAGTGCAAATCTCACCAGAGAAATCTCAAAGGCAATACACCACAACTGGACATAGGGTATTACCTCATCTCGAGGGCCTGAACCAGTATAAATTGTTCGTGTTCCTTTGTAGTCCATCAAGTTTAGGTCTTATGAGTAGCCCCATATTATTATTGCTGATATAAAACATCAACAGTTGGCGCGCCAGGTAGGGGCATCGGTGAAATCATCTTCATCAAGCCTGATGGATCCACTCACCGAAGTCGACGGCATCAACTTCTTCCCCAGACAAACAATCACCTTCGGGAGCCTCGACTTCGTCGCCGACGAATTCAGCAACCTTACCCTGTCCGACTCGGATTCGATCCGATCGGCCAGGGATCAATCCGACTCTACACCGGTCGGCCTATGCAACGCTGCAGCGATCTTCGGCGACATGCTGCGGCGATCTCCAATATGCCCAGGTCTAGGGACAACTCTTCCTTTCGGTGTTCAACTCCGACTCGGTTTTCAGCTGGCCGAGATCGGGCTAAGAGAGGAGGAGATTGTCAATCTCCCATTTGGACTTGGCAATGCCGCAGATAACTTCAATCAGCATCTGACGCGGCAAACCCAATCCCCTGGAGTTCAACTTGGATACGGCTCAGAGCCGCTCGAGATTGGATCTAGGGAGGTTGGGGTCGTTATTACCCCCCTCAAGTAGTCAGACTCCAACTCTCAATCGGACAACAGTTCGGCAAGCTTCTCTCTACCACATGAAGTCTTTATGATATCCAAGGGTTCAACTCCCACTCAGGAGGCACGCCGACTACGAGAACAACAAGAGAAGGAAGCCAGCCGACTACGAGAACAACAGGAGGAAGACGCAAGATGCTTACTGGCCGAGCACGATGCCTGCAACGACGATCTGCGCAAGGCTGAGGGGACTGCTCAACAAGATATCCTTCAGACCCGAGTCGGCGACCACAACATTTTTGTAACTCCTCAATAAAACATTGTGGCCGCTGCAACTCTACTAGATACACTGCAATTTGGGCCTAATCACCAGGCCACCTCGACGATAACAAGGATTAAAGCCATGATCACCGCTGCTACATACCAGCAGCGTCAACAGCCAGGCGACACACTCATACCGACTAACAAGTCAGCTTCTCCAACGCCGATCTCATCTTCCTCAACACAACACCAAGCGGCCGGCTCTAGTCAGTCGCACACGGAGTCACGCCTCACGTCACTCGGCAACAACAATAATGACCGGCGGCTCTGACATCCAAATGACCGTCGGGATAACCAGGACATCTGAGGACGACTACGACATGATCTTCGGCAAGACATCAACGCACGATGCTGCGAACGCGAGGAAGATGAGCATTGCCTACTAAAAGATGAGAATAAGCGCTTCGGCCTCCACCATGAGCGGTTTCACTGCCATAGTTGGAGTCAGAGTCCTCATACAGATGAAGGTGTACCGGCCTTCACCCATGAGCTGCAACAAGTTGACTGGCCGTCAGGCTTCAAGCCGACTAGAATTGAAAATATGACAGGAAGACCAACCCTGAGTCCTGGCTCACAGTTTACACTCTAGCGATCCAAGCAGCTGGAGGAGATCACAAGGCCATGCCTAACTACCTCCCAGTTGCTCTAGCCGACTTGGCGAGGACATAGATAACAGGACTTCCTAGGAGATCAATCAGCTCCTGGGGAGAACTTCGGCAACGCTTCATCGCCAATTTCCAAGGAACGTACGAGAGGCCATCTTCCGAGTACGATCTGTATTATTTGCATCAAAGGAAGAACGAGTCTCTTCGTAATTTCATCAAGAGGTTTTCTGAGAAGACAAATTCAATCCCAATGATCAAGGACGAGGTCGTCATCGCCACCTTTCGAAAAGGAGTCAAAGACACCCGTTCATCGCTAAATTCACTCGGAAGCCTCCCAGCTCTGTCAAGGCTTTGTTTGACATGGCGAACAAATATGCCAACTCGGCCGACACCATTGTTGAGGCCCTCGATGACAAAAAAAGGCACCCCAACAGATAGAACGGAAGGACACCGATGACGCGGCCCCGACTAAGGCTGGGAACCGCAAAGGCAAGTCGGGCGACTTTATTGTGGTAGTCGGTCGCAACCGTCTTTGACCTCCTATAACTGAAGATTATCAGAACGATAAGTGACATGCTCGGGGGCTCAAAAGCTCAAATACAAGGATGGCATCCCCACTCCCAACTTGTGCAATACTGAACAACTAAGTTGTTTTCTGATAAATATTTTTTTCCTTTATATGATATGCTCATCTAAATGGGCCAGGAGGCAACTCACTTCCCTATGGTTTGACTTGGATACGGCTTAGTGCCAGTCAGGATCGGATCTAGGGGCTGAGATCGTCAATTCCTCACATGGCCTCGCCAATGCCACAGCCGCTTACACCTATAGGTGTACATTCTGCGTATTTTTTGTTTTTGCTCTTAATGATTGCAAAAGTACTCAAGTAGCATAAATTCCGATCCGTGAAGCTTTGCTCCAGGAAAAACGAACTCAAGTCACCCAAAACGCGTATCTAGGAAAGAGCCATGATCCAACTCCTGACGCTAGGGGGCTATGACTAGTCGGGCAGAGTGTTTAAACGTAAGGGTTCAACTACTCGGGAAATTAATATCAATAAGAGGAGGAACACGTATTTACATCTATTGTAAAATACATAAATTTTATTTGGGTGATTGTTTTCTTCATCAGATGCTACTCATCCGATATGTTTATAATGCAGGGCCAGTTCCGGATACGCGTAACAGGAACTTAGGGCTATGAGCCTATCTCCTACGCTTGGGGGCTGGACTAGTTAGCCATGATACACTTGGAGTGCGATGCTTCAAGAATTACTTGGAATGCTCCACGAGGGCTATTATCTGAGTACTTGCACCAGTCGGGACTCGAATGCCACCTTTACTTTGGTACGCTCCATGAGGGTCGCCAGCCGAATCCTATGCTAATGCGAGGTTCGGGTACCTTATTCGGCTAATAACCGACCTCCGGCACCAGTTGAGCTCAGGTACCACTCTACTGGGTAGGGTACACCCCATGAGGGTCGCCAGCCGAATTCTATGCTAATGCAAGGTTCGGGTACCTTATTCGGCTAATAACCGACGTCCGGCACTAGTCAGAGCTCGGGTACCACTCTGCTGGGTAGGGTACGCCCCATGAGGGTCACCAGCCGAATCCTATGCTGATGCAAGGTTTGGGTACCTTATTTGGCCATAACTCTGTTGGGTAGGGTACGACCCATGAGGGTCGCCAGCCAAATCCTATTCTAATGCGAGGTTCGGGTAGCTTATTCGGCTACAATTTTGTCAAGTTGGGTATGCCCCAAGAGGGTCACTAGCCGAATCCTACGCTAGCGCAGCACTCGGGTACCTATCTGGCAAAAACATGGCAATAAGCCACTACTGGAGCTTTCAGTCGGGAGTAGCATCAAACCCGAAATCTACAGAGGTGCTCATTATTTTTCAAGACTGGGAGACTCCAGTCATTCGATTTTCACTTGAAGACGAAGTTCCTAAAGGTTACAACAAAGCCAAGTAAATCAAGCGACGGAGCAAAACCTTTATCGTAGTCAGAGAAGACCTATATCGTCGAAGCACATCTAGAGCTCTTATGCACTGCGTCACACCTGAGGAGGGCAAGCAGATCCTATAATATACCTACTCGGGCATCTGTGGAAACCATACTGCACCCAGAACGTAAGTCGAAAAGTCTTGTGGACAAGTATTCTTCTGGCTGACGCTGAAGTACTCATTCTGACATGTGAGAGATGCTAATTTTATAGGGCTGCGCTGGGTAGGTTAGTTTAGGCCGGCTTATTTGGTAGTAGGCCAAAGATATGAATTCTTAAGGAGCATGCTCTATTGGGTCGCCCGCTGGTCGTGTTAAAATCGTGATGCAGGTGTTATTTTACAATAACTGATTAAATAATTAGATACATTTCACGCTAAGCCTAGAGCTGGGTGTATACATTGGGGTATCTTGATTATTTATCAGGTATTGAGGATACATCCTTATAAGGATTGACAACTGGTCTCCATCAAAATTAGGGATGCAGGTATCTCTCAAGTACACCTGACCACATATTGGGTTAAAAACCAAAAAGTGGTACTCAGCTTACATGCTTAGCCAAAAATTGCCATGAGCAAAAATTATTTCAGCTGATATGATGTTGAAGAGTCTGCACACCGAGTAGTATACTACTCGGGAAAGACTACAAGGTTAAAGATCTTTGACTTTATGTTTAATTGTTTCACAATTACGCACAAAGTCAGGGGCTACACCTAATAGGTGCGCCTATTCGGCACACACTATTCATATTTTTTTATGAAGCCCTTCATAGCTTCGTTGCCAATTGACATGAAGCAAGACTCGGAAGAAGAAGCACTTGAACAAAGAGTACTCGGGAGCAATACACTTGGAAATTCTTCACCATGGAGGATGAGCACTCGGCATCAACTGTGACTCAACTATGAAGGTTTTAGGGGCTGCTGTCAAGGTCATGAGCCCCGGGTACCTCATGAGAAGCATTTGGGCCACTCGGACAGAGGATAGGCCTACTCTTGTAATTAGGGATTCAATTGGACTCGGCATACATAACCTTGTACGACAAGGGAAGGATATACTCCTAGTCAGGAACGTTGTATTTCTAGAAGGAAATCCCTTGGTCAGAGTTCGACTGGGATTCCTACTCTGTAACCCTGTCCCCCGGTATATAAGGGGAGGCAGGGCGCCCCCTGGGGGCAGAGGACAATCATAGCGCAAATCTCACAAGAGAAACCTCAAAGGCAATACACCACAACTGGACATAGGGTATTACCTCATCTCGAGAGCCTGAACCAGTATAAATTATTCGTATTCCTTTGCAGTCCATCAAGTTTAGGTCTCACGAGTAGGCCCATATTATTATTGCCGATATAAAACATCGACATCGCGGTGGCGCCTAGTGGGAGAAGAGACGGTTATGGTGGTGGGGCGAGTTCGACTGGCGGGAGCACCGGCAAGGCAGCGGCCAAACATTGGGGCAAAAGTCGGGGTGGCGTCCTGGGGCCACTAGGGACAAGGAAAAGGGGGTTTCGGGTGGCTGGTGATGTCCGCAGCGACCGGCGGGGTGGAATCGGCCCGCGGTGGAGCTAGATTGCCGGGGAAATTCGCCGGTGGTGAGTCAAAATTAGCCGCGACAAGGCTCCCATTGCCTCTATCTCAGTCGGGGGAGAGTTTTCCCCCACTCGCTCGGGTCAGGTTGGGCTTCTAGAGGCGGGGCCACGGTGGCAGCTTGTGGAGGCCATAGGCCCCAGGTACCTCATCACAAGCATATGGGCCACTCAGATAGAGGATGGGCCGAGACTTGTAATTAGAGATATAGTAGCACCCGGCAGACTTTGCCTTGTATAATAAGGAATATACAGTTGTTCGCACCAAAAACCACCGGGTGTGCCAAGAAGCTTGCTAATGATCTGGTTTGATGCGATTGAACATACGAAGGCCTGGGAGATCTGCTTAGCTCCAGTGCAGGTCCTAAATCTTGAGGTTCGCGGGCGTGCCAGTCAATTTGACCCAGCAATTGACAAGGAGATGAGGAAATTTGATTACTGATCCAATCGGCCAGTAAGCCGATACGGATTCCTTCCAGCCGATCGCCGCTATGCTCGTGCCCAGGCCCTCGCCTGTACTCACGCCCGGGTCTCGTGCTCGGGTTCTCACTCCCGGGTCCTCGCTTGTGCTCGTGCCCGGGTCAGCAGCAACTACACATCAGCTATCGGCCGATACGGGCTGATATAGACTCCTCGTAGCCGATAGCCGATGGCACCTGTGTATCGGCTAGGAAACCGATAACGCTATAAACAAATGGATAAGCTGTCAGTATAACATGTGCATCGGCTAGAAGCCGATGATAAAATAGATAAGCAGAATAATAAGCCAGCCAACTGCCGCGGAAACACATGTGCATAGGCTAGAAAACCGATGATAATATAGATGACTAAAACAGTAAGGATAATACAGTCGGCTTTATAAAAAGATAACCTATCGGCTAAGCACTCCGATAGAACGTCGCATATACACTGATCGGCTCGACAAGGATAAATCTATTATTATCGATCTAGTAGTTCAGACCTAACTGATGCAGCACAGATCGATAATAGTAAAGGAACCTCAACAAGCCGATAGACCTAATGCAACTGTGATGTAATAAGATAACTTATCGGCTATACATTCCGATAAGACGCTTGCACAGAAACCATCGGCCTAGCAGGAACAACTTATCGCTCAGTTTAGTAGGTCGGACCCAACCGATGCAGCACAAACTGACGATAAGTTTTCCCCAGTAAACCGATAAAAACTATGCACGCGTGATGTGATATACCTGATAGGCCTAAGAGATCGAACCGAACCGATGCAGCCGTAGACAAAGCAGATATATCGTGGTAAGCCGGCTACCATATACCGACTAGAATATCGGACCTAACCGAGGAAGTCCTAGCCGATTGGTAGCCGGGGTAACGAGACTTACCCTCTCGCCGGAGTTCAGACCTAACCGATGCAGCCCGGCTCGAGAAGCAAGAACCCGTTGGTAAAGGGTGGCGATGCGCCGAATTGTATTGATCGTTGAGATGATTTACAAGGCACCCGGGCATACGTATATATACCCCGAGTTGACAGGAGTCCTTATAGGACACGGTACACACTTTCCTATCTATAAACGGAAAACTAACAAGCCCTGATCGGATACGAGATCAGATTTCCTAAAAATTATCAAAAACTACCTAATTAATAGATAAGGTAATTTACTGCCATACTGTGGTCTTCACGGTCTCTTCCCAAACTCGGTCTCCTCTAGATTAATCTTCACCGGTCATCTGTGATTTTCTCTTAACCGAATCTGCTAAAGACCCGTGCCAAATTTTGGCGTTAACAACAGTCCTAGTCGGGTAGATTGTATCTCTAAGAGGAGATCCCTTGGCCGTATCCGGCTGGGACTCCTACCTTGTATCCCTGTCCCCCAGTATATAAGGGGAGGCAAGGTGCCCCCTAAGGGCACGAGCTCATAGAAACAGACACAAATCCTCAAAGGAATACCACCACAATTGGATGTAGGGTATTACCTCGCATCGAGGGCTTGAACCAATATAAAATCTCCCTGTGTTCCTTTGCAATCCACCGAGTTTCCATCCACCGAGTAGCCCCCTATTCATATTGCTAGTGTAAAACATCGACAGTTGACACGTCAGGTAGGGGCTTTCGGCGAGATCTATATCAACAACCTCGATGGATCCAACAATAGGAGTCGACGGCGACAAATTCTCCCCCGGGGATACAATTTCGTTTGGAAGCCTCGACTTCGACGCCGACATATTCGGCAGCCTCGCCTTGGCCGATGCAGATACAATTCAACCGGCTGAGGAACCAGCCGACTCCGTGCCAGTCGGCCCACAAGACGTCACAGTCACCATCACCGATCTGCTGCGGCAAGCTTCTACTTCATTAAGCCTTGGGACAACTCTCTCCTTCGGCGTCCGACTGGCGCTAGGCCTTGAGCTAGCTTGGATCGGGCTAGGAAGGGGAGAGATCGTCAATCTCCTGCACGGGCCCCGCAACGCCGCAGATCTACATCTTACGCGGCAGACCCGATCCCCTGCAATTCAGTTTGGACACGGCCCAGGGCCGTTTCAGATTGGATCTAGGCAGGTCGGAGTCATTCTTACTCCGATGAACTACTTGGACTCCGACTCTAGGTCGGACAATGGTTCGAACACCAGTTCGGACTCCAGTCTGGCGAGTTTCCTTCCGCCCCGAGTGGTCTTCATGGCTTCAACCCCTCCACCAAAGGTACGCTGACTACAAGAGGAGCAACAAGAGGAGGCACGCCGACTACGGCAACAGGAGGAAGCTGACCGCGAGGCTCGCAACGACGAGCTACGCAAGGCTGGGTGAATCGCTCAGCAACAGATCCTCTAGACCAAAGTCGGCGACCACGACGTCTTCGTCACGCCACAACAAAACGTCGTGGCCGCTGCAACCCTGCTGGACACACTCCAGCTCGAGCCTGATCACCAGGCCACCCCGACTATCGTTAGGATCAAGGCGATGATTACAGTTGCTGCCTATCAGCAGCACCAGCAATCGGGCGACACACTTGTACCGACCAACCGGTCGGGTTATCCGGCAGCAGGCTCATCTACATCAGCACGGCGCCGGGTGGCTGGCTCAAGTCAGCCACACGAGGAGTCGTGGCAAATATCACTCGTCAACACCAATAACAATGATCGGCGGCGTCACTAGAATGACCGCCGGTTCAACCAAGACCTCCAAGTCCGCCTACAACGTGACCTCTGCCACAACATCAACGCTTGGCACCGCGAACGTGAAGAGAACGAGCGCCGCTGAATGGTGGACGAGCACGAGCGTTTCGGTCTTCACCATGAGCGGTTTAACCACCACGGTCAGAGCCGGAGCCCTCACAAAGATGAAGGCATTCAGCTTTCACCCACGAGCTACAGGACGTCGATTGGCTGTCAGGCTTCAAGCCTACGGGGATCAAGAAATAC
Source organism: Oryza meyeriana var. granulata (assembly GCA_003991445.1). Lineage (NCBI taxonomy): Eukaryota > Viridiplantae > Streptophyta > Magnoliopsida > Poales > Poaceae > Oryza > Oryza meyeriana. The sequence goes on along the minus strand of RYFJ01000740.1, from coordinate 260,757 downwards.
AACAGCAAAACCAACCCCGAATCCTGGCTCACTGTATATACTCTGGCAATTCGAGCTGCCAGAGGTGACCACAAAGCCATGGCTAACTACCTCCCGGTCGCCCTGGCCGACCCCACGAGGACATGGCTAACCGGGCTCCCGAGGCAGTCGATCGGTTCCTGGGGAGAACTCAGGGAGCGGTTCATCACTAATTTTCAGGGGACCTATGAGAGGCCGTCTTCCGAGCACGATCTATACCAACTACACCAGAGGAAGAATGAGTCTTTGCATGAATTTATCAAGAGGTTCTCTGAGAAGCGCAACTAAATCCCAATGATCAAGGACGAGGTCGTCATCACCGCCTTCCGCAAGCGAGTTAAGGACGCCCCGTTCATCGCGAAATTCACTCGGAAGCCTCCAGGCACTGTCAGGGCTCTCTTCGATATGGCAAACAAATACGCCGACTCGGCCAAGGCAGTCGCAGAGGCCCTCGACGAGAAGAAAGAGCCTCGGCAAAAAGACTAGAAGGCGAAAGCCGACAACAAGCCATCACAGAACAAGTCCAGCAACCGCAAGCAGAAGTCGGACAACGAGGTGGCCAACATGGAGCGCACTCGATCATGGCCCCCAAGGAACAATGACTACCAGAAAGTCATGAACGGGCCATTCCCCTTCCACCCTAAAGGCAAGCACGCAGCCAAAGACTGCTTCATGCTCAAGAAGTTTGCTTCCGAGCAGGCTTCATCATCTGGCACCGACAAGGGCAAACATAGGCCAGATCAGGACCCGGCCGACGATTTTCAAGATCCCCAGGCCAAGCTCAATCACATCTTCGGAGGGCCGTCCGCGTATGAGTCCAAACGAAAGCAAAAGCTAAAAGCACGAGACATCAACGCAATCTCTACAGTAGACACCCCCCAATATTTGCGTTGGTCAGAGACGTCCATCACGTTCACCCGCGCAGATCATCCAGATCGGATTTCACACCCGGGACGCTACCCACTCGTCCTAGACCCGGTCGTCAAGAACATCAAGTTGAAGAAGGTTCTCATAGACGGAGGCAGCGCGCTCAATATCCTCTTCGCCAAGACCCTAGACGAGATGAAGATTCCCCGTTCAAATCTGAGGCCGAGTACGACGCCCTTCCACGGGATAATTCCTAGCCTGTCTTCAACACCACTCGGGCAGAAAACCTTGCCGGTCACCTTTGGCACACGGGATAACTTCCGCATAGAAAACATCTGCTTCGAGGTCGCCGACCTCGAGACTGCGTACCACGCGATACTCGGACGGCCGGCGCTCGCCCTATTCATGGCGATACCGCACTATACCTACATGGTGCTCAAAATGCCAGGGCTAGCAGGAGTCCTCTCCCTCCGCAGCGATGTCAAGCAAGCCTTCACCTGCGACAAGGAGAGCTGCGAACTGGCTCAATCACAAGAGGTGGCAGTCGGACGTAAGAACATTCAGCAAGCCGCCGCAACTGAAGTCGAGGATAACCAAGTTTCGGCGAAAAAAGCAGCGAAGTCAGGAATTTCAGCGGACTCTGACATGAAGAAAATCCCCCTAGACCCTTCTGACCCTTCCAAGACTGCTCTAGTCAGGACCGGACTCAACCCCAAATAGGAAGACGCGCTCATTACCTTCCTCCAAGCCAACAAGGATATCTTTGCGTGGAAACCGTCCGACATGCCGGGAGTACCAAGGGAGGTGATCGAGCACGCCCTCAACATGAAGACAAATGCCAAGCCAGTCAAGCAATGGCTACGGCACTTCGCTCAGGACTGGAAAGATGCTATTCGGGAGGAGATAACCAAGCTTCTCGCAGCCGGGTTCATCAAAGAGGTCTATCACCCGGATTGGCTAGCAAACCCAGTTCTGGTCCAGAAGAAAAACGGTAAATGACGCATGTGCGTCGACTACACCGATCTCAACAAGGCGTGCCCCAAAGACCCATTTGGTTTACTGAGAATAGACCAGCTGGTGGATTCAACCGCGGGGTGCGAACTTCTCAGCTTTCTCGATTGTTACTCGGGATACCATCAAATCAGCCTGAAGGAGGAGGACTGCCTAAAGACGTCTTTCATCACGCCGTTTGGAGCGTACTGCTACATCACTATGCCGTTCGGTTTGAAAAACGCTGGAGCAACGTATCAACGCCCAATTCAGCGGTGTCTGCACACTCAGATCGGGCGCAACGTAGAAGCCTACGTCGACGACATGGTGATCAAGACCAAGTCCAAAGAAGACCTCATCGCTGACCTGGAAGAAACCTTCCAAAATCTTCGAAGATTCAAGATGAAGTTGAACCCAGAAAAGTGCGCCTTCGATGTGCCATCCGGCAAGTTACTCAGCTTCATCGTCTCGCATCGCGGCATCGAGGCCAACCCGAAGAAAGTCAACGCAATCATGAACATGGCACCCCTAACTAACCAAAAGGACGTCCAGAAGCTGACAGGCTGCATGGCGGCACTCAGCCGGTTTATTTGCCGACTGGGCGAACGGGGCATGCCCTTTTTCAAGCTATTAAAGAAAGCAGACAATTTTCAATGGACTTCCGAAGCCCAGCAAGCCTTCGAAGACTTCAAACAATTTCTCACAGCACCTCCCGTGTTGGCGTCACCCATGCCCCAAGAACCGCTAATGCTATATCTGGCGGCAACTACTCAAGTAGTGTTGACGCCGAAAATCGCCGGGTCCCGGTTCGGCGTGTGGGTGACACGCGAAGGCCTGGGAGATTTGCTTCACTCCAGTGCAGGTCCTAAAGTTTGAGGTTCGTAGGCGTGCCAGTCAATTTGACCCTGTAATTGACAAGGAGGAAAATGTTAGATCAATGAGCCAATCGGCTGGAAGCCGATCTAGACTCGTTTCATCAGCCGATGGCCGATGCACACCGTAGCACTTACACATCGGCTTAAGTCCGATGACGGCAAGGACAATAATGTAATAATAAACAAATATCATGCTAGCCGATCATCGAAGGGATATTCGAAAACCGGCTATAAGCTAGATAAAATAAGCAAGTATAATGCATAAATAAATCAAATTGATCCTAGCTGATCATGATCTAGTGTTACTGGTGTTGTTATGAAGGTGTGCCTGCACCCGGGCCCTTGCTCCCAAGATCTTCGTCTGCTGTCCGGGCCCATATACTAGTCCTTACCCGAGCTCATGCCCGGGCCCTTACCTGGGGTCGTGCCCGGGAACCTGCTTATACTTGTGCTTGGATCGGCAGAATAAACCCATCGGCTAGCCCTTAGCCGATTGTGACAATAATACAGGCAAGAACATATAATAAAATATGCAATAACGCAAATCACAAATAATTGATAAGCTAGCCGACTGCTTAACAAAGCGAACACAGGATAAAACAATGAATGAATGTAGTCGGCTTTAACAGGTAACTTACCGGCTAAGCGCTCCGATAACACCATCGCACAACACCATCGGCTTATTAAGAGTAAAGCTATTATCGTCAGTCTAGTAGATCGGACCTAACCATTGCAGCACAGACCGACAACGATAACAATGCCTCAATGAGCCGATAGATATAATGCGATCGTGATGAAAATAACTTACCGGCTATGCGCTCCGATAAAACGTCTGCACACAACGCATCGGCCTAGCAGGATCGACTTATCACTAGCAGTTCAGTAGGTCGGACCTAACCGATGCAGCACGAACTGATGATAAGTCGCTCCCAGTAAGTCGATACAGCCTGTGCACACGTGATGTGATATACCTAATCAATCTATGAGATCAAACTGAACTGATGCAGCCATAGATAAAGTAAATATATCGTGGTAAGCCGACTACCATAAACCAACTAGAATATCGGACCTAACCGAGGAAGTCCTAGCCGATTGGTAGTCGGTGTGACGAGACTTACCCTCTCGCAGGAGTTCGGACCTAACCGATGCAGCCCGGCTCGAGAAGCAGGATCCCGTCGAAGGGGTGGCGATGCGCCGAGTTTGTATTGATCGTTGTGATGATTTACAAGGTCCCCAGGCATACGTATATATACCCCGAGTTACATGAGTCCTTATAGGACACGGTATATGGTTTCCTATCTATAACAAAAAACGCTAACAAGGCCTGACCGGACACGAGGTCAGGTTTCCTAAAAGAGATAAACCTTTTTCTAATAACTATAGTAATTAACTGCCACGCGCGGTCTTCACGGCTCCTTCTCAGACTCGGTCTGCTTCTTGGATCAATTTCCATTATCCGACTGCAACCGTCCTCTTGACCGAATCTAACACAGGTCCTTACCAATTTTTGGCGTTAACACATGCCCCCCAATTTCGGAGTCCTCCTGTAGGATTTCGAAATTCTTCCAACTTTGGGCATCTAGATTTCTCCCATACCGAGGCGGCCCAAGATAGCCCATTTGCCATAAATGTTTGAAACAGTGCCAACGGCCTCGATTCCCGCTCAGTCATCATACCCCTATAAAAACGCTTCGTCCCCTTGCCTTTTTTATGCTTTCACATCACCAGAGCACTACCGCTTCATCTCCCACATCTCCACCAAGCTCTAGCGAACCCAGGCGAATCATCGCAACCTTCTTCTCCGGCCATTGATCTCTGCATCGTTTCTTACTCCCACAATGGCATCAACATCTGCAGTTCCTGAGGTAATCTTCTCACCCGACTATTTTCCCCAATCTGCAATCTATACGAACCCGATCTGCTTTGTATTGATCGCCGAGTTTTTTTTTTTATCTGTTCTTCATCGTGTTCTTGTTTACTGTAGCATCTCAGAGCCCAGATCTTGATTCCGTCCGCCGATTATCCCGGTTTCTTCTATCATGGCCCCATGGGCAGCGAAGATCCCACCGATTTCATCAGTGCCGAAACCCAACGCACTCCCTTCAAGAACTCGGCTATGTTGGTCAGTGACTGGACCAACAGCTTCAGGTCATGGCCGAGCAGATTGCCCGGATGGAGAGACTGGTACACCAGAGTATCGGCTGCAAAGAGGATCTATTGGGAAGAATCTCACATCGGCCACTGCATCAACCTCTCCTTGGCCGATATGGAAAGGAATGAATCTCTGCTCGCATCGGCCTCATACTTCTGGTCTGATGCTCTCAATGCCTTTCTGTTTGGTCATGGGCCGATGACCCCTACTCTGCTGGATGTGACCATGCTCACCTGCCTGGATACTACAAGCTACATCAACCCCTTCAAACTCCGGTTCAAGCCTGCCCACCGGCTTCAAACAAAAAACATCGGCGGCTGGTCCAGGTATATATCTCTTCACAACAAAGGAACTGGACCGGTTGATGATCGGGAGCATGTCGCTTTTCTGAACTTGTGGTTGGAACGGTTCGTTTTTGGTGGCGCAACCCTCGGCCCGACGACCAATATGCAATGCCTGGCAGAGTGCTTGGCCGATAGGAAACAAATTCCGTTAGGGCACTATCTCCTTGGCGCCACTACCAGCTGCTTCATCAAGTGGCAACTAAGCTATCGGCCGACCAGCCCGTCGGCCACATCGGGGTCCTTGGTGGTTCGTACAGCTCTGGCTTAATGTTTACACCTCCAAGGCCATCCCAGAAACTTCCCTCCTCAAGCAATCCTTCCCAGCTGATTACCCAGAAGATCAAGACCCCATCTACCGTCGATGCATCTCTATGGGTGAGGCTGCATCGGCCCTTTCTGGCGGCAAGATATCCCCTGCTGAAGTTAGTCAGTGGTTCAAGGGTTTTATTATGGCTTTACCAGGGATGCCACTCTTTGGTTTGCTTACAATGACGCATCATCATTCGAGATGCCTTCCAACTTTGATCCACTCAAAGCTCTGAACGATGATCAGTCTAAAGCCATATTCCTATCGGCCATTAGTCCTTGCCTGCTGCCAACCGGCTTTTCTCTAGCCGAACTCAACCATCGTATGAGTTCTACCACCCATCCACCAGCTCCCGTCAACTCGGCCTTGGCCAGCTTCCGATCGGCCTGTTCTTCACCGACAAGCTCCAGGCTCGGGGCACGGTCAGCAGCGCCCTAGAATATGACCGGATGCGGACCTTGACGGACTCCCTCCTTCTAGGTGCTGCCACCGAGGTGTACATCTGCACTGCCAACACCAAGCCCTTTGTCCGATGGTGGTCGGAATGGAAAAAACATCTGTTCTGCTTAGCGCCCACTTGCTATTGCTCCCGTCTGGACGCCGACTATGTTGAATCTGATAACGAGGTAACTTTTGCAAGCTCCACACATCATCCCCAATCGTTTCTGACCCTTACTTTGCAGGCCGCCAGCGTCGAGCCCTCATCAACAAGCAACAGTGGTCGGCCGATTCTGTACCAACCCTCATCGGCCGTTCCGAACTTAGGGCACGACGCTCCATCTCCATCGGCTCTTCTCAAGGCGCCTCGGCCGATGGGACAAAAGCGGAAGAAGTTAGCGCATCGCCCCTCTTCGAAGAAGCAGAAGACCGATACCGATGTTGCTGCCATGACACCATCTTCTCCCCAAACCACATCAGCTCCTTCATCCCCTCAGGTATGCGCCAAGCCTTATTATTATTATCACCCACTTCCTTATTTTATCTCACCAAATCCTTTTTCAGCTTGAATTATCGGCCCCAGAACCTCAACATTCTTCTAACATCCTTCCAAGCGCCGAGCCGATAACTTCTCCAACTCCCCCTCTTTCAGCACCAAGTCCTCCAGCCATCAACGAGACTGCTTCTATTCCTGTGGGAGCCATGGGCCCCGGGTACCTCACTACAAGCGCATGGGCCACTCGGATAGAGGATGGGCCAGATCATGTAATTAGAGATAAGATAGCACCCGGCAGGCTGTGCCTTGTACAATAAGGAAACATAGCCTTAGTCAGATAGGATTTTATCTCTAATATGGAAATCCCTTGGTCGTATCCGACTGGGATCCTTACCATGTACCCCTGTCCCCTAGTATATAAAGGGAGGCAGGGCGCCCTATGAGGAGACACCAGATCATTGATCACAAATATACCTCAGAGGAATAACACCTCAACTGGACGTAGGGTATTACCTCACATTGAGGGCCTGAACCAGTATAACTCTCTCGTGTTCCTCTGCAATCCACCGAATTCCAGGTCGCCGAGTACCCCCATAGTATTATTGCCGGTGCAAAGCATCGACAGTTGGCGCGCCAGGTAGGGGAGCGGCGAGTTCTTCATCAACAGATTCGATGGATCCCATCAACGGAGTCAAGGGTGACAAGTTCTCCAATGGAGACACCATCACCTTCGGGAGCCTTGATTTCGTCGCCGATCAACTCGGCAACCTTTCCTTGGCTGAGGCAGATCCGATCTTGCCAGCTGAGGAGCTAGCCGGCGTTGCGCCAGTCGGCCCCAGGGACGTCGCCATCTCTTTCGACGATCTACTACGACAGCCCCTCACATCGCGGACATCGGACAACTCTCTCCTTCGGCGTCCGACTCGCGCTAGGCTTGAGCCAGCGCGGGTTAGGCCGAGAGGGGGAGAGATCGTCAATCTCGCCGTACGGATTCGGTGACGCTGTGCATCTACAACCGCGCAGCAGACCCGACCTCCAGCGATTCAGTTTGGACACGGTCATGAACCGTTTCAGATTGGATCTAGGGAGGTCGGAGTCGTCCTAACTCCGATAAACTACTCGAGTCCGACACATCGGATGGTGGTTCGAGCATCTAACTCGGACTCACCTTGGCACGCTTCCTCCTCCCCCGCGAGATCTCATGGCTTCAACACCACCTTCCGAGGTGCGCCGACTGCAAGAGGAGCAGCATGAGGAGGCGCACCGAATACAACAACAAGAGGAGGCCACCGACAAGCTCGCAATGACGGGCTTCGACAAGGCTGGGCGAGCCGCCCAGCAGCAGATCCTCCAAACCAAAGTCGGCGACCACGATGTCTTCGTCACGCCACAACAGAACGTCGTGGCCGCCGCAACTCTGCTGGACACGCTCCAGTTTGGGCCGGACCATCAGGCCACACCAACCATCGCCAAGATCAAGGCGATGATTACTGCTGCCGCCTGCCAGCAGCAAGAACAGTCAGGCAACACTCACGTACCGACCCGTCGAACGGGCTCCCTAGCGGCGGAGTCATCTGCATCAGCACGACGACGGGCAGCCGGCTCCACCCGGCAGCATGAAGAATCCCGCCAAACAACACTCGGCAATACCAACTACGACAACCGGCGGCGTCACCAATACGACCGCCGACCCAATCAAGACCTCCGATTGCGGTTACAACGCGATCTTCGCCACACCCTAAGGGCCCGGCGCGAAGAACGCGAAGAAGACGAACGCCGCCGGCTGGAGGATGAACACGAGCGCTTCGGTCTCCATTACGAGCGGCTACACCGCCAAAACCGAAGCCCAAGTCCTCACGATAATGAAGGCATTCCAGCCTTTACTCGGGAGTTACAGGACGTCCGTTGGCCAGTCGGCTTTAAGCCTAGGAATTGAAAAGTACGACGGCAAGACCAACCCAGAGTCCTGGCTCACCGTTTACGTCCTAGCAGTTCAAGCTGCTGGGGCGACAGCAGAGCCATGGCTAACTACCTCCCAGTCGCGTTATCCGACTCGGCGAGGACATGGCTGACAGGCCTCCCAAGGCGGTCGATCGGTTCCTGGGGACAACTCAGGGAGCGGTTCATCGCTAACTTCCAGGGGACCTACGAGAGACCGGCTTCCGAGCACGACCTCTACCAACTGCATCAGAAAAAGAACGAGTCTCTACGGGAATTCATCAAAAGGTTTTTCCGACAAGCGCAATCAAATCCCAAGCATCAAAGACGAGGTCGTCATCGCCGCGCTTCCGCAAGGGAGTAAAAGACGCCCCGCTCATCGCGAAGTTCACTCGGAAGCCACCATCCCTGTCCGGACTCTCTCGACATGGCCAACAAATACGCCGACTCAGCTGAAGCCGTCGCAGAGGCCTTCGACGAGAAGAAGGAGCCCGACAAAAAGACAACAGGGCGAAAGCCGACAACGAGCCGCCTCAGAACAAGCCTGGCAGCCGCAAGCGGAAGTCAGACAACGGGTGGCTAACATGGAGCGCGTCGGTCGCGGCCCAGCGAAACAACGACTACCAGAAAGTCATGAGCGGGCCTTGCCCCTTTCACCCCAAGGGCCGGCACGCGGCCAAAGACTGCCACATGCTCAAGAAGTTTGCCTCCGAGCAGGCTTCATCATCTGGCGCCGACAAGGACAAGGACAAGCCAGACTCGGGTCCGGCTGACGACTTCCAGGACCCCCAAGCTGAACTCAACCATATCTTCGGGGGGCCACTCGCGTACGAATCCAAGCGCAAGCAGAAGCTATCAGCGCGGGACATTAACGCGGTCTCCACAACGGATACCCCCCAATACCTGCGCTGGTCAGAGATGGCCATCACGTTCAACCGCGCAGATCACCCAGATCGGGTTTCCCACCCGGGACGATACCCACTCGTCCTAGACCCGGTCGTCAAAAATATTAGGCTGAAGAAAACCCTCATCGACGGAGGCAGTGCGCTCAACATCCTGTTCGCCAAGACTTTGGACGAGATGAGAATCCCTCGTTCAGAACTACGGCCGAGCACCGCGCCCTTCCACGGGATAATCCCCGGCTTGTCATCAACCCCACTCGGGCAGATAACCTTGCCGGTGACCTTCGGCACGCGGGACAACTTCCGCACAGAAAACATCTCCTTCGAGGTCGCCGACTTCGAAACCGCGTATCACGCGATACTCGGACGACCGGCCCTCGCCAAATTCATGGCGATACCGCACTACACATACATGGTGCTGAAAATGCCCGGGCCAGCAGGAGTCCTCTCCCTCGGCAGCGACGCTAAGCAAGCCTTCACCTGCGACAAGGAGAGCTGCGAGCTGGCTCAAACACAAGAAGCGGCAGTCGGGCGCAACAGCATCCGGCAAGCCGCTATATCTGAAGTCGATCAAGATCCAGTTCCGGCGAAAAAAGCAGCGAAGTCGGGAATTTCAGCGGACTCTGACACGAAGAAGATCCCCCTGGACCCTTCCGACCCCTCCAAGACTGCCTTAGTCGGGACCGGACTCGACCCCAAATAGGAAGACGCGCTCGTCACCTTCCTCCAAGCCAACAAAGATATCTTCGCGTGGAAACCGTCCGACATGCCGGGCGTACCAAGGGAGGTGATCGACCACGCCCTACACGTAAAGCCAGACGCCAAGCCGGTCAAACAACGGCTGCGGCGCTTCGCTCAAGACCGCAAGGACGCTATCCGGGAGGAAATCACCAAGCTCCTCGCAGCCGGCTTCATCAAGGAAGTCTACCACCCGGACTGGCTGGCCAACCCAGTCCTGGTCCGGAAGAAAAACGGTAAATGGCGCATGTGCGTCAACTACACCGACCTCAACAAAGCGTGCCCCAAGGACCCATTTGGTCTTCCCAGGATAGATCAGGTGGTTGACTCCACGGCGGGGTGCGACCTACTCAGTTTTCTCGACTGTTATTCGGGATATCATCAAATTAGCTTGAGGGAACAAGACTGTTTAAAAACATCTTTCATCACGCCGTTTGGAGCGTATTGCTATATCACAATGCCGTTCGGTCTGAAAAACGCAGGCGCAACCTACCAAAGGGCTATTCAGCGGTGTCTGCACACTCAGATCGGGCGCAACGTGGAAGCCTACGTCGACGATGTGGTGATCAAGTCTAAATCCAGACAAGACCTCATTGCCGACTTGGAAGAAACCTTCCAAAACCTTCGAACATTCAAGATGAAATTGAACCCGGACAAGTGCACCTTCGGGGTGCCGTCTGGGAAGTTACTCGGCTTCATCGTCTCGCACCGCGGCATCGAGGCTAACCCGGAGAAAGTCAACGCCATCAAGAACATGGCACCCCCGACCAACCTTAAAGACATCCAGAAGCTAACAGGCTGCATGGCGGCACTCAGTCGGTTTATCTCCCGACTGGGCGAACGGGGCATGCCCTTCTTCAAGCTCCTCAAAAAGGCGGACACCTTTCAGTGGACCCCGGAAGCCCAGCAAGCCTTCGAAGACTTCAAAGAATTCCTCACATCACCCCCCGTGCTAGCGTCACCCCTGCCCCAGGAACCACTAATGCTTTATCTGGCGGCAACAACACAGGTAGTCAGCACGGTGCTGGTAGTGGAGCGATCCGAACAGGGTCATCTTCAAAAAATACAACGGCCAATCTATTTTGTCAGCGAGGTCCTTGCCGACTCCAAAACAAGATACCCACAGGTCCAGAAGCTGCTATACGGCCTACTCATCACAGTCCGAAAGCTGGTGCACTACTTTCAAGCACATCAAGTCACGGTGGTCACAGCGTTTCCACTCGGGGATGTCCTTCATAATCATGAGGCCACCGGCCGGATCGCTAAATGGGCACTCGAGCTGATGGCGTTTGACATCACCTTTCAGCCACGGACAGCTATCAAATCTCAAGCTCTAGCCGACTTCGTGGCTGAGTGGACAGAAGTTCAACTCCCAACACCAACAACAAAGCTAGAGTACTGGACAATGTACTTCGACGGTTCCCTACGGATCGGCAGTGCCGGGGCTGGAGTCATACTAACATCCCCCACTGGCGAAAAGTTGAAGTACGTACTACAAATCCACTTCCCGGCTTCCCACAACGTCGCCGAGTACGAGGCTCTTGTTCACGGGCTCCGCATCGCCATATCACTCGGCATACGTCGACTGGTTGTGCGCGGAGACTCCCAACTCGTGGTCAACCAAGTCATGAAAGACTGGACCTGTCTCGACGACACAATGGCGGCATACTGTCAGGAGGTCCGCAAGTTGGAAAACAAGTTCGACGGGCTGGAAATCACACACGTCCTGCGTCAATACAACGACGCGGCCGATGAGCTGGCAAACATGGGATCCAAGCGAGAAGCGGTTCCGACTGGAATCTTTGTCGAGCAACTTATGGAACCATCAGTCAAGAAGAAACCGGCACAAGAGCAGTCGGGAGGCGAGCCTACCCCGACCACCCTCGAAGTGCTGCACATATGTCAAGACTGGAGGGGTCCTGTTCTCAAATTCCTCCTGGACGATGAACTCCCAGAAGATCGCAATCAAGCCGAGCAAATCAAGCGTCGAAGCAAAAGCTTCCTGCTAGTCGGAGAAGACCTGTACCGAAGGAGCGCATCCGGTGTCCTCATGCGCTGTGTCACCACCGAGGAAGGCAAGCAGATCCTGCGTTCAATCCACTCGGGCATATGTGGCAACCACGCTGCATCCAGGACGTTAGTCGGAAAAGCTTACCGGCAGGGATTCTTCTGGCCCACCGCAGTCACAGACGCCAAAGATATCGTTCGCAAGTGCGAGGGTTGCCAGTTCTTCGCAAGACAGACAAATCTTCCCGCCCAGGAACTCCAGACTATCCCTATCTCTTGGCCATTCGCAGTATGGGGGCTCGACATGGTCGGGCCATTCAAGAAAGCGCCAGGAGGGTTCACACATTTATTCGTCGCAGTGGATAAATTCACCAAGTGGATTGAGGCTAAACCTGTCGCAACAATCACAGCGGCACGAGCAAAGGACTTCATCTTGAGTATACTATACCGGTTTGGGGTCCCTAACCGCATCATAACCGACAACGGCACTCAGTTTGCGGCAGGCCTATTCCAAGATTTCTGCGACGACTTCGGCATCAAGATCTGCTATGCATCTGTGGCACACCCGCGGAGCAACGGGCAGGTCGAGCGAGCCAATGGCATGGTCTTACAAGGCATCAAGGCCAGGATATACGACCGACTACAACCATATGCGGGTCGGTGGGTACAAGAACTACCATCCGTTCTCTGGTCTCTCAGAACCACAGTTAGTCGGGCAACAGGGCAATCCCCTTTCTTCCTGGCCTACGGTACTGAGGCCATGCTACCAACTGAGATACAGTTCGGCTCTCCGCGAGTCCGGACTTACTCCGAAGACGATTCCAACAGCACCCGACTAATCGAATTAGATCAGCTGGAAGAAGCAAGAGACGCCGCAACAATCCAGTCGGCAAGGTATCTTCAAGGCCTGCGTCGCTACCACAATCGCAATGTCCGTGGCCGCGCCTTCTTGGTCGGGGATCTCGTTCTAAGGAAGATACAAACCACCAAGGACAGGCATAAACTATCCCCCATCTGGGAAGGGCCGTTCATTATAGCCGAGGTCACGCGGCCAGGCGCCTACCGACTGAAGACCAAAGACGGCGTCCTCATCACCAACTCATGGAATATAGAACAGCTACGTCCTTTCTATACCTGAGTTTTACTTTTTCCATGTGTACAGTTTTTCCTGACTCACTACGCCGCTTGTTCCAATCGAGTAGTGAGTCGGGGGCTGCATGTATATATGTGTTCTGTCAATAACATACAAGCTTATCTCACCTCGGTTATGAAGCCTTGCCACGACTGATGCGTTCGCCCGAGCATAGCATCTTCCTCCGAACGATTTTTATCAAGTTCTATCGAACTAGCTCGGTGCATGCTACATGGTCGGGTAAAGCTAATGACAACCGAATAATAAGTTTGGCAGCACGACACATATATTCACACATGATCGTATATGAAAGCATATGTATACACCGACTACAAAATGTATTGCCTTTACAGACCCAGGTCTCGGGTAATCGCTTCAGCAGTCGGCTTCGCCTGCGAGATCAGCTCCAGCGCTTCCTCGGGCGTCGTCTCCTCGGAAAATCCCTCCCCGATGGCCTCAATGTCCGCCCTCGGGTAGATGGACTTGGTCATTGCTAGGGTCTAGGCTACGCCGGCGGCAACCCGCTCATCTGAGTACCTTTTCAGGGCACTCGGCGCGTCCTCGAGACGCCCCATTATTTGAGGAATTCTGCTACAGCTGGTCCCCACTGAGCGGGGATCCACAAGGTCAAGGAGCCCCTTCACGGACCCGACGAGGGCCTCCCGTGACTCCCTGATTGATCTTATCTCCTCCGTGTAGAACCGATACTGGGCCTGGACGTTGGCTCTCATGCCTGCCCAGATCGGCCGGCCAGTAAGCTTGTCAGGTTCGGCTACACACAGGGTGACTAATGTATTGGCTGAGATCACAGTCGGGTTGAGGGCTTACTTTCATAGTCGGCCTCCCACCCGGCCACGGCCTTCTCCAGTTCGGCCTTCTCCTTACCGAGCTCGACGACGGCCTTCTCCAACTCGGACTTCTCCCGGCCAAGCTCGGTGTTGGCCTTTGTCAGGTCGGTCTTGACCCTTTCAAGCTCGGCCTTGGCTTCTTCGGCCTCCTTCAGCTGCGACTCCCTCTCCGCTTCGAGGTCTGCACCACATATTAGCCAAGAGCTCAATCACGCAGTCATGACACCACCAAGCAGTCGGATCGACGTAGCTGGATGATTACACCAACGGTCCAGTCGGGGAGATATGCTCGAGGATTTTACCTCTGATCTTCTCGGCTAGGGCCCATGTCTCAGCCCTGAGCTGATCAGCGCCGCTCTTCAGCCAGGCCTCCCTCCTCGTGTGACGTGCCTCCATCTCGGCCTTCAATGCCCGGAGCTGTTGTAATTCCGCGAGGTGGGGAGCCATCTCGACCAGGATCTCTGTCATCGCCTCGTTGCGGTCGACGAGCTTCTGCTCAGGACAAGGAACAAACCGACGACAGAGTCAAACATCAAGACAAGAAGATTGCTGGAGCTTCACTACAAGAATCATACCGCGACCCCTTGGGACCCGTTGATGGCGGCACGAAGCAGGCTCTCGCGCTCTCTCCTTGCGACGACTTCATCGAGTCTGAAGCTTTTCATAGTGCCGTCGCGAGTGGTCCACGAAAAGGTCCGGGGCATCACACGTGGGGGAGCTTCTATCCGAGGCAAGTGTGGGATCTCCGGTGGCGGCGGCAACGGCGACGATGGCGATGACGATAACCACGATGGCGACGGGGTCCTGGCCTCGGCACCGCCTTCCCCTACAACATCAGGGACCGGCTCGAGGGATCCGTCCCCCGCTTCCGCGACGTACGGTGCCTCGGGGGCTGGGGCCTCAGTTTCAACAGCCACCTCTCGGTCGAGTGGCGGTAGTGGCCCTGTAGTCGGAGCCACCTCGGTTTCAGCGACCGGGCTGGCCGCCGGCTCAGCAGGTGTGTTCGCTGCCGCTGACTCGGCTGGGGCGGACTCATCAAGCAGGGCAGACGGGTCGACCTTTTTGAGGTCGATATCGGCCCGCCTCCTACACAACGAAGCAAGACATCAGGACTGTATTTTAACATACAACGACTACAGAATGCTCAGGGTAGCGCACCTCTTGGAAAATTTCAACTTCCCGCTAGCGTGCCCGCTCCTCGGCGAAGCGCTAGCATCGGCACTCGCCCCGGTCGGTGTCGTCGACGGCAGAGGCATATCGGCCTGGGTCGGCCTCGACTCTGGTATGGTTGGTTCGGGTTCCTTCGCCCCAATCGGCCTCTGCTCTGGTTGGCCCCTTGGCGGCGCTGTTGCTGAGTACGACAACGTCGAGCCCAAGCCTGCTGCTCTCAGCCTGGGACTCGACCGCGTGGGCGTTGTGGCAGCGGTGTCCTTTATCTTCAAGCTACCGCTCACGGCACGCGCTGTCATGGCCCCCTCGCCCCGATATAGAATTGGCTTCTTCCCCGCTCTCTTGGACTCGGGTTGGGCATCAGAGGGACTCCTTGGCCTCTTCTTCGACGCGACCGCAGACAATGGACGAGAATCTTCATCAAATTCCTCATGCCACTACAAGCAAGTCGACAAGATACCATCACGCAAGGTTGAACAATCATCGTTCCACAGGCGTTCACCACAGGAGAAAGTACAAGGTTACCTTGGTCCGCGGCCGGATGAAGCTATAGGCAGCAACTCGGCGGTTATCATCTTCGGTGGCAACGACCCCTTCTGAGAAGTAGCCAAACAAGGTATCGGTTACTGCCCCCTTGTCCGCTGTCTCGCTGCTCACCCGGTCGGGCCTCTGAAGGCCCAGCCGAAAGCGCTTCTCAGCTTCAGCGGCTGGACGCGCCTCGTCAGGAAACGACGAGCCACCCAGGGCCCTGTCAAGCCGGCCCTCTTGAGGTCATCTATCTTCGTCAGCAATATGTGTGCCTGGCCCAGTTCTTCAAAGGTTGGCTCCGAAGACCAGCTTGGCAACACCGCCGGCGGCATACCAGTAAACGGGGGTAAGGAAGGAGCTAGATCGGCACAGTAAAACCACTCCTTGTGCCAGCCCTTCAGAGAAGATTTCAAGGGCAAATCGATATATGTTTTCTTCCCATCACTCCTTAGTTGAAGACCAGCCCCCCCAATCACACTGATGTTACTCTTGGAAGGCTGGGGCTTGACATGGAACAAGTGTCGGAAGAGGATGAAGTGGGGCTCAACACCCAGAAAGCACTCACAAAGAGTAACGAATATGGAGATCTGAAGGATCGAGTTGGGATTTAAATGCACCAACTCCAGCCCGTAGAAATTAAGGATGCGGCGGAAGAAATCAGACGACGGAAGACACAAGCCCCGATCAAAGAAAGAGGCGAAAACTACCATTTCACCAGGCCGGGGGTTGGGGCTCGACTCATCCCTTGCCGACCGCCAACGGATCACTTCTTGGCTGGGCAACTTCAGTTCGCTCTCCAGCTGTCTCAGCTTCACCAAGCCGCAATCCGAGATCGGCCAAGAACTCCCTGATGCACCCGCAGGATTCGTCGCCTTCGGCATGACTGGAGGTGGTGAGATTTGGGGGAAAGCAAATCGGGGGCTTGGATTAAACGAAGAGGATTGAAATCGCCCGAGTCCGGGTGGGGAACAGCTGTCGCTAACCCTAGCCGGGCGAGAGGCGAAAAGCTAGGCGCGAAGGTGGAAGACGAAGAGATTGGTTGCTTTGGGGAAGACGATGGAATCTTTTTCTCTCTCCCTATCCTTTTATGGCCTGTATCGACTAAATGGGCCCAGGCCTACACAGTTGGTATTGGGCTGACAAGACATGAGTTCCTACAGTAGCATGCCCCATGTGGGCCGCCCGCAGGCTGAGTTGAAATTATAGCGCTGGTGCTACTAACAGGAGCCGATGAGGTAAACAGATATGCTTCATGAGAGCCTTATTGCTAAACAAATATGTTTGGGTATCTGTCTTATCCACCAGGTCTCGAGGATATATCCTTACAAGGATCACAAGCTGGTCTTCATTAAAATTGGGGATGCAGGTATCTCTCTCGAGTACACCTAACCACGCAATGGATTTATTTTTCATAAAGTGGTACTCGGCCGACATGCTTGGCCACCAGTTGCCATGAGCAACGTTATTCCAGCCGACATGACGCTGAAGAGTCTAACTTTCGAGTAGTGCACTACTCGGGAGAGACTATAAATCTTCATTCCCGCTGACATGACGCGGAGGAGTCTAACTTCTGGGTGGGACGCCACTCGGGAAAGACTATAAACCCCTCTTTCCAGCTGACATGACGCTGAAGAGTCCCATATACGAGTAGCATCCTACTCGGCAAGACTATAAATTATATTCCGGTTGACATGATACCGAAGAGTCTCATATACCAGTAGTAATCTATTCGGGAAAGACTTCCAGGTTAAAGATCTTTGACTTTATGTTTAATTGTCTTCACAATTAAGCACAAAGTCGGGGGCTACACCTAATAGGTGCGCCTATTCGGCGCACACTATTCATATATTTACATGAAGCCCTTCATAGCCTCGCTGCCAGCTGACATGAAGCAGGACTCGGGAAGACTTACTCGGACAAAGAGTACTCGGGAGCATCGCACTCGGGTAACCTTCACCGTGGAGGATGAGCACTTGGCATCAGCTGTGACTCAACTATGAAGGTCTCAGGGGCTACTGTGGGAGCCATGGGCCCCGGGTACCTCACTACAAGCACATGGGCCACTCGGATAGAGGATGGGCCAGATCATGTAATTAGAGATAAGATAGCACCCGGCAGGCTGTGCCTTGTACAATAAGGAAACATAGCCTTAGTCGGATAGGATTTTATCTCTAATATGGAAATCCCTTGGTCGTATCCGACTGGGATCCTTACCATGTACCCCTGTCCCCTAGTATATAAAGGGAGGCAGGGCGCCCTATGAGGAGACACCAGATCATTGATCACAAATATACCTCAGAGGAATAACACCTCAACTGGACGTAGGGTATTACCTCACATTGAGGGCCTGAACCAGTATAACTCTCTCGTGTTCCTCTGCAATCCACCGAATTCCAGGTCGCCGAGTACCCCCATAGTATTATTGCCGGTGCAAAGCATCGACAATTCCACCAGCTGACATCGGCCCCTCTGAAGAACAACCTACTCATCCTACCGAAGCCGATGTTACCCGATCTGCCGACGTCCTTCCTCAGGTAACCTTTGTCATGCTCGTACTTTGCTTCTAATCTCTTATTGATCACCTTTCCGATACCAATTTGCAGTCCTTGGCCGACTTGTTCTCCTTCGACATCGGTCAATATCTGGAGGTAGAAGAAGCTACAGCCACCAGTGCAGCCTCTAAACCGTCCTTCTCAGCCGATGTGCACGAGTATTTAACAGGCATCATCAGTCGGCTGGAAAATCCAATCGATGCACTGGTAGAAGATTGCGGGCCAATCCGAGCAAGATTTGCAGACATTGAACACCACCTGCCCGAAGAGCTCGTTGATGCATTGACCCCCGCAGCATACCTGGAGTCTCATAGGTTTAAACTTATCAAGCTCAGACAGCGTATAGCCAATCGTGCTGACCAACCGAAGATAGCCCAAGACATCCAAACCGATCGGCTATCAGCCCAGATAGACAAGAAGAAACTTGATGACATGGCAGCTGTCCCTCAAGAACTCCAATCCAAGCTAAATCAATTGAAGAAAAAGGAAGCCGATTTGCTGGGAGAACTTGAAAAAGTTCGCAAGGATCTTGAAGACACAGAATCCCAGCTCATCGGCCTGCCGCAAGCTATCCAAGATCAAGAAGCCAAAGTCACAGCAGCAGTGCGCCAAGTCATCCATCGACGCAAAAGCTTGAAAGTTATTCCAGGCTCTGATGAAGACGATATCCGGGCCATCAATGAAATTGATCAAATCCGTCTGCGCACAATCGAAACTATCCGAAAATTTTTGTAAGCCTTAAACCTTTATAACTGACGATTTTCCGGAACATGCCGATCACCCTCCTGCTGTCATGTAACCAGATCGGCTCTGCTACTTATCTCTTCCAGTCTTGATAACTTTTCTGCTTGTTTTGATCTAAAGGCGATATCAATTGATATCGGCTGTCTTTAGGCGACGTATAAAAACATCGGCTTTCCGAATTGCTTAGAAATCGGCTGTACTCAACTGACTTAAGAGTTGATCCAAACGCTAGGGTAGTATTTCTTAAGATATTTCCCATTAAGTGCTTTAGCAAACTCCGTCCCGTCAAGATCTTCTAATATATATGCGTTACCAGGCACACAGCGATTAATCCGATAAGGCCCTTCCCAATTAGGCGACCATTTTCCGAACTTATCATCTCTGGACCCGATCGGCAAAATCAACTTCCACACAAGATCCCCCTCGGCAAACGACTTATTCACCACCTTTTTGTTGTAATGCCGAGCTGCCCTAGCCTTATTCTCCTTGATTCTTTCCAGCGCTCTTAACCGATTCTGAGCTAAATCTTCAAGTTCATCTGCCATCAAGTTATAGTAATCATCGGCCGTCAATTGATCTTGCAAAGAAAGTCTTCTAGAGCCGATGTTAGTTTCCCATGGTAAAACCGCCTCATGTCCATATACCAACTGATACGGCGGTACCTGAGTAGACCCGTGGCATGCCATCCGATAGGCCCATAGTGAATCGGCTAATGTAGAATGCCATCGCCGTGGCTGCTCATCAATTTTCCGCTTAATTAACTTGATCAAACTCTTGTTGGAAGCTTCTGCTTGCCCATTGGCTTGAGCATAATAAGGCGATGAATTTAATAGCTTGATTCCCATACTAGCAGCAAACTGTTGAAACTCATCAGAAACAAAGATAGACCCCTGATCAGTAGTTATCGTCTGAGGAATTCCAAACCGATAAATGATATGCTCCTTGACAAATTCGATCGCTTCTTTGGACGTGACCTTCTTCAAAGGAATCGCCTCTACCCACTTGGTGAAATAATCTGTTGCTGCCAATATAAACTTATGTCCCTTACTTGATGGAGGAAAAATCTGGCCGATCATATCAATTCCCCATCCTCTGAACGGCCACGGTTTGATGATAGGATTCATAGCCGATGCCGGTGCCCGCTGTATATTTCCAAACTTCTGACAATCTTGACATCCTTTATAATACCTAAAGCAATCTTCCAACATTGTCGGCCAAAAATACCCTACTCTTCTCAACAACCACTTCATCTTATGAGCCGATTGATGAGTCCCACAGATGCCTTCATGCACTTCACACATAACCACCTTGGCTTCTTCCAAATCCAAGCATCTAAGCAGAACTCCCTCAAACGTCCGATAATACAACTCCTCATCAAGCAGCACATATTTAGTAGCTTTATACCGAATCCTCCTGGAAACAGACTACGACGGATTTCGTAAGTAATCAATTATCTCCTGTCTCCAGTCATCGGCCTTGTTCTGGACATCAATATCGGCTATCTCCAC
This sequence comes from Oryza meyeriana var. granulata, assembly GCA_003991445.1. NCBI lineage: Eukaryota > Viridiplantae > Streptophyta > Magnoliopsida > Poales > Poaceae > Oryza > Oryza meyeriana. Next base: position 240,203 of record RYFJ01000740.1, on the reverse strand, counting down.
CTCAATCTGCCTATTCAGCCGATATCCTGAAGCAATCTGTGCAAGATCATTGGCTTCCAAATTCTGCTCCCTGGGAACATGATTCATTGACACCATCTTGAAATCCCTCAACAACTCCATGCATTCTTCATAATATGACCTCAAAACATCATCCCTGCACTCATATTCTCCAGATAACTGTTTGATCACCAACAAAGAATCACCAATAATCTCTATAATATCGGCCCCGATCTCCTTCAATAGTTGAAGTCCTTTCAGCACCGCCTCGTACTCCGCCTGATTGTTAGTCCGATAAGGCTTAATTGCAAAAGCAAACTCAAAACTTGCCCCCCGAGGCGATACAATAACCAAACCGATACCAGATCCATGCCTGCAAACCGATCCATCAAAAAATAAGACCCATGGGATCGGCTCCACATAATCTTCGTGAGACCCCCTGTGCTGGACAATAAAATCGGCCACTGCTTGTCCTTTGATTGCTTTAGCCGATTCGTACCTCAAGTCAAACTCTGTCAAGGCAAAAACCCACTTGCCAACTCGCCCTTTCAAGACTGGAGCCGACAACATATATTTGACCACATCGGCCTGGCAAACTACTGTACATTCAGCCGATAGGATGTAATGCCTCAACTTTGTACACGAGAAATATAAACACAAGCATAACTTCTCCACCGCTGGATATCTCGTCTCAGCATCCAAAAGTCTCCTACTCAGATAGAACACAACTCGCTCTTTGCCTTCAAATTCTTGGATCAAAACAGAACCGATGGACTTCTCATCGGCCGACAAGTATAATCTGAACGGCACTCCTTCCTGCGGCGGAATCAAAACAGGCGGGGAACTAAGATAATTCTTGATCTCGTCAAACGCCTTCTGCTGCGCTGCCCCCCACACAAATTCTTGATCGGCCTTCAACTTCAATAACGGCGTGAAAGACTCAATTCTCCCTGATAAATTTGATATGAATCTCCTCACAAAATTAATCTTGCCGATCAACGATTGCAACTCTGTCTTATCGCTTGGTGGCTCTGCAGTCTTAATGGCTCTGATACTTCGCTGACTAACTTCAATCCCTCGCTCATGAACCATAAAACCCAAAAATTGCCCAGCCGATACACCAAAAGCACACTTATTGGGATTCATTCTTAGTCCGTATTTCTTGGCCCTCTCCAGCACCCTTCGTAAATCGGCTATATGGCTTTCCCCACTTTTAGACTTAACCACCACATCATCAATGTAAATTTCCACCAACAAACCGATGAGATCATGAAATATATAATTCATCGCTCTTTGATAGGTTGCACCGGCACTTTTCAATCCAAAAGTCATTACTACCCACTCATACAAACCAATAGCTCCAGGACATCGGAACGCAGTCTTGTGTATATCCTCTTCGGCCATGAAAATCTGATTGTATCCTGCATTGCCGTCCATGAAGCTGATAATCTTGTGGCCTGACGCTGCATCCACCAATAAATCCGCTATCGGCATCGGGTACTCATCCTTGGGGTAGCTTTATTTAGATCCCGGAAATCAATACATATCCTCAATTTCCCATTTTTCTTCTCCACCGGGACGATGTTAGAAACCCACTCAGCATATCGGCATGGCCTTATAAACTTGGCATCGTACAACCTCGTGATCTCCGCCTTTATCGGTTCATATAATTCTACCTTGAATCTCCTTGGAGCCTGCTTAAATGGCCGATATCCTGGTTTAATAGGCAGCCGATGTTCAACAATTGATCGGCTCAATCCTGGCATCTCATGGTATTCCCAGGCAAAACAATCCCGATATTCTTTCAACAATTTTATCAATTCCTCTCGTAGCTCCGAACCTAATTTTTTGCTTATGTACGTCGGCCTTGGCCTATCTCCTGGTCCTATATCAATCTCTTCCAAATCATCAGCCGACGTAAATCCTTGCCCCAATTTCCCCTCGAAGTCTTCAATGGAGCCCATCAGAGTAACAATTCAGAGCCGACTTGCTGTATCGGCTGTATCCCCTGGCTAGTGACCTCGAGGTAATCTCCTTCCCATGCTTTTCCGGATAGGCAGTCAACACCGTCGGCTTCCCAGACTGGTAGATCGGTCATCGCGATGTTGGTCGACCGATCTGCTAGAACCATCTCGACTTGATCTCCCTGCCACTGTATTAGACATTGATGCATTGTCGAAGGCACGCAACAGTTCGCATGAATCCAGTCCCTGCCGAGAAGTAAACTGTATGACCCCTTTCCATCGATGACGAAAAATGTGGTGGGCAATGTCTTGTTCCCTACTGTCAGCTCCACGTTTAATACGCCTTTCGCCTCTGATGAATTCCCACCGAAGTCTTTTAGCACCATATTTGTCTTGATCAGATCTTCGGCAGTCTTCCCCAATTTCCGGAACGTAGCATGAGGCATGAGATTAACCGCGGCTCCTCCATCAACCAACATCTTTGTCATCGGCTTCCCATTTACGTAACCCTTGATGTATAACGGCTTTAAGTGCCGATGCTCTGACTTCTCAGGTTTATCAAATATAGCTTGATCAGATTGTAACGTTAGTTGAGCGAAAACCTCCTCATCTCCTTCTTCATCTGATGAAAGCGCTTTATACTCCCGAGGCAAAAAGAACACCATATTTACCAGTGCTGATGCATCCTCATCGTCCTTCTTCTTCACTTGCCAAACTTGCCTAGTCTTTTTGGGACGATGATCAACCTCTCCCTGATCTTGACTCTGTTCTTCCTGTTGCTCTCGGTGCCGTAACCGCTGTGCCCTTCTCTTCTGATTTTTCGTGAATATCCCACTAGGGCACCATTGAGGATTCTGGACTTGCTTCTCACGTACTTCCTCTTCATCTTCTTCAAAGAACTCTTCATGGATCGGCCCCAATCGGCTATGAACTGATGTTCTTTTCCCAGGCGACCGATCCCGCGAACACTCCTGCTGGCGACCATGCCGATTTCCTGTACCGCTGCACTCGGGGCAATTTTCAGCTGATGGCAGTCTCATTCCTTGATCCCAGCAGAAACGAAAAAACGGGCAGTCCCAATGCGGATTATATTGTTCCGGTCCATCCCCCTGTTCATCGTACCTTGAGTACTTCTCTATCATACCTGATGAAGTAATCCTCGATTTACTCTGACGTCTTCCTTCATCGGCTTGAGTCCTGGACGATGACCCCGCATAGACCATGTTTACGGGGAACGGGTGCCCATCTATCTTCATTGGCTTTTTATCTTCAAACTTGATTCGTCCTTGCTCAACAGCCAGCTGAATTTGTTGCCGAAAAACCTTACACTCGTTAGTATGGTGCGATATCGCGTTGTGCCATTTGCAATACTTCTTCTTCCTTAGTTCTTCGGCTGATGGAATCATGTGGTTTGGCGGCAATTGTATTTGCTTTTCCTGCAACAACAAATCAAAGATCTTATCGGCTTTGCTTACATCGAAATCATATCGTTCCTCTTTGCCGATATCTTTGACCCATGGGCATGATACTGACTTCTTGTTCCTGGCCCACTCCGCCAATCCAACCTCAGCGTCAGATTCCTCATCATCTGAGTCCATTGAATAGACCTGAACCTGAGCAACTCTCCTCTGGTACTTGTCCTTTTTCGCCTCTTGAAATCGGCTTTCATGAGCCGATACCTTCTGTACCAGGTGCGACAAAGATTCGAACTCTTGAGACGAAAACCTTTCTCTGATTGGCGCCAAGAGTCCCTGAAAAGCTAGATCGGCCAGATGCCCATCGCTCAGGTTTAAACTATAACACCGGCTTCTGATATCCTGAAATCGCTGAATGTATTCCGGTACTGTCTCATCTGGTCGTTGCTTAACCGATGTCAAATCTGACAGTCTCAGCTCGTGAATCCCAGCGAAGAAATATTTGTGAAACTGTTTCTCCAGATTGGCCCACCCCCGAACAGAATTCGGCGGTAACGAGGAGAACCATGTAAAAGCCGATCCAGATAGTGATAGGGGAAAAAACCTAACCCTTAGGGCCTCTTCAGCCGATGCCTCCCCGCACTGCGCCAGGAATCGGCTGACATGTTCTACTGTAGACGTGTTGTCCTGCCCTGAAAACTTAGAGAAATCCGGGACCCTGTATCGGTGTGGCAACGGAACCCTGTCAAACCACTCAGGATATGGGTGCCGATACATGAACGCTTGTTCCTTGGGCTTGATCCCGAACTGCTCCCTTACTATTTCCTCAACCCGTGCCGACAAATCTTCCTCTCTTGCATTCTCCTATTGATACTGCTGATACTGCATCGGCGGGGTTGGTTGCCGATTCTGTCTGTGATACTCCCTCTGGTAAGTACCTGGATCGGCTCCTCCTCCCGGATAGTTCTGCTGGTATCCCCCATAATAAATAGATCGGTGATATCCAGGAGGGATATCCTGTTGCCCCCAGCCTGGTTTTGCGCGAACAAGTGTTCTGGTATATCCTTGCTAATGTTGTAATTAACTTGGCCTGGCTCTATCTTCGGTGGGAGAAAAACAGGACCCCGAGTTGGCTCTTGGGCAATCGATCCATCAACAGTCTTCTTGATAAGGTTATGCAATGTATTTACTAAGACCCCTGACTGATTGATGAGTGCGTGGTGCACAGCCTCGTTGACCATCTCCTGTAAAGGCTTGATTGGTGGACTCTCAGGTTGTGTGCGGCTCGATTCTCCTACCAGTACTGGTTTTGGAAACTGAGACTTCTAAATCGGCCCTTGCCTTGTCATACTGAAGGATTCTAAACACAGCTTCTGGAAATTTGTCATGGTCTGTTCAACTTGCTGTTTTTGTTCTTCAGTTAGATCTTCCATGGTGACCGGAATTACGTTGTCCGTCTTGACTTCTTTTCCAGCCATGTTGAAATCTTGATTGAAACAATGTTTGTTGGAATTCTGGCTTGAAACTTCGTGTCCCACCGGGCGTGCCAAAAGCGTGTTGACGCCGAAAATCGCCGGGTCCCGGTTCGGCGTCTGGGTGACACACGAAGGCCTGGGAGATTTGCTTCACTCCAGTGCAGGTCCTAAAGTTTGAGGTTCGTAGGCGTGCCAGTCAATTTGACCCTGTAATTGACAAGGAGGAAAATGTTAGATCAATGAGCCAATCGGCTGGAAGCCGATCTAGACTCGTTTCATCAGCCGATGGCCGATGCACACCGTAGCACTTACACATCGGCTTAAGTCCGATGACGGCAAGGACAATAATGTAATAATAAACAAATATCATGCTAGCCGATCATCGAAGGGATATTCGAAAACCGGCTATAAGCTAGATAAAATAAGCAAGTATAATGCATAAATAAATCAAATTGATCCTAGCTGATCATGATCTAGTGTTACTGGTGTTGTTATGAAGGTGTGCCTGCACCCGGGCCCTTGCTCCCAAGATCTTCGTCCGCTGTCCGGGCCCATATACTGGTCCTTACCCGAGCTCATGCCCGGGCCCTTACCTGGGGTCGTGCCCGGGAACCTGCTTATACTTGTGCTTGGATCGGCAGAATAAACCCATCGGCTAGCCCTTAGCCGATTGTGACAATAATACAGGCAAGAACATATAATAAAATATGCAATAACGCAAATTACAAATAATTGATAAGCTAGCCGACTGCTTAACAAAGCGAACACAGGATAAAACAATGAATGAATGTAGTCGGCTTTAACAGGTAACTTACCGGCTAAGCGCTCCGATAACACCATCGCACAACACCATCGGCTTATTAAGAGTAAAGCTATTATCGTCAGTCTAGTAGATCGGACCTAACCGTTGCAGCACAGACCGACAATGATAACAATGCCTCAATGAGCCGATAGATATAATGCGATCGTGATGAAAATAACTTACCGGCTATGCGCTCCGATAAAACGTCTGCACACAACGCATCGGCCTAGCAGGATCGACTTATCACTAGCAGTTCAGTAGGTCGGACCTAACCGATGCAGCACGAACTGATGATAAGTCGCTCCCAGTAAGTCGATACAGCCTGTGCACACGTGATGTGATATACCTAATCAATCTATGAGATCAAACTGAACTGATGCAGCCATAGATAAAGTAAATATATCGTGGTAAGCCGACTACCATAAACCAACTAGAATATCGGACCTAACCGAGGAAGTCCTAGCCGATTGGTAGTCGGTGTGACGAGACTTACCCTCTCGCAGGAGTTCGGACCTAACCGATGCAGCCCGGCTCGAGAAGCAGGATCCCGTCGAAGGGGTGGCGATGCGCCGAGTTTGTATTGATCGTTGTGATGATTTACAAGGTCCCCGGGCATACGTATATATACCCCGAGTTACATGAGTCCTTATAGGACACGGTATATGGTTTCCTATCTATAACAAAAAATGCTAACAAGGCCTGACCGGACACGAGGTCAGGTTTCCTAAAAGAGATAAACCTTTTTCTAATAACTATAGTAATTAACTGCCACGCGCGGTCTTCACGGCTCCTTCTCAGACTCGGTCTGCTTCTTGGATCAATTTCCATTATCCGACTGCAACCGTCCTCTTGACCGAATCTAACACAGGTCCTTACCAATTTTTGGCGTTAACAAGTAGTCAGCACGGTGCAGATGGTCGAGCGATCTGAACCGGGTCACATCCAAAAAGTTCAACGGTCAATCTACTTTGTCAGGGAGGTCCTTGCCGACTTGAAGATGAGATATCCACAGGTCCAGAAGCTGCTATACGGCCTACTCATCACTGTCCGGATGCTGGTGCACTTTTTCCAAGCACATCAAGTCACGGTGGTCACATCGTATCCACTCGGGGACGTCCTGCATAACCGCGAGGCCACTGGCCGAATCGCTAAATAGGCGCTCGAGTTGATGGCGTTAGACATCACCTTTCAGCCACGGACAGCAAACAAATCACAAGCTCTAGCCGACTTCGTGGCCGAGTGGACAGAAGTTCAAATGCCTACATCAATAGCGAAGCTAGAGCATTGGACGATGTACTTCGACGGTTCTCTATGGATCGGCGGCACCGGGGCCGGCGTCGTATTGACGTCCCCTATCGGCAAAAAACTCAAGTACGTTCTCCAAATCCACTTCCCGGCTTCTTACAACGTCGCCGAGTACGAGGCGCTTAACCACGGGCTCCGCATTGCTATATCACTCGGCATACGTCGACTGGTTGTGCGTGGAGATTCTCAACTCGTGGTGAACCAAGTCATGAAGGACTAGACATGTCTCGACGATACCATGGCGGCATACTGTCAGGAGGTCTGCAAGCTAGAAAACAAGTTCGACGGGCTAGAGATAACACATGTCCTACGACAATACAATGATGCTGCAAATGAATTGGCAAATATGGGATCCAAGCGAGAAGCGGTCCCAACAAGGATCTTTGTTGAGCAACTTATGGAGCCATCAGTCAAGAAGAAACCAGTGCTAGAGCAGTCGGGAGGTGAACCTACCCCGGCGACAGACGAGGTGCTGCACATATATCAAGATTGGCTGACTCCTGTTCTCAAATTCTTCCTGGACGATGAACTTCCAGAAGATCGCAGCCAAGCCGAACAAATCAAACGTCGAAGCAAGAGTTTCCTAGTGATCAAAGAAGAACTGTACCGAAGAAGTGCATCCGGTGTCCTTATGCACTGCGTCACCACCGAGGAGGGCAAGTAGATTCTACAGTCGATCCACTTGGGCATATGTGGCAACCATGCCACATCTAGGACGTTAGTCGGAAAGGCTTACCGGTAGGGATTTTTCTGGCCAACAGTAGTAACAGATGCCAAAGACATTGTTCGCACATGTGAGGGTTGCCAGTTCTACACAAGACAAACCAATCTCCCAGCCCAAGAACTCCAAACAATCCCAATCTCTTGGCCCTTTGCAGTATGGGGGCTTGACATGGTCGGGCCTTTCAAGAAAGCGCCAGGAGGGTTCACACACTTGTTCGTCACAGTGGATAAATTCACGAAGTGGATTGAGGCAAAACCCGTTGCTACCATAACAGCGGCACGAGCAAAGGACTTCACCATGAGTATATTATACCGATTCGAGGTCCCTAACCGCATCATCACGGACAACGGTACTCAGTTCATGGGCGGCGTGTTTCAAGATTTCTGTGACGACTTCAGCATCAAGATCTACTATGCGTCTGTGGCACACCCGCGGAGCAATGGGCAGGTTGAACACGCCAATGGTATGGTCTTACAAGGTATCAAGGCCAGGATATTCGACCGACTACAACCATACGCAGGCCGGTGGGTACAAGAACTCTCATCTGTACTCTGGTCCCTAAGAACCACGATTAGTCCGGCAACTGGGCAATCCCCTTTCTTTCTGGTCTATGGTGCTGAGGTTGTGCTACCAACCGAGTTAGAGTTCGGCTCTCCACGAGTTCGGGCTTACTTAGAAGACATCTCCAACAATACCCGATTGGTCGAACTAGATCAGTTGGAAGAAGCGAGGGATATCGCAACAGTCCAGTCGGCAAGGTATCTTCAAGGCCTGCGTTGTTATCACAATCGCAATATCCATGGCCGCGCCTTTTTGGTCAAAGATCTCGTCTTGAGAAAAATACAAACCACCAAAGACAGGCATAAACTATCTCCAATCTGGGAAGGGCCGTTCATTATCGCTGAGGTTACTCAGCCAAGCGCCTACCGACTGAAGACCGAAGACGGTGCCCTCATTAGCAACTCATGGAATATAGAACAGCTATGTCCTTTCTATACCTGAGTTTTATACTTTCCCATGTGTACAGTTTTTTTCTGACTCACTACACCACTTGTTTCAACCGAGTAGTGAGTCGGGGGCTGCATGTATTATATGTGCTTTGTCAACAATATACGAGCTTGTTTTACTTAAGTTATGAAGTTTTACTACGACTTTGTCACGTTTGCCCGAGTACAGCTCTCTGCGGTGAACGATTTTATTAAGGTCCTATAGACTAACTCGGCATAGACTATATAGTCAGGTAAAACTAATGACAACTGAGTAACAATTCAGAGCTTGGCGGCATTGCACATATATTTACACATGTCTTTACAAAAATGCACAATACACTAACTGCATGATATACTGTTCTTACATACCCAGGTCTCAGGTGATCATCTCTGCAGTCGGCCTCGCCTTGGCTATCAGCTCCAGCGCCTCCTCAGGTGTCGTCTCCTCGGCGAACCCCTCCCCGATGGCTTCAATATCTACCCTTGGGTAGATGGACTTGGTCATCGCCAGGGTCATGGCCACGCCGACAACAACATGCTCATCCGAGTACCTCTTCAGGGCACTCGGTGCATCCTTAAGGCGTGCCTCCACTTGGAAGATCGTGCTGGAGCTAGTTCCCACATCGCGAGGATCCATGATGTCAAGAAGCCCTTTCACGGACTCGGCAAGGGTCTCCCGTGACTCCTTGACAACCCTTATCTCCTCTGCGAAAGCCTGAAACTAGATTTAGGCAGTGGCTCTAGCAGCTACCCGAGTTCACCAACAAGCAAACTTGTCAGGCAAAACTGCAGATGGGGTAATTAATGGATTGGTTAAGATCAATGTTAGGGCGGTGACTTACTTTTGTAGTCAGCCTCCCACTTGGCTATGGTCTTCTCCAGTTCAACTTTTTCCTTCTCAAGCTTGGCGTTGGCCTTCTTCAACTCGGCCTTCTCTTGCTCAAGCTCAGCATTGGCCCTTGTCAGGTCGGCTTTGTCTTTTTCAAGCCCGGCCTTGGCTCTCTCGGCCTCCTTCAGCTGGATTTCTCCCTCTATTTGGGTCTTCAGCTCGGCTTCGAGGGCTGCATGACAGATTAGTCAAGAACTAAACGTTGCAGTCAAGACACAACTGGGCAGTCGGGAACAACACAGCTGGAGAAATATACTAAGGATTTGGTCAGGAAGAGGTATTCTGGAGGCTTACCTCTCATCTTCTTGGCTTGGTCCCAATTCTCGTCCCTGAGCTGGGTGACGGCGTCCTTCAGCCAAGTTTCCCTCCCTTGATGGCGCTCCTCCAATACAGTCTTTAGGGCCCGGAGCTAGTCCAATTCTTGGAGCGGGGGGGCAACCCAGGTCAGGACCTCGTGCATCTTCTCTGAGCGATCAACAAGCTTCTGCTCGGGGATAAACAAGTCAAAGCAGAGTCAAGCGTCAGAACACTCGTGCGAGGAAGATTACCAAGATTCCAATACAACTGAAATCATACCTGAATCCCCTGGGACGCGGCGATTGTGGCACGAAGAAAGTCTTCACGCTTCTTTTTCGCCGCAACCTCATCATGCTTGTAACTCCTCACGGTTCCGTCGGGCGCCGTCCAGCAGAATGTCCGCGGGGACTTGCGGGGAGGAGCTTCGAGCCTAGGAAGGTCTAGTCTATCCAGAGGAGAAGACAGCGACGATGACGACGATGACGATGGCGACAAGGATGGTGATGGGGTCCTGGCCCCCAACTCGGCAACCTCCAGGGCCTCGGGGGCTGGCTCAGGGGCTGGAGCAGCGGCTTCAATGGCCATCCCTTAGTCGGCCGGTGTCGGCGGCCCTGCAGTTGGGACCGTCTTAGTTTCTGCAACTGGGACCGTCACCGGCTTTGCAGGTGTGCTCGCTGGCATTGGCTCGGCTGGGGCTGGCTCTACAATGGGAGTGGCCGGAGCGGTCTCCTTGAGATCAATATCAGCCCGCTTCCTGCGTAACGAGTCAAACTTCAAGACACTACCATGACAAACAAGATTTTCAGAAGATCCAGAGCAACCTAACTCTTGGAGAACTTAAGCCTTTGCCCGGGGATCCAGATCCCGGCGGTGGGCTACAACCGGCTGTCAGGCCAGTCGGCATGGCAGTCGGCTGCAGCGTTTTTATCCTGGCTGGCCCCACTCCTGGTGCGGCCGGCTGGGGTGCCCGGGTACTCGGCGGCGCCATTCTTGGGCTTAATGTTGCTAAGCCTGGCGGCGCAGGAGTTGGCCCTGTACTCAGCAGCACTCTAGCTGGGCTCGATGATGCTGAGCTCGACTGCACTGGTCCTGGTCTAGGACTCAATGGCCTGGGCGCTGCATCGGCGATGTCCTTTATCTTCAGACTCCTGGCAGCGGCACTCGGCCTCATAACCGTCTTCTTGCCCTGATCTACAACAGGTCTCTTCCCCGCTCTCTTGGAGTCGGGCTGGGCAGAAGAAGGACTTCTCGGCCTCTTCTTTGATTTCCAGGCTGACAATTTTCGGGAGTCATCATCAAACTCCTCACATGACTGCAAGCAGTTCAACAATGCAAGTTACACACTACGGAGCCCATCTGGGCATGTATCTGCAAGCATTCACCATAGATGAACTACAAGACAACATCAGCAAGGGTTACCTTTGGGCGCGGCCTCTTCTTGCTGTAAGCTGCCATGGACCAATCTGTGTCCTCAGTTTCAACCACCCCGCTAGCGAAGAAATCTAGCAGGATGTCAGTCACTTTGTACTTGTCTATCAGGTCGGAGAATTCTCTGCTGGGATTACCTTTGCCCTTGTAGTCCCAGCCGAAGTGGCACCTCAGCTTCAGCGGCCTGAGGCACCGAGTCCAGAAGCGTCTGGCCACCCATGGCCAGTTAACCTAGCTTTCTTCAGCTTGCTAATCCTGCCGACAAGTGTATTAACCTAACCCATTTCTTTAGAGGTGGGCAGAGACGACCACTTGGCGATAATCACCGGGGACAAACCCATAAAAGGGGGAAGGCATGGCTCAAGATCGGAACAGTAAAACCATTCCTTATGCCAGCCCTTGAGAGAAGATTTCAAAGGAATATCTAAATAGATCTTCATCTCATTCCTAAGTTGGACACCGACACCCCCAATCACTTGGATTTTATTCTTGGAGGGTTGGGGCTTGATATGGAACAAATACCTGAACAAATTCAGATGGGGTTCCACACCCAGGAAGCACTCACAAAGAGTCACAAAAATGGAGATTTGTACAATTGAGTTGGGATTCAGATTCACCAACTCGAGTTCGTAAAAAGTAAAAAGCTGGCGGAAGAACTCGGAAGATGGAAGAGAAAGACCCCGGTGGAAAAAAGAGGCAAAAACGACAGTCTCACCCTCCTGAGGCTCCGGAACCGATTTGCCCTCAGCCGGACGCTAGTTGATGATCTCTTGGCTTTGCAACTTCAGCTGCTTCTCCAGAAGCTTCAACTTCGCTGACCCGCAATCTAAAGTCGGCCAGACATCATCCGACACACCAGCAGGATCCGAAGCCCTCGGCATGGTTGGGGATGAGAAGATTTGGGGGAAATGCTATTGGAGGTTTGGAATGGATGAGGGAGAGCAAAATTGCCCGAGTTCTGGTGAGGAAGAGTAAGCAACAACGAACCCTAGCGGAGCGAAAGGCGAAATTTCGGCGCAGAAGTGGAAGACGAAATGATTGGAGAAGATGAGGGAATCTTTTCTCTCTCTCCCCACCTTTTTATAGAGCCGATTCCGATTCGTGGGCTTGGGCCTGCAAAGTCGGTATTGGGCCACCAAGATATGAGTTTCTATAGTAACATGCTCAATATGGGCCGCTCGCATGCTGGGTTAAAATCGCAGTGCTGATGTTACCAACAGGAACCGATGAGGTAAACAGATATGCTTCATGAAGGCCTAATTGCTAAACACATATGTTTGGGTATCTGTCTTATCCACCAGGTATCGAGGATATATCCTTATAAGGATCACAAGCTGGTCTTCATTAAAATTGGAGATGCAGGTATCTTTCTCGAGTACACCTGACCATGCACTGGATTTAATTTCATAAAGTGGCACTCGGCCTACACATTTGGCCAACAGTTGCCATGAGCAACATTATTCCAGCCGACATGACGCTGAAGAGTCTAACTTTCGAGTAGTGCACTACTCGGGAGAGACTATAAACCTTCTTTCCAGCTGACATGACGCTGAGGAGTCTAACTTCCGAGTGGGACGCCACTCAGGAAAGACTATAAATCCCCTTTCTAGCTGACATGAAGCTGAAGAGTCCCATATACGAGTGGCATGCTACTCGATAAGACTATAAATCATATTCCGATTGACATGATACCGAAGAGTCTCATATACCAGTAGTATACTACTCGGGAAAGACTACAAGGTTAAAGATCTTTGACTTTATGTTTAATTGTCTTCATAATTAAGCACAAAGTCGGGGGCTACACCTAATAGGTGCGCCTATTCGGTGCACACTATTCATACATCTACATGAAGCCCTTCATAGCCTCGTTGCTAGCTAACATGAAGCAGGACTTGGGAAGAAGAAGCACTCCGACAAAGAGTACTCAGGAGAAATGCACTCGGGCAATCTTCACCGTGGAGGATGAGCACTCGGCATCAGCTGTGACTCAACTATGAAGGTCTCAGGAGCTACTGTGGAGGCCATGGGCCCCGGGTACCTCATCACAAGCATATGGGCCACTCGGATAGAGGATGGGCCGAGACTTGTAATTAGAGATATAGTAGCACCCGACAGACTTTGCCTTGTACAATAAGGAATATACAGTCCTAGTTGGGTAGATTGTATCTCTAAGAGGAAATCCCTTGGCCGTATCTGGCTGGGACTCCTACCTTGTACCCCTGTCCCCAGTATTTAAGGGGAGGCAGGGTGCCCCCTGAGGGCACGAGCTCATAGAAGCAGACACAAATCCTCAAAGGAATTCCACTACAACTGGACGTAGGGTATTACCTCACATCGAGGGCCTGAACCAGTATAAAATCTCCCTGTGTTCCTTTGCAATCCACTGAGTTTCCATCTGCCGAGTAGCCCCATATTCATATTGCCGGTGTAAAACATCGACATAGCTACTCCGGCACGGTGGCATGACCACGGTGTTGAAGTCGGCATGTAATCGACAACTGACGGTGCATGTTGTCGAGCTGGCTAGGGGTAACCCAGGCTATCGGCTGGTGAAGCCCCTAGGCTCGGAGTCCCTCAAGGGCGGCGAAGCCCCTCATGCGGGTGGAGCAAGTTCAAACAGGGCGTTGGCTATGTGCTCTCGTGCGCGGTCATCCATTTGTGCTCTGTCGGGAGAGGCAGTGCAGCAGCACATTCCTGGCAATGGAGCCGACGGTCTAGCGGCTCGGGCAACACAAGAAACGCGTGGAGGGAGAGGAGACGGGACGGCGGCTGTCGTGCAAGCTCACCTTGCGGCAGCTGGGAGGCAGCACGCCATGGGTGAGGCCGGTAAATCGACGGGCGGTGAGGTTCGGTGTCGATGCACAGTTCATCCTAGCGGCACAGCTACGGCGTCGTCATCTTCATGTTCGCGTGTGGTTCGTCCCTTGTCCCAGGCCGGCACGGGGTAGGGACGGTCATCCCCTCTTGGCTCCGGTTTGGCCAAGCAGCGCGGTGGCGTGGAGAAGGGGCATGCAAGGTCAAAGCGAGTAAGGCAGGGAAAAAGGGATGCAGCGGCGTGTCGGGAAGAAAAAGGGGGCAGCGGTGTCGGGAAGTCGTTGTCCTCTAAAAAGCACGGCATGGTCTCGTCCTTGCCTTACCTGGGCTAGGATGTGTGGCATGAGCGGAGGCAGTGAGGACGCTGGGCGGGCCCCTTGCACACATGATGGTTTGTCCTCCTCGTCAACTTGTCACGCCCGAAAATTCACCAAAATTTTTTAAGCTAATTTGTCCATTAAATCCTCGTCCAGGAATCAACCGAGGTACACAAATTGACAATTTGATAAACATAACCAAAATGATAAACAGTAAATACTTACAAAAGAGGCACTTAGTCCTAACACAGAAGAAAACAGCAGCGGAACAGCAACCTAGCGAAGCCTCAACACCAAACCCACAGGCAGTTCAACTGGGGTATAAGCCAAACACCAAAATCTGCTCCTTCCTCGCAAATCTTCACTCTGATGATGATAATATTGCAAGACTGAGTATCACCCACCGTACTCAACAAGCCACACAAGGAATGCAAAATAATGCAAGGGATTTCAAAGGAAAGGCATAGTATGACTTATTTGCATAAACGACATTTAAAATATTTGCTTTTAAAAAAACATTGCAAAATAGTATAGTTTAATTTTTATCAACATTACACCAGTCACCGAATAGCACTCCAATGCAGTTTAGGCCCAAGCCATAACCCTCCAATCCTAGAGCTATCAAGTTTCCATCATTTATTACCATTAATGAATAGTGTGGGACTAATCATGAAAAATATTGCTAGGCCACCCATTAACCACGGGAATGGCTATTCAAACAGTTTTACTCTATCCAAAAGTGTACTACTTTACCCACAAGACATAGTTCCACACATGTCACCATGCCCAAAATACCACCATGGTACTGCAAAGGGGGAACCATGACAAGACGTTTCATGTAACTCACCCAACAGAAGTGCCTCCCACCAAGCCTCCAGTCTTTGGTAGGGATGATCAAGTGCCTTCCCGTGAGACGACTCAACGCCCAAAACCAAGGACTTATTGACGACTACGATGTGTGGACTTATATCAGCCACAAACACGCCCTGGTGCCTTCTGTTGAACGTGCCACACATCCAGTCAAGCCATTGCCCATTCTAGCTTGTGGTTAGTATGAGTATTGCTTCACAACAAGTAGCTCGTGAACCGGTGCTTAATTGTCATGAGCACTACTAGCATCATCACCATTCCAAGTGCTCACAACCCACCATCAGTCAAGTTTTAGTTGGCACATTTAATTAACAGCCATGACCAACCATTGTGAGAATATAACTATTAATCATTAATTAATCATGAGTAGATGAATAGTTCCCCACATAAAATGACGTTAATATTTCTAAGCATGGCTAAGCAGAACCTAAATAATCTAGCTAGATCATTAATTAGATATCCAGCTAATCACTATTAATTACTGTCGATGTTTTACACCGGCAATATGAATATAGGGCTACTCGTCGGATCAAAACTCGGTGGACTACAAAGGAACACAAAGAGTTTATACTGGTTCAGGCCCTCGATGCGAGGTAATACCGTACGTACAGTTGTGGTGTATTTCCTTTGAGGACGTATGGTGGTGATTCCGATGAACCTTGATGATTCTCTGCCCTAAGGGGGCGCCCTGCCTCCCCTTATATACTGGGGGACAGGGTTATAAAGTAGGAGTCCCAATCGGACTTTGACCAAGGGATCTCCTTCTAGAGATATAACGTACCAGACTAGGACTGTATTTTCCCTATCGTACAAGGCTAAGTCTACCAAGTTCTATCATATCTCTAATTACAAGGCTAGGCCCATCCTCTGTCCGAGTGGCCCATATGCTTGTCATAAGGTACTCGGGGCCCATGGCCTCCACAGCAGCCCCTAAGACCTTCATAGTTGAGTCACAGCTGATGCCGAGTGCTCATCCTCCACGATGAATTATTCCCGAGTGCATTGCTCCTGAGTACACTTTGTCCGAGTGCTTCTTCTCCCGAGGCCTACTTCATGTCAGCTGGCAGCGAGGCTATGAAGGGCTCCATGTAGAAATATGAATAGTGTGCACCGAATAGGCATACCTATTAGGTGTAGCCCTCGACTTTGTACTTAATTATGAAACAATTAAACATAAAGTCAAAGATCTTTAACCCTATAGTCTTTCCCGAATAGTGTACTACTAGTATATGAGACTCTTCGGCATCATGTCAGCCGGAATATTTTTAAGTCTTTCCAGAGTAGTATATCACTCGAAAGTTAGACTCTTCAGCGTCATGTCAACTAGAATGATTTTTGCTCATGGCAACTGTTGGCCAAGCATGTAGGCCGAGTACCACTTTATGGATTTTAACCCAATACGTGGTCAGGTGTACTTGAGAGATACCTACATCCCCAATTTTAATAGAGACCAGCTGGTGATCCTTGTAAGGATATATCCTCAATACTTGGTAAACAATGCAGATACCCAAATGTGTACATCCGGCTATAGGCTTAGCATGAAACATATCTGATTATTTAATCGGTTTCTGTGAGTAGCACCAACACTATGATTTTAACACAGCCAACGAGCAGCCCAATAGAGCGTGCTACTGTAGAAACTCATATCTTGTAGCCCAGTACTGAATTTGCAGGCCCAAGCCCACTTATTAGCACAGGTTCTATAAAGGCAGGGAGAGAGAGAAAAGATTCCCTCATCTTCTCCAATCCACCAATTGCTTTGTCTTCCAACTTTCGCGCCGAAATTTCGCGCCTTGCCTCGCTAGGGTTTGCCATTGATAGCTCTTCCCTCTCGAAACTCGGGCGATCCCGTTCCTCCGCATCCATTTCAAGCCCCCAATAGCATTTCCCCCCCAAATCTTCTCGCCCTTAGCAATGCCGAGAGCTTCAAAAATCCTAGAGGTGTCCGCTGAGACCTGGCCAACATCAAACTGTGGCTCGACTAAGTTGAAATACTTGGAGAAGCAGCTGAGATTGCAGAGCTGTGAAGTCATCCATTGGTGTCCTGCTGAGGGGGAATCGATCCCGGTGCCCCAATCTGGCGAGACTGTAGTCTTCGCCTCTTTCTTTGACTGGGGTCTGTCTCTTTCATCTTTGGATTTTTTGCGCCAACTTCTTTCCTTCTATGGGCTAGAGTTGGTGAATCTGAATCCCAACTCCATCTTGCAAATCTCAGTCTTTGCAACTCTATGGGAATGCATTCTGGGTGTGGAGCCGCATTTCAATCTGTTTAGATATCTGTTCCACATCAAACCTCAACCCTCCAAAAACAAAGTCCAAGTGATAGGGGAAGCCGGTCTTCAACTTAGGAACAAAATGAAAAAGATTTATCTTCATGTTCCTCTGAAAACTTCCCTTAAGGGCTGGCATAAAGAGTGGTTCTATTGCTCTGATCTTGAACCCTCTCTGCCCCTCTTCACTGGTTTGTCCCTGGAGGTCTTGCCCAGCTAGTCGTCTATGCCAAGTTTCGAGAAGATGGGCCAAGTGTATCTGTTGATTGATAAAATTGACAAGCTGAAGAGCTCTAGTTTGACTGGTCCCTGGGTGGCCAGATGTTTCTTGAATAGCCGCATCAGGCCGTTGAAGCAAAGTAGCCACTTCGGCTGGGACTATAAGGGAAAAAATGATCCCAGCCGAGAATACCCAGATTTGACTGATAAGCACAAGGTGACTGATATCTTGCTCAGTTATTTCGCCAACGGGGTGATTGAGACTGAAGATGCAGAGCGTGCCACTGCGGCTTACAGCCTAAAAAGGCCTCATCCAAAGGTAATATTGAAATGCTGGTTGTTGAATTGCTGTCCAACTATAATGAATGTCAGTAGATGTGTATCTTGGATTGCTTTGCTATGTATGATGTGTGTTGCTTGAATCACTTGCAGGAATGTGAGGAGTTTGACGATGACTCCCAAACTTTGTCGGCCGTCAAGTCGAAGAAGAGGCCATTAAGTCCTTCTGCTGCCCAGCCCAGCTCCAAGAAAGCCGGGAAGAAACCTGTGGAAGACCCGGGCAAGAAGAGAGCCAGCCGGCCGAGTACTGCAACCGGGAGCCTGAAGATAAAAGATACCACCAGCGTAGCTCCTAGACCACCGAGTCCAAGGCCATCTTCTCCGAGCCCGAGACCAATGCCACCGGGCTCAACAACAATGAGCCCAGGGTTGGCGCCGCTGAGTACGAGATTAGCAGTGTCAAGTCAAAGAGCGACGCCAACAAGTGATTTGACACCCTAGTCAGCCGTAGCAAAGACTGGGCCAACCAAGAGCAAAGCGCCACTGCCAACTGCCATGCCGACTAGCCCAGCAGCCTGCAGCTCTCCACCGCCAACATCTGGAGCCCCCTCGTGGAAGTTTAGGACCTCTAAGAGGTAAGCAATCTTAAATCTTCTGAAAATCTTGATCAGTGTTGTAGTGTCTTGATATTTGACTCATCGTGCAGGAGGCGAGTCCATATAAATCTCAAGGATACCATGCCGACTGCCCCTATTGCCGAGCCAACCCTAGCCAAGCCAACACCAATGAGTTCATCCGTTGAGCTGATGACTGCCTCAGTTGCAGAAACTGAAGCGGTCCCGACAGCAGGACCGCTAGTGCCAGCTGACCAAGGGGCGAGTACTGAAGCCGTGGCTCCAGCCCCAGAGCGAGTCCCTAAAGCCCCAGTAGCTGCCGAGTTAGAAGCCAGGACCTTGTCGCCATCCATGTCGTCGTCGTCTTCAGATGAAGTGGATCTCCCCAGGCTTGAAGCCCCTCCCCGTAGGTTCCCAAGAACATTCCACTAGGTATCCCCCTAGGGAGTCGCGGAAAGCTACGAGCATGATGAGGAGGCAGCGGAGAGGGAGTGCGAAGTTCTTCTTCATGCCACAATCGTCCAGGTATGACTCTCGCCATATTGAGTTCTTGACAGTCTTCCTTGTATTGGTTTTCTGCCTCTTGACTCTGTTTTGTTCTGTTTTTAATCCGAGCAGAAGATAGTCGACCGCTCAGCGAAAATGAACAAAGTCTTGACCCAGCTTGCCCCCCATCTCCAACAATTGGGCCAACTCCAAGCCTCCAAAGCCGACCTGGAACGGTCTAGTTAGGAGAGGGAGACGTGGCTGAAGGGAGCAGTTGACCAGCTCAAGGATGAGAAGTGGGCTCTAGCTGAGAAGATCAGAAGTAAGTCTCCTGTATTTGTCTTCCCGAATAAATCCCGAGTATATTTCTCCAACTTTGTTGTTCTCCGACTGCCCAGTTGTGTCCTGACTGTAATCTTGAGTTCTTGACTATTCTGATGTGCAGCCCTCGAAGCCGAGTTGAGGACTCAGACAGAGGAGAAGAAACAACAGGAACTTGAGCTGAAGAAGGTTGAAAAGGCTAAAACTAAATTGGAGAAGGCCAAAGCCAAAGTAGAGGCCGACTATGACAGTAAGCCTTCCCTCTGACAATAACCTTAACCAATCCTTTTGTTACCCCGACTATAGTATTGGCTAACAAGTGTGCTTGTCACTGAATCTGAGCAGCTTCGAGAACCAATGCACAAACCCAATTCCAGGCCTTTGCAGCGGAGATTAAAGTCATCAAGGAGTCATGGGAGATTCTTGCCGAATCCGTGAAGGGGCTCCTTGACATTATGGGCCCTCACTACGTCGAGACTAGCTCCAATACAGTCTCCCAAGTGCAGGCACACCTTAGCCAAGCCCTGAGTATCTTGAAAAAGTACTCGGATGAGCACATGGCTGTTGGCGTGGCCCAGACCCTTGCCATGACCAAGTCGATCTACCCTAGGGTAGATCTTGAGGCCATTGGTGAGGGGTTTGCCGAAGAGACAACACTTGAGGAAGCATTGGAGTTGATCATCGAGGCGAGGCCGACTACAGAGGCGATCACAAAGGACCTGGGAATGTAAGAACAAACCATTATGCAGTCTGTGTATATAAAGCTTTTGTAAAGACATGTGTAAATATATGTACAATGCCGCCGAGTTCTTGGTTTTACTTAGTTATCATTAGCTTTACCCAACTATATAGTCTGCACCGAGTTGGTCGATAGGAACTTAATAAAATCATTCACCTCAGAAAGCTATACTCGGGCAAACATAACATAGTCGTTGTAAAACTTCATAACTTAGATAAAAACAAGCCCTCATACTACAAAGGGCCAAGAGATTGGGATTGTTTGAAGTTCTTGGGCTGGAAGATTTGTTTGTCTTGCATAGAACTGACAACCTTCGCATGTGTGAACTATGTCTTTAGCATCTATTACTGCTGTTGGCCAGAAAAATCCCTACCTGTAAGCCTTTCTGACTAACATCCTGGATGCGGCATGGTTGCCACATATGCCCGAGTGGATCGATTGCAGAATCTGCTTGCCCTTGTCGGGTGTGACGCAGCACATGAGGACTCCGGATGCACTTTTTCGGTACAGGTCTCCTCCGACTATTAGGAAACATTTGCTTCGACGTTTGATTTGTTTGGCTTCGCTGTGATCTTCTGGGAGTTCATCATTCAAGAGGAATTTGAGAACTAGAGTCCGCCAATCTTGAGATATGATCAGTACTACATCCGTTGCCGGGGTAGGTTCGGCCCCCGACTATTCTGGCACTGGTTTCTTCTTGACTGATGGCTCCATTAGTTGTTGGACGAAAATCCCAATCAGGACTACTTCTCTCTTGGATCCCATGTTAGCCAATTCACCTGCAGCATCGTTGTATTGTCGTAATACGTGAGTTATCTCTAGCCCATCGAACTTGTTTTCCAGCTTTCTGACCTCTTGACAGTACGCCACCATAGTATCATCGAGACATGTCCAGTCTTTCATGACTTGGTTCAACATGAGTTGAGAATCCCCACGTACAACTGTTAACGCCAAAATTGTAAGGCCTGTATCAGATTCGGTTAAGGGAAAATTGCAGTCAACTGGCGGAAATTGATCCAGAAGAGACCGATCCGGGAGGGGCGTGAGAGATGTGTATGGCAGTTATTACTGTATCTATTAATTAGGCAAGTGTTTCTTTAGGAAACCTGACCTCGGTGTCCGGGTCGGGCCTTGTTAGGTTTTCTGTTATATAGAAATCATGTACCGTGTCCAATAAGGACCGATAACTCGGGTATAAATACGTATAGCCGGGGACATGTAAATATCACTCGATCATACAATTCGGTGCATCGTCACCCTTCCGACGGATCTTGCTTCTCGAGCCGGGCTGCATCGGTTAAGTTCGACCTCCTGCGAGAGGTAAGTCTCGTCACCCGGCTACCTATCGGCTAGGACTTTCTCGGTTAGGTCTGATATTCTAGTCGGTTTATGGTAGTCGGCTTACCACGATATATTTATTTATCTATGGCTGCATCAGTCAGTTGATCTCATAGATTGATTAGGTATATCACATCACGCGTGTGTAGATCGCATCGGCTTACTGGGAGCGGTTTATCATCAGTTTGTGCTGCATCGGTTAGATCCGACCTACTAAACTGCTAGCGATAAATCGTTCCTGCTAGGTTGATACTTTGTGCGCAAGCGTCTTATCGGGGTGTATAGCCGGTAAGTTATCATGTTTTAGCATCACGATCGCATTAGATCTATCGGCTTATCGAGATCTAGTTATCATTATCAGTCTGTTCTGCAACGGTTGGGTCCGATCTACTAGACTGACAATAATAACGTTACTCTTAATAAGCCGATGGGTTTTATGCGATGTTGTTATCGGAGTGCTTAGCCGATAAGTTATCTCTTATTAAATATAGCAGATTATAGTGCTTGCCTTGTTATACATTCTTGCCTACATTACTGTTTACGATTGGCTAAGGACTAGCCAATTGGTTTACTCTGCCGATCCGAGCGCGAGCACAAGCAGGTTCCCGGGCACAACCTCAGTCAAGTTCCCGGGCACGACCTCAGGTAAGGACCCGGGCACGAGCATAGTAAGAACCGGGCACGGATACGGACACGGATGAGAGATCCCGGGCGCAGGTGTGAGCAAGGGCCCGGGCACGGGCGCGGGCAATATCTTCGCGGCAATACTAGTAACTTTAACCATGATCGGCTAGAGCTCATTTAATCTATTTATTTACGCATTTTGCTTACTTATTTTATCAAGTTTACAGCCGATTTTTGAGCATCCTTTCGATGATCGGCTAGTTTAATATTTATTTATTATTATGCTATTGCTCATGCCATCATCGGCTTCCAGTCGATGTATAAGTGCTACAGTGAAAATCGGCTATCAGCCGATGAGACGAGTCCAGATCGGCTTCCAGCCGATTGGCTCATGAATCTAATATTCTCTCTCCTTGTCAATTGCAGGCTCAAATTCACTGGCACACCTACGAACCTCAAGATTTTAGGACCTGCACTGGAGTGAAGCAAATCTCCCAGGCCTTCGCGTGTCTCCAAGGCGCCGGACGGCCCCGGCGGTTTTCGGCATCAACACGTTTTTGGCACGCCTGGTGGGACCGAAGTTTCAATAATCAGATTTTGCAACATGGCCAGGAAAGAAGTCAAAACAGACAACATAATTCCGGTCAGCATGGAAGATTTAACAGATGAACAGAAACAGCAAGTTGAGCAAACTATAGCCAATTTTCAGAAGCTGTGCTTAGAATCCTTCAGCATGACAAGGCAAGGGCCGATTCAAAAATCCCAGTTTCCGAAGCCAGTACTGGTTGGAGAATCAAGCCGTACGCCACCTGAGAGTCCACCGGTAAAACCCTTGCAAGAGATGGTGAATGAAGCAGTTCATCATGCGCTCATCAATCAATTCGGGATTCTGGTGAACACACTTCACAATCTCATAAAGAAGACGGTGGATGAATCGATTATTCAAGAGCCTACTCGGGGTCCTGTTTTCCTCCCACCAAAGGTCGAACCAAATCAAGTTGCTTACAACGTCAACAGAGACATACCAGAAAACCTGTTTACATAGAACCAGCCTAGGGGGCAACAGGATATTCCTACTGGATATCATCGGTCTGCTTATTACGGGGGATATCAGCAAAATTATCCAGGAGGCGGGGCCGATCCAGGTACTTACCAGAGGGAGTATCATAGACAGAATCGGCAACAAACTCCACCTGTCCAGTACCAACAAGACAACCTGAGGGAAGAAGATCTATCAACTAGGGTTGCTGAAATAGTAAGGGAGCAGTTCGGGATCAAGCCCAAGGAACAGACATTTATGTATCGGCATCCATATCCTGAGTGGTTCGACAGGGTTCCATTACCACACCGATACAGGGTCCCGGATTTCTCTAAGTTCTCAGGGCAGGACAACACATCTACAGTGGAACATGTCAGCCGATTCCTGGTACAATGTGGAGAGGCATCGGCTGAAGAGGCTCTGAGGGTTAGGTTTTTCCCCTTGTCACTATCTGGATCGGCTTTTACATGGTTCTCTTCATTACCACCGAATTCCGTTCGGGGGTGGGCCGATCTAGAAAAACAGTTTCATAAATACTTCTTTGCTAGAATCCATGAGATGAGACTGACAGATTTGACATCGGTTAGGCAACGGCCAGATGAAACAGTACGGGAATACGTTCAGCGATTTCGGGACGTCAGAAACCGATGTTACAGTTTAAACTTGAGCGATGGGCATCTGGCCGATCTGGCTTTCCAGGGTCTTTTAGCGCCAATTAAGGAGAGGTTTTCGTCACAAGAGTTCGAGTCCCTGGCGCATCTGGTACAAAAGGTATCGGCTCATGAAAGCCGATTCCAAGAGGCGAAAAAGGGTAAATATCAGAGAAGGGTTGCTCAAGTTCAAGTTTATTCATCGAGCTCAGACGATGAGGGATCCGATGCTGAGGTTGGATTGGCGGAGTGGGCCAGGAACAAGAAATCAGTATCATGCCCATGGGTCAAGGATATCGGCAAGGAGGAGGGGTATGATTTTGATATTAATAAAGCCGATAAAATCTTTGACTTGCTGTTACAAGAGAAGCAGATACAACTGCCGCCAAATCACGTGATTCCTTCAGCCGAAGAACTAAAGAAGAAAAGATATTGCAAGTGGCACAATACTATATCGCATCATACTAACGAGTGCAAAGTTTTTCGGCAACAAATTCAATCGGCTGTCGAACAGGGAAGAATCAAATTCGAAGACAAGAAGCCGATGAAGATCGATGGACACCCGTTCCCCGTAAACATGGTCTATGCAGGATCATCATCAAGGGATCAAGCTGATGGAGGAAGACGTCAAAGGTATAAATCAAGGATTACTTCATCGGATATGATAGAAAAATATTCAAGGTATGAGGAACAGAGGGATGAACCAGAAAGATATAATCCGCATTGGGACTGCCCGTTCTTCCGGTTCTGCTGGGATCAAGGGATGAGATTGCCATCAGTTGAAGATTGCCCCGAGTGCAGTAATATGGGGAATCGGCATGATCAGCAGCAGAGGTTTTCACAGGATCGATCGCTTGGAAAAAGAGCATCGGTTCATAGCCGATTAGGGCCGATCCATGAAGAATTTTTTGAAGAGGATGAAGAGGAAGTACATAAGAAACAAGTCCAGAATCCTCAATGGTGCCCTAGTGGGATATTCACGAAGAATCAAAAGAGAAGGGCACAGCGACTACGACACCGAGAGCAACAGGAAGAACAGAGACAAGATCAGGAAGAGGCTGATCATCGTCACAAGAGAACTAAACAAGTATGGCGCGTGAAGAGAAAGGACGATGAAGCTGATCAATCGGCCCCAGCAAATATGGTGTTCTTTTTGCCTCGGGAGTATAAAGCACTTTCATCAGATGAAGAAGGCAATGAGGAAGTTTTCGCTCAACTAACGTTGCAACCCGATCAGGCAGTATTTGATAAACCTGAAGAGTCAGAGCATCGGCACCTGAAGCCATTATATATCAAGGGCTATGTGAATGGGAAGCCGATGACAAAGATGTTGGTTGATGGGGGAGCAGCAGTTAATCTCATGCCTCATGCCACATTTCGGAAATTGGGGAAGACTGCCGAAGATCTGATCAAGACAAATATGGTGCTAAAAGACTTCGGTGGGAATTCGTCAGAGGCGAAAGGCGTATTAAACGTGGAGTTGACAGTGGGAAATAAGACATTACCTACCACGTTTTTCGTCATCGACGGAAAGGGGTCATATAGTTTGCTTCTCGGCAGGGACTGGATTCACGCGAACTGTTGCGTGCCTTCGACAATGCATCAATGTTTGATACAGTGGCAGGGAGATCAAGTCGAAGTGGTCCTAGCAGATCGGTCAACCAACATTGCAATGACCGATTTGCCAGTCTGGGAAGCGATGGTGTTGATTGCCTATCCGGGAAAGTATGGGAAGGAGACTACCTTAAGGTCACTAGCCAAGGGATACAGCCAATTCAGCAAGTCGGCTCTGAATTGTTACTCTGATGGGCTCCATTGAAGACTTCGAGGGGAAACTGGGGCAAGGATTTACGTCGGCCGATGATTTGGAGGAGATCGACATAGGACCAGGAGATAAGCCAAGGCCGACGTACATAAGCAAAAGGTTAAGTCCTGAACTTCGAGAAGAATTAATAACACTGTTGAAGGAGTATCAGGATTATTTCGCTTGGGAGTACCATGAGATGCCAGGATTAAGCCAATCAATTGTTGAACATCGGCTACCCATTAAACCAGGATATCGGCCATTCAAACAGGCTCCAAGGAGATTTAAGGCAGAATTATATGAGCCAATCAAGGCGGAAATCACAAGGTTGTATGATGCCAAGTTTATAAGGCCATGCCGATATGCTGAGTGGGTTTCTAATATCGTCCCGGTGGAGAAGAAAAACGGAAAATTGAGGATATGTATTGATTTCCGGGATCTGAATAAAGCTACCCCCAAGGATGAATACCCAATGCCGATAGCGGATTTATTGGTGGATGCAGCCTCAGGCCACAAAATTATCAGCTTCATGGACGGCAATGCAGGATACAATCAGATTTTTATGGCTGAAGAAGATATACATAAGACTGCGTTTCGGTGTCCTGGAGCTATCGGCTTGTATGAGTGGGTAGTAATGACTTTTGGATTGAAAAGTGCCGGTGCGACTTATCAGAGAGCGATGAATTATATATTTCATGATCTCATCGGCTTGTTGGTAGAAATTTACATTGATGATGTGGTGGTTAAGTCTAAAAGTGAGGAAAGCCATATAGCTGATTTGCGAAAAGTGCTGGAAAGGGCCAAGAAATACGGACTAAGGATGAATCCCAATAAATGCGCTTTTGGTGTATCGGCTGGGCAATTTTTGGGTTTTATGGTTCATGAGCGAGGAATTGAAGTTAGTCAACGAAGCATCAGAGCCATTAAGACTACAGAGCCACCAAGCAATAAGACAGAGTTGCAATCATTGATCGGCAAGATTAATTTTGTGAGAAGATTTATATCAAATTTGTCAGGGAGGATTGAGTCTTTTACTCCATTATTGAAGTTGAAAGCCGATCAAGAGTTTGTGTGGGGGGCAGCACATCAGAAGGCATTTGACGAGATCAAGAACTATCTGAGTTCCCCACCTATTTTAATTCCGCCGCAGAAAGGAGTGCCGTTCAGGTTGTACTTGTCAGCCGATGAGAAATCCATCGGGTCTGTTTTGATACAGGAGTTTGAGGGAAAGGAGCAAGTTGTGTTTTATCTGAGCAGAAGGCTTTTGGATGCTGAAACAAGATATCCTGCGGTGGAGAAGTTATGCCTGTGTTTATATTTCTCATATACAAAGTTGAGGCATTATATCCTATCGGCTGAGTGTATAGTAGTTTGCAAGGCCGATGTGGTCAAATATATGTTGTCGGCTCCAGTCTTGAAAGGGCAAGCTGGTAAATGGATTTTTGCTTTGATAGAGTTCAACTTGAGATATGAATCGGCTAAAGCAATCAAGGGACAAGCAGTGGCCAATTTCATTGTACAGCACAGAAGGGCTCACGAAGGTTATGTAGAGCCGATCCCATGGACTTTGTTTTTTGATGGATCGGTTTGCAAGCATGGATCTGGTATCGGCTTGGTTATTATATCGCCTCGGGGGGCAAATTTTGAGTTTGCTTTTACAATTAAACCTTATCGGACTAATAATCAAGCGGAGTACGAGGCGGTATTAAAAGGACTTCAACTTTTAAAGGAGATCGGAGCCGATGTCATAGAGATAATTGGCGATTCTTTATTGGTGGTCAAGCAGTTGTCTGGAGAATATGAGTGCAGGGATGATGTTTTGAGGTCATATTATGAGGAATGTACAGATTTGTTAAAGGATTTCAAGATAATATCAATAGATCATATTCCCAGGGAGCAGAATTTAGAAGCCAATGATCTTGCACAGATTGCTTCAGGGTATCGGCTGAATAGGCAGGTTGAGGTTGAAATAGCCGATATTGACATTCAGAACAAGGCCGATGACTGGAGACAGGAGATAATTGATTATTTGCAAAATCCGTCGCAATCGGTTTCCAGGAAAATTCGGTATAAAGCTACTAAGTATGTGCTGCTTGATGGGGAACTGTATTATCGGACTTTTGAGGGAGTTCTGCTTAGGTGCTTGAATTTGGAAGAAGCCAAAGTGGTTATGTGCGAGGTGCATGAAGGCGTCTGTGGGACTCATCAATCGGCTCATAAGATGAAGTGGTTGCTGAGAAGAGTAGGATATTTTTGGCCGACAATGCTGGAAGATTGCTTCAGGTACTATAAAGGGTGTCAAGATTGTCAGAAATTTGGAAATGTACAGCGAGCACCAGCATCGGCTATGAATCCTATCATCAAACCGTGGCCGTTCAGAGGTTGGGGAATTGACATGATCGGCCAGGTTTTTCCTCCATCAAGTAAAGGACATAAGTTCATATTGGCGGCGACAGATTATTTTACCAAGTGGGTAGAGGCGATTCCTTTGAAGAAAGTTACGTCTAAGGAAGCGATCGAATTTGTAAAGGAGCACATAATTTATCGGTTTGGGATTCCTCAGACGATAACTACTGATAGGGGTCTATTTTCGTGTCTGATGAGTTTCAACAGTTTGCTGCCAGTATGGGAATCAAGTTATTAAATTCATCGCCTTATTATGCTCAGGCCAATGGACAGGCGGAAGCTTCTAACAAGAGTTTGATCAAGTTGATTAAGCGGAAAATTGATGAGTAGCCGCGGCGATGGCATACTACATTAGCCGATTCACTATGGGCCTATCGGATGGCGTGTCATGGATCTACTCGGGTGCCACCGTATCAGTTAGTATATGGACATGAGGTAGTTTTACCGTGGGAGACTAACATCGGCTCTAGGAGGATTTCTTTGCAGAATCAGTTAACAGCCGATGATTATTATAACTTAATGACAGATGAACTTGAAGATTTGGCTCAGAATCGGTTGAGGACATTGGAAAGGATCAAGGAAAACAAGGCTAAGGCAGCTCGGCATTACAACAAAAAGGTGGTGAATAAATCGTTTGCCGAGGGAGATCTTGTGTGGAAATTGATTTTGCCGATCGGGTCTAGAGATAATAAGTTTGGAAAATGGTCGCCTAATTGGGAAGGGCCCTATCGGATTAATCGCTGTGTGCCTGGTAATGCCTATGTATTAGAGGATCTTGACGGGACGGAGTTTGCTAAAGCGCTTAACGGGAAATATATCAAGAAATACTATCCTAGCGTTTGGATCAATTCTTAAATCGGTTAAGTGCAGCCGATTTCTAAAATAGTTCGAAAAGCCGATGTTTTTGCATCGCCTAAAGACAGCCGATATCAATCAATATCGCCTTTAGATCAAACAAACGGAAATATTATCGAGGGTGAAGGAAGCAGGCAACAGAGCCGATCAGGATATATTATAGCACAACTAATATGTTTCAGGAGGCCATCGGTCATTAATTTATATGAATTTTTGGATTGTTTCGATTGCACGCAAGCGGATTTGGTCAATCTCATTAATGGCACGGATGTCGTCTTCATCGGAGCCCGGGATGGTCTTCAAATTCTTGCGCCGATGAATGACTTGACGCATCGTCGCTGCAACCTTAGCTTCTTGGTCTTGGATAGCTTGCGGTAGGCCGATAAGCTGGGATTCTGTTGCTTCAAGATCCTTGCGAACTTTTTCAAGTTCTACCAGCAAATCGGCGTCCTTCTTCTTCAGTTGATCTAGTTTGGATTGGAGCTCTTGGGGGGCAGCTGCCATGTCATCAAGTTTTTTCTTCTCTATTTGGGCTGATAGCCGATCGGCTTGGATATCTTGGGTAATCTTCTGTTGGTCAGCACGATCGGCTATGCGCTGTCTAAGCTTGATGAGTTTAAATCTGTGAGACTCCAGGTATGCTGCAGGAGTTAGTGCGTCGACGAGTTCTTTGGGCAGATGGTGTTCAATTTCTGCAAGTCTTGCCCGAATCGGCCCACAGTCTTCCACTAGCGTATCAATTGGGTTTTCCAGCCGACTGATGATGCTCGTTAAGTAATCGCGCACATCGGCTGGGAAGGACAGTTTGGTTGCTGCGCTGGTGGCTGTTTCGTCTTCTGCTTCCAAGTATTTGCCGATGTCAAAGGAAAACAAATCGGCTAAGGACTGCAAAGTTGACATCGGTAAAAGGATCAGTAGAAGGTTAAAAGTGAAGTATGGGCGTAAAGAGATTACCTGAGGAAGGACATCGGCAGCTCGGGTGGCATCGGCTTCAGGGAGATGAATAGGTTGTTCTTCGGGGTGGCCGATGTCAGGCGATGGAATAGGAATAGTCTCGTCGACGGCTGGAGGACTTGGTGCTGAGAGTGGGGCAGCTAGAGAAGCCATCGGCTCAGTGCTTGGAGGGATGTCGGAAGAAGGTTGAGGTTCTGGGGCCGATGACTCGAGCTGGAAATGAAACTGATGAGATGAATGAGAAAGCGGGTAATAATATCAAGACTTGGCGCATACCTGAGGAGATGAGGGAGCCGATGTTGTTTAGGGAGACGATGGCGTCGTGGCAATGACATCGGCACCGGTTTTCTGCTTCTTGAGGGAGGGGCGGTGCGCTAACTTTTTGCGTTTTTGTCCTATCGGCCGAGGTGCCTTGAGGAGGGCCGATGGAGATGGAGCATCGCGCCCTAAGTTTGGAGTGGCCGATGGGGGTTGATACAGAATCGGCCGACCGCTGTTGCTTGTTGTTGGGGGCTCGACGCTGGCAGCTTGCAAATTAAGAGTGAGAGATGATTGGAGATGATGATTAAGGCTTGCGGGTGTTACCTCTTCATTGGATTCGATGTAGTCGGCGTTGAGGCGGGAACAGTAGCAGGTGGCCGCTAAGCTGAATAGATGTTTCTTCCATTCTGACCACCATCGGACGAAAAGCTTAGTGTTGGCAGTGCAGACATACACCTCGGTGGCGGCGCCTAGAAGAAGGGGTTCTGTTAAAGTCCGCATCCGATCATACTCTAGGGCGTTGTTGACGTTGCCCCGGGCCTGAAGTTTATCGATGAAGAATAGGCCGATCGGAAGCTGACCAAGGCCAAACTGACGGGAGCTGACCGATGGATGGTAAAACTCATATGATGGTTGCGATCGGCCCAGAGAAAAGCCAGTTGGCAGCAGACGAGGGATGATGGCCGATAGAAATATGGCCTTGGACTCATCATTATCCAAAGCGTTAAGTGGGTCGAAGTTGGAAGGCATCTCGAATGATGATGCGTCATTATATGCAAACCAGAGAGTGGCCTCCCTGGTGAAACCATAATAAAACCCCTTGAACCACTGACTAAGTCCAGCGGGGGTTATCTTGCCGCCAGAAAGAGCCGATGCAGCTTCGCCCATGGAAACGCATCGGCGGTAAATGGGATCCTGGTCTTCTGTGTAATCGGCTGGAAAGGATTGGTTGAGAAGAGAAGTCCCAGAGAAGGCCTTGGAGGTGTAGACGTTGAGCCAGAGTTGCACAAACCACCAAGGACCCCCGATATGGCCGACGGGCTGGCCGGCCGATAGCTTGGTCGCCACTTGGTGAAGCAGCTGATAGGTAGCGCCAAGGAGGAATTGCCCCAAGGGGATCTGTTTCCAATCAACCAGGCACTCTGCCAAATATTGCATGTTGATCGTTGGGCCGAGGGTTGCGCCGCCAAAAACAAACCGTTCCAGCCATAAGTTCAGAAAAGCAACATGTTCCCGGTCATCGACTGATCCAGTTCCCTTATTATGAATGGATATGTACCTGGACCAGCCGCCGATGTTCTTTGCTTGGAGCCGATGAGCAGGCTTGAATCGGAGCTTGAAGGGGTCGATGTAGCTCGTCGTGTCAAGGCAGGTGATCATGGTCACATCCAGCAAGGTGGGAGTTATCGGCTCGTGCCCGAACATGAAGGCATTGAGGGCATCGGACCAGAAGTATGAGGCCGATGCGAGCAGAGGTTCATTCCTTTCCATATCGGCCAAAGAGAGATTGATGCAGTGGCCGATATGTGATTCTTCCCAGAGGGTTCTCTTCGCAGCCGATACTCTGATGTACCAATCCCTCCACCTAGGCAGCTTGCTCAGCCATGACCTGAAGCTATTGGTCCAGTCACTGACTAGCATGGCCGAGTTCTTGAAAGGAATACGGTGGGTCTCAGCGCTTATGAAATCTGTGGGATCTTCGCTACCCATGGGACCATGGTAGAAAAAGTTTGGGTAATCGGCGGCCGGGATCAAGATCTGTTCTCTAAGATGCTACAGTAAACAAGAACACGACGAGGAACAAGTGAAGAAAATGGCGGATTGGGTGCATCTAGGCTACAAAATCGGGAAAAATAATCGGGCAGGAAGGTTACCTCAGGGACTGCGGATGCTGATGCCATTGCGAGAGAGGAAGAAGATGCAGGACTCAACAGCCGAAGAAAAGGGGTGCGACGGTTCGTCTGGGTTCGCTGGAGCTTGTCGAAGTTTTGGAAGATGAAGCGGTGGTGCTCTGGTGATGTGAAAGCGTAAAAAAGGCTAGGGAGACGAAGCGTTTTATAGAGATATGATGACCGGGCGGGAATCGAGACCGTTGGCACTGTTTCAAACAATTATGGCAAGTGGGCTACCTTGGGCTGCCTCGGTATGGAAGAAATCTGGAGGCCCAAAATGAAAGAATTTCGAAGTCCTATAGAAGAACTCCGAAATTGGGGGGCATGTGTTAACGCCAAAATTTGGTAAGGCCCTATATCAGATTCAGTCAAGGGGAAAATTGCAGTCAACTGGCGGAAATTGATCCAGAAGAGACCGATTCCGGGAGGGAGCCGTGAAGACCGCTGAATGGCAGTTATTTACTGTATCTATTAATTAGGCAAGTGTTTATCTTTAGGAAACCTGACCTCGTGTCCGGTCGGGCCTTGTTAGCGTTTTCTGTTATAATTAGGAAATCATGTACCGTGTCCAATAAGGACTCATGTAACTCGGGGTATAAATACGTACGCCCGGGGACCTTGTAAATTATCACACGATCAATACAAATTCGGTGCATCGCCACCCTTCCGACGGGATCTTGCTTCTTGAGCCTAGCTGCATCGGTTAAGTTCGACCTCCTGCGAGAGGGTAAGTCTCGTCACCCCGGCTACCTATCGGCTAGGACTTCCTCGGTTAGGTCCGATATTCTAGTCGGTTTATGGTAGTCGGCTTACCACGATATATTTATTTTATCTATGGCTACATCAGTTCAGTTTGATCTCATAGATTGATTAGGTATATCACATCACGTGTGCGTAGATCGCATCGGCTTACTAGGAGCGGTTTATCATCAATTTGTGCTGCATCGGTTAGGTCCGACCTACTAAACTGCTAGCGATAAATCGTTCCTGCTAGGTTGATACTTTGTGCGCAAGCGTCTTATCGGGGTGTATAGCCGATAAGCTATCATGTTTTAACATCACGATCGCATCAAATCTATCGGCTTATCGAGATCTCGTTATCATTATTAGTCTGTGCTGCAACGGTTAGGTCCGATCTACTAGACTGACAATAATAACTTTACTCTTAATAAGCCGATGGGTTTTATGTGGTGTTTTTATCGGAGTGCTTAGCCGATAAGTTATCTCTTAAATACAGCTGTCAAAGGATGAAACTCCGACGGCGGGAAGTCTGGTGACCCCCCTTTGAGGTTCGGCCAGGGGAGTGGTTCTTAGGCGACTGCGACGTCCGGTGGAAGAAGGATGGTTCGATGGATGGATTGGCACACAAGAAAGACAGGAGGAAGTAGACAGGTTCGGGCCGCACGGAGGCGTAATACCCTACTCCTGTGTGTTTGCTATCTGTGGAGGATGAATGTGGTTACAAGGTGAACCCCGGGGTGCTCGGAAGCTAGCCCGGGGACTTGAGGAGCTCAGCTTCAGCTGTCTAAGGCCGGAGCTGAACCTTCTAAGGCGGGAGCGCCAGCTTCCGTTCGTCCTTTTCGCCTGAGGCATAGTGTTGACGCCGAAAACCGCCGGGTGTGCCGAAAAGCTTGCTGACGATCTGGTTCGGCGCCTAGAGACACGCGAAGGCCTGGGAGATCTGCTTAGCTCCAGTGCAGGTCCTAAAATATTTGAGGTTCGCGGGCGTGCCAGTCAATTTGACCCAGCAATTGACAAGGAGATGAAGAAATTAGATTATTGATCCAATCGGCCAGCAAGCCGATACGGATTCCTTCCAGCCGATGCCGCTATGCTCGTGCCCGGGCTTCTGCCTGTGCTCGCGCCCGGGTCTCGTGCTCGCGTCCGGGTCCTTGTTGGTCCTCGTGCCCGGATCGGCAGCAATTGCGCAATCGGCTATCGGCCGATACGGGCTGATATAGACTCCTCGTAACCGATAGCCGATGGCACCTGTGTATCGGCTAGGAAACCGATAGTGCTATGAGCAAATAGACAAGATGTCAGTATAACATGTGCATCGGCTAGGAGCCGATTATCAATAGATAAGCAAAATAGTAAGCCAGCCGACTGCCGAGGAAACACATATGCATCGGCTAGAAAACCGATGATAATATAGATGACCAAAACAGTATGGATAATACAGTCGGCTTTATAAAAAGATAACCTATCGGCTAAGCACTCCGATAGAACGTCGCATATACACCGATCAGCCCGACAAGGATAAATCTATTATTATCGATCTAGTAGTTCAAACCTAACTGATGCAGCACAGATCGATAATAGTAAAGGAACCTCAACGAGCCGATAGACCTAATGCAACTGTGATGAAAATAACTTACCGGCTATACATTCCGATAAGACGCTTGCGCAAAAACCATCAGCCTAGCAGGAACGATTTATCGCTGGCAGTTCAGTAGGTCGGACCCAACCGATGCAGCACGAACTGATGATAAATCGCCCCCAGTAAACTGATAAGATCTACGCACGCGTGATGTGGTATACCTGATCGGCCTAAGAGGTCGGACCGAACCGATGCAGCCGTAGACAGGGCAGATACACCTGGGTAAGGGGTGACGAGTCTTACCCTCTCGCAGGAGTTCGGACCTAACCGATGCAGCCCCGCTCGAGAAGCAAGAACCCGTTGGTAAAGGGTGGCGATGCGCCGAAGTTGTATTGATCGATTGGATGATAATTTACAATGTACCCGGGCATACGTATATATACCCCGAGTTGGTACAGTCCTAATAGGACACGAAACAGAAGTTTCCTAATTATAAAAGGAAAAACTAACAAACCCCGATCAGATACGAGATCAGGTTTCCTAAAAATTATCAAAACTACCTAATTAGTAGATAAGGTAATTGACTGCCA
Source organism: Oryza meyeriana var. granulata (assembly GCA_003991445.1). Classification (NCBI taxonomy): domain Eukaryota; kingdom Viridiplantae; phylum Streptophyta; class Magnoliopsida; order Poales; family Poaceae; genus Oryza; species Oryza meyeriana. The sequence continues at coordinate 205,256 of RYFJ01000740.1, read as the reverse complement.
TGTCGTGGTCCTCACGATTCCTTCCTGAATCTGGCTTCTTCTGATTAGCTTCCAACGGCTGATATATCTTCTTTCCTTAACCAAATCCAATGTGAACCGTGCCAAATTTTGGCGTTAACACATGCCCCCCAATTTCGGAGTTTGTTATCAAACTTCGAAATTCTTCTGTTTGGGCCTCATCATTCCTTCCTGGCCTCTTGAAATCGGCTTTCATGAGCCGATACCTTTTGTACTAGGTGTGCTAGGCTCTTGAAGTCTTCTGATGAAAATCTTTCCTTGATCGGAGCCATCAAACCTTGGAATGCTAACTCGGCCAGCTGTGCATCGTCCAGACTTAAACTATAACATCGGCTTCTAACATCACGAAACCGCTGGATATATTCTGAGACTGATTCCTCCGGCTTCTGTATTACCGATGTTAAGTCTATCAAACTCATCTCCTGACTTCCCATAAAGAAATACTTGTGGAATTGCTTTTCCAGATCGGCCCAACCTCGAACTGAGTTAGGTGGCAATGAAGAAAACCATGTAAAGGCCGATCCGGATAATGATAACGGGAAGAGTCTAACTCTCAAAGCTTCTACAGCCGATGCTTCTCCGCATTGCGCCAGGAATCGGCTGACATGCTCCACTGTAGACACATTATCTTGCCCTGAGAATTTGGAGAAGTCTGGTACTCTGTATCGGCGTGGCAACGGAGCTCTATCAAACCAATCTGGATATGGAGGCCGATATATAAATGTTTCCTTCTTCGGTCTTAGACCGAATTGCTCTCTCATCACCTCTATGATTCTTGCTGATAAATCTTCTTCTCTTGGATCTTCGTCGTGATAACGCAGAGGTGGAGTTTTGTAGCCGATTCTGATTCTGATATTCCTCTGATAATTGTACTCAGGAACAGCTTCTGAATAACTCTGTTGATGCCCCCCATAGTACGCAGTTTGATATCCTTGAGGAATCCCATCTTGTTGCCCCCCGGGTATTTGAATCGGCTCTACTGCCTTCTTGATCAAGCTCTGTAATGTGTTCACCAATACCCCGGATTGATCAGTCAACGCATGATGAACTGCTTCATTAAACATGTCTTGGATCGGCTTCTGTGAACTTGCAGGCGATATATGGCTCGATTCGTCAACAAGAACAGGCTTTGGAAATTGTGACATCTGAATCGGCCCTTGATCTGTCATACCGAAGGATTCTAGACAAAGCTTCCGAAAATCTTCGATGTTCTGCTCCATTTGTTGTCTCTGTTCTTCGGTCAAGTCTTCCATTGTGACTGGGATTATGTTGTCTGTGCTAACCTCTTTTCCAGCCATGTTGAAGTTCTGAGTCCCACCGGGTCAAAAACGTGTTGATTCAGCCGATAGGATATACTGTGATAATATGAAGATCGTGTCCCACCGGGCGTGCCAAAAACGTGTTGACGCCGAAAACCGCCGGGTGTGCCGAAAAGCTTGCTGACGATCTGGTTCGGCGCCTAGAGACACGCGAAGGCCTGGGAGATCTGCTTAGCTCCAGTGCAGGTCCTAAAATATTTGAGGTTCGCGGGCGTGCCAGTCAATTGACCCGCAATTGACAGGAGATGAAGAAATTAGATTACTGATACAATCGGCCAGCAAGCCGATACGGATTCCTTCCAGCGATGCGCTATGCTCGTGCCGGGCTTCTGCTGTGCTCGCGGGCCCGGGTCTCGTGCTCGCGTCCGGGTCCTTGTTGGTCCTCGTGCCCGATCGGCAGCAATTGCGCAATCGGCTTTCGGCCGATACGGGCTGATATAGACTCTCGTAACCGATAGCCGATGGCACCTGTGTATCGCTAGGAAACCGATAGTGCTATGAGCAAATAGACAGATGTCAGTATAACATGTGCATCGGCTAGGAGCCGATTATCAATAGATAAAGCAAAATAGTAAGCACCGACTGCGAGGAAACACATATGCATCGGCTAGAAAACCGATGATAAATAGATGACTCAAACAGTATGGATAATACAGTCGGCTTTATAAAAAGATAACCTATCGGCTAAGCTCCGATAGAACGTCGCATATACACCGATAGCCCGACAGGATAAATCTATTATTATCGATCTAGTAGTTAACCTACTGATGCAGCACAGATCGATAATAGTAAAGGAACCTCAACGAGCCGATAGACCTAATGCACTGTGATGAAAATAACTTACCGGCTATACATTCCGATAAGACGCTTGCGCAAAAACATCAGCCTAGCAGGAACGATTTATCGCTGGCAGTTCAGTAGGTCGGACCCAACCGATGCGCACGAACTGATGATAATCGCCCCCAGTAAACTGATAAGATCTACGCACGCGTGATGTGGTATACTGATCGGCTAAGAGGTCGGACCGAACCGATGCAGCCGTAGACAGGGCAGATACACCTGGGTAAGGGGTGACGAGTCTTACCCTCTGCAGGAGTTCGGACCTAACGATGCAGGCCCGCTCGAGAAGCAAGAACCCGTTGGTAAAGGGTGGCGATGCGCCGAAGTTGTATTGATCGATTGGATGATAATTTAACAATGTACCCGGGCATACGTATATATACCCGAGTTTGGTACAGTCCTAATAGGACACGAAACAGAAGTTTCTAATTAAAAGGAAAACTAACAAACCCCGATCAGATACGAGATCAGGTTTCCTAAAAATTATCAAAACTACCTAATTAGTAGATAAGGTAATTGACTGCCATGTCGTGGTCCTCACGATTCCTTCCTGAATCTGGCTTCTTCTGATTAGCTTCCAACGGCTGATATATCTTCTTTCCTTAACCAAACTCCGTGAGGTCGTGCCGGTCCGTCTGGTAGAAGGCGCACCACCGCTGGGCTATTGCCGGTGGCGGTGGCGCACGTGCGGTCTTTTGCCACTTGCCGCCGTCGTCGTCCCCGTAGGCAACGTCGCCCCGGGGGCTGCCCGCAACAGCCAAGGCGGGGTTCTCGGCGGCCGCCTTGGCTTCTGGCGCTTCCTCCTGTCCCGCCGTGACGCGGAACGTGAGAGCTTGCCGTCTTCTCCAGGGCCCTTGTCGGAGGCCTCGGAGGCGCCAGCGTCAGCGCGCTGCTCGGCTGCGCTCGTTCGTGATCCGGGCGCCCTATGAGTCTGCATCCGGCTTGGCCGTCATGGAGGTCGCCGGGGCATTGTTGGTCGGAGGTATGGAGCGGGCACCGCGCTCCCGGCTTGGTTATGCTTCGGGGCGAGGGCCGGTCCGCCTAGATGTCGGCGGTCGTGCTCCCGGCCCCTGCACTACTGTTGGCGACCGGTGACGGGCCGCGGCTACCAGGTCGGCGATTTTCATCGAGCCACCACGCTGCAGGCCTCCGCCTCCAGTGAATGCCGGGGCGTGGCGCAGGAGGGCTTACGCCGTCAGGAGAGTTCCTTGGAGCGAAGCTGACTGGAAGTCGAGATGGTGGCGCGTCTGTTCGCGCTTATGGATGAGGCGCGGCGGACCCGGCGGGGCACCTGCCGGTCTCCCTCCGAAGGGTAGGGCGAGCCGTGCAACGGGCGGCGAGGGCGAGCTCGGCCGCGGGCACGCGCGCGCGCCCCCAAGAAGCAGGGAGCGTGGCGGGCTCGCCACCGGGTAACGTCGCCCGGCGGGGTGAAGCTGTCGGACCCTCGTTGGAGTCCGCGGATGATGACCTCGCTGTCATGGAGCGTGCGGTGTTGGGGACGCCGGTGTGTCGCTGGAAGTGAACTCCCCCTACTGGCGGCCAGCTGTCGAGGAGAAACTCCAACCGCAGGGAGTCTGGAGACCCCCCTTTGAGGTTCGGCCAGGGGAGTTGTCCCAGGACGGCTTGCGGCGTCTAGTGGAAATGTGCTCGGGTCCGGGGACCCACACTGAGAGGTGATCAGTGGAGAGAATGGCACACAGGGAGACAGGAGGAAGTAGACAGGTTCGGGCCGTGCGGAGGCGTAATACCCTACTCCTGTATGTGTTTGGCTATGTGGAGATGAATGTGGTATGTTGTTACAAGATGAACTCAGTGTGCTCAGGAGCTAGCCGCTCTTTGGGAAGAAGAGAGATCGGGCGAGCTGAGGAAGATGAATAGTAGCAAGAGAGCGAGCTAGAGAGCGATCGAGCCCCAGCCTGTGGCATGGATCCTCTTTTATAGTGCAAGGGGAGTCCACAGTGCAAATTACACGAGAGAGCTTCACTGGAGACTTCTCCTGTTGCACACGTCCCTGCTACGCCCATGCCGGAGTAGGTTCTGCTGCAGGCGGCTAATCGTGAGGATGTGACGGTGCACGTCGTTGCGCCGAAGTCAAAAGTCTCTGACTGCACAGGGAGCCGGCCCACGGGGGGCCGTCACGAGCCGTCATGCATGGTAGAGCGGGCGACAGGGGCGACGCGCCCCATCGCCTCACCATTAATGCAGGTAGTTGGAGAGTTGGTCCGCTCGAGTCAACCTCGTGCCCAGGGCAGAGAGCTCATCGAGCCCTCCGCGCACACAAGGCGCCGCGCTCCTCAGGGACGGAAAGTGTGAGTCCCGGGCCGGGGGGCGAGACCTGTAAGGTGCCCCGGGACGAGAAGTCCCTGTACTGTGCCCGGGGACCGACCCGGGGCTGAAGCTGTGGGTCCGAGAAGTCCCAGTTATGTTCCCGGGGAGATGCCCGGGACCGAGAAGGCGCTCCTGGACGGGGAATGAGTCCGGATCGGAAGGTGGCTCCCGGTTCGGGCGAGCCCGGACCGGGGAGTCCCGGACGCGGGGTCCGAGGAGGGACGCTCCTGGACCGGGCAGCGAGGTAGCGACCCAGGAAGGTGGGTCCCAGGTCCGGGGGCGAGTCCCGGGACCGGGGAGGTGGCTCCCGGGCCCGGGGGCGAGTCCCGGGACCGGGGAGGTCCCCGGGACACGGGGTCCGAGGAGGACGCTCCCGAGACCGGGCAGCGAGGTCATGACCTGGGAAGGTGGCTCCTGGGTCCGGGGCCGAGTCCCGGGACCGGGGAGGTGGCTCCCGGGCCCGGGGGTAGTCTCGGGACCGAGGAGGTCCCCGGGACACAGGGCCGGAGAAGGTGGCTGCGAGCGTCGTTGCGACTCGACGGGGAGTGCGCACCCGGGCCGAGGCAGTGCTCGTGCCCAGGTACTTAGCGGGAAAAAGCCTATAGCCGGCCGTCACCGGAGCAGAATGTGGGCCCGGAGGAGCTGACGTGGCGAAGACCCACACGTCCAGGGTATGTGGGACCCCAGTTCCATTTCGCCGACAATATCGTTTATCGTTTTTGGTTATGTTTATCAAATTGTCAATTTGTGTACCTCGGCTGATTCCTGGACGAGGATTTGCTGCATAAATTAGCTTTAGAAATTCTAGTGAATTTCTGGGCGTGACACGTCCCGCGGCCGCACCCTTACTACCCTTTGCCGCCAACGGAAGGAAGCGAGGAGAAGAAAGAAGGGGATAACGATAATGGCGGCCAATGGAGAACTAGAGCCCCGTCTTGACTGCCGATGCGTGCGCCGCATTTGTTGCCACCCCGTCGTCGCCTTGCTGCTGCCCCACGCTGCCTGCTGCCTCTTCTCAACCTCGCCGTCCGCCGCCCTTGTTGCGCTGAGAAGAAATATGGGGTGAGAGAGAGGGGGGATGACATGTCGGCCCACTCAATTTTAAATTTTTGTGATGACTGGGCTACCACATGGACGCCACGTTAACGAAAACCACCGCCAAATACTATCGAGAGATTCGTTTTGCACTGATTTTAATAGTTGGAGGTTTTGCGGTTGATAAATACGAATTAGATTTGACTATAGTTGAGAGAGTCAATATGACCTTTTCCTTGTAATAGGTATAGATTTGATACCCATGTGTATCGGACTAATCCTAGGTATCATGCCTATAACTTTCAATGGTATACCGTTTCTAGTTTTCTGAGTATTGTTGATTGAGGACCAAAATATATTGGCGTGGGCCTATAAGCTAAAATTACTTGGCCTATTAATGGGCCAAATAGATTGGCTATTACTGGCCACAGTATATTGGTCTAATAGTGAGCCCAGAATATTGGGCGGTAGCCCATTTCTGTCCCAAATTGGAAAGACGTTTCGTGACAGACTCAATTAGCACACCAAACGGAGTAAGCAAATATCCGTTGAAGAACAGAGCATCGGACAAGAGGGCAGAAATATCTCTTGCTTTTGCTTTTCGCCCTTCTCTCTCCTTGCGCCGCCTAGCTAGCCGCGACCCGATGGCGGCGCGAGCGCCGGAGACGGAAGACGAGGCGGGCGGCGGGCGGCGGCTGCTGCGGAGATAACCGAGGAGGGCGGGGTTCGCGTTCGTGGGTGGCGGAGAAGGCGGCGGGCGCGACCTGCGGGGGCGGAGGCGCGGCGCGGGATGCGTGGAGAGCTCACTCGGGCCCCGTGGAGCGAGGTGGGCGCCGCGTGGAGGGACGCCTACGCGCTCGCTGCCTCCACGTGCGCGCGGCTCCGGCAGGAGGTGGCGCGACCGCCGCGCCGCTCCTTGCGGCTCGACATGGGGTCATCATGGGGGCACCTCCTCGGGCCGACCTCGCAGGCCGCGTGGCGCGCATCGTCTCTGCGGAACCGGGTGATGGAGGGGACGCGGAGGACGTCGATGAGGAGGACCGGAGGTGGATGGAGGGGCTCGATAGGAATCGAGACATCGCCGATGTGAGATCGCTGTTGCCTTTGTAAGATCCCGTGTTTGTTTTGTGCGCTTTTCTGCGCCAATGCTGGTTTGAACTTAGCTTAAACTTTTAGGGCTTATTGCAGTATGCGTAATTAACTAGCACTCGCAACTATTAATTATATAGTTAGGATCAGGCTTTAGGGAAAACTGGGGTGGTTACAGATATGGATGCAGGGTTGGGCACTACGATTACTTATGGCATAACTGCAGTATATCATGCCAGAAATTGTACGAATATTTTGTCTGGAATGATCAGTGAAGACTATTTCAAATGGATTGCACCATTCGTTCTAGTTATCGACTCTCACGACCCTCTGTTTTTCTGAATTTGTCGTGTGGCAAGGGCAATAGCATTCATAATAAATTACCTTCTGCAAGCTTGTTCGCTACTTGTACTGACAATACTTTTTCTATATAAGGACTTAACATTCTTTTTCTTCGGCAAAGTCTTTATCTTGTAAGAAGGTTGAGAGGCGATATGCATTTTCTGGAGGAGTTTATATGTGATTTCTTTTTGCGCGTGAGTCCCTGTTATAATCAGTGGGTAGATCGATCATTGGCCTGCAAGACAAAGTGGAAGGACATCCAATACCTGAAGCAAAATGGCTGGAGATCGAACATTCTGTTGAAGTATGTTAATGCTTTTGCTCTTTAACTAGATATTGAAGACTGTATATGGAAAGCCATTTCTGTTAGTTGAATTTATTAAATGTGATTATTCAATGTGGTTAGTTGTTATCGATGCATTAAGATATGGAAATAAATTTAAATATAATTTTATGCCTATTTTCAGTTTTATGGTAAAATCAAGTGGTCTAACATAGTGCTAAGTACTATTACTTATTTGTAATAAGCAACTTATATAATCCCAAAATTTGATCTTAGTGTACTTTGCCAGTTGTCAATTCTCAAAAGTTACGTAGCACCACGTTGTTATCCTGTATTTCCTCTAAAATTGTTATACAAAAGTGCAAGTTGAGAAATGTGATATTCATTCTTTCCGGTTGCAATAAGTTGGAACATATCTTTGCCTTGGTGATCAGAACACTAGGTAGAATTGATATTTTAAACTGTTTTATTCTATATATTGTTTCAGTTTGATGCCATATTGCATGTCCCTTTTTTGGTTCAGGTTTTTTAACTACTCATATTATGTTTAATTGCTTCTTTCCGTACAAAATTACTTTGCTGAAACATTTGGTTCACATGATTGTGTGATTGTTTAACATGTACGGCTAGATTAACTTTACTATGCTCTTGCTTGCACTATCTTTTCTTACCTAATTTTTTTTCACAAGACTTCTATGTGAGGAAATTTTCCTGAAATCTATTGATCACAGTAGAATAGTTATGTTATTTCCCCATTTAAACATAGTATCTACAGAAAATGCTATTTTTAACTGAATTATGGCTAGTCCAATTAATATGCAACATTTATTGTCTTGTAGTTTGTAACCTTTTTCATGCATCGAGTAATTTATTGCCCCTGCTTGCTCAAGACATTTTATGAGATAGTTCCTCTTAAGAGTATTGACCTACCTCTGAATACTTCTATAGCACTAATGTAGGGAATCTCTAGGTTGGAAAAATTATGTGTGCGTGAGTGGTAAGCAGGAGCTAGTCTTTTTCTCAGTTTCTTGAGAGGATTGGTTGACTGGCTGTTCAAACTTGACATATAGCTCAGCATCCCTGTTTGAACAGGTACGAGCCATGCTATCATTGGGTGGATCTCTAGTAAGTATCTGGGCCAAATTGTCAGATTCTTTTTTTGTGACATTGGCAGATAAAAGAGCTCCATGAAGATATAATGGTTCCTGACTACTGTTATGCTGGTGGAGGGGAGCTTCAATCACTTAACGCGTGGTTTGGTCACATGGGACAGTGACACCGTTGCACATGACCACATCACAACATTTTAGCTCAGGAAGCATCCAATATTTTTTCATTTTTTTTTCCTTGGATCTATTGCAATATTTCTTTCTATCAGCAGTTCAACTGTTTCACACTCTCTCTGTTCATATTGTCATGTAACTCATTCTGTTCATGCATTATGATTAGGTGCTGATTGACGTGTCATTAATGTGAATATCCAAATGCATAAATCGACTCAAAATTACTTCGGTGATACATACATACATTTCTGCAGTTAACTACCAGGTAGAAATAATTGAAATGGTTCTTCCAACTTGTCAATGGTGATCATTTAATAAGTTCGGTTGATTGGAGCAGTCAAGAAAAACTAAGTTAGCGAATCAGCATATCTTTGAAATGAAAATTGTAGTGCGCAAAGGAATTGAAGCGTGGCTACAAATGCAAACATTTAACTATTTAAGTCCATAATGATACTGTCTTTTTCCAGAAAAGAAAGTCCATCTGATACATATTTAAGAGTTTAGCTGACAAATCCAGATGACTTTCTGCACATACACTAAACCATTGATGGTTGGATGGCTGCCCCCTTTGAGATGTTTGGATAGTGCCAGCATAATTCATAACTGTTAGCAGTTCCTTTTGGTAACTCTTATCAGCAGTTATTGGCTAATAATTGTGCTTTCTCCTTGATAGGTATTGGGAAGGAAGTATATTAGACTATATCCTGCTTCCATATCTGAAGACTTGTACCCACACACAGAACTATGCTAAGTAACACCACAAGTCAGGTACATAACTCTGTTCAATTGGTTCATGTTTTAAAGGAAAAAAAATATTTGCAGGGCATCACATGTACATGTATGGATCGTGAGCCAATGGTTTGCCCATTCTTAGTAGCTCTTCTTCATGACTCTTAAGCATGACAATTGCAAGCTGGAGCTACTTTATGAGTGGGCATTCTGAAGAGCAAATTAGGAAACAATGCTTCACTTCCCATTTTCTAGGTCAATTTTTGTCAATTTACCTGCTAGTCATAAACTTTCTTAGATTGGTTAAAGCTAGGCTCCAAATTGTTGGTGTGATGTGAAGATACAGACTTTGCTAGCCCTGTGATAATTTTTATGCACTGGCTCCTAACTGTCATTTATCAACACAGCCTCAAATGTCTGTGAGGTAGATGCTTGACAACATTGATCTGAAGGAGTTCCGAAGGTAGAAAACCTCTTGATTTCATGGACTGTATATTGGAGGAGGGTGACTGCTCTACATTCCACCAAATGGTGGCATTACGTCAGATCTCTTTCCTATTAGTTTCTCCTTAGCTTTTGGTGGGTGCACTATGCTACCTTCAAAGGGTTCATAGCGTCACCATTCTGATCTTTGTACACCAGAACCAGACCACACCCGACTTGGAAACTGACATAAGAATTCAATTCAACATCCACTATTGCACTGGATGTGGCCATACTATTGCAGATGTACATTGTTGTACTCCCTGTTTATGACAACATGTAGTTGCTACCTATACCAATTGTAACATGTGATAGGTTAGCTGTACTTCTGGTATCCTGCTGATGCTTGAACATTGGAGCTTGGAGGTTGATTTATTGGTCTGCAAGCTTCATGTTCGTTTCGTGGGCTTATTACAACCCATTTGCAGACGGGTCCCATTTCACAACACTTATCGTAAAGTTTATTTTTCAGTGTTTTCTCTACATGAGGTGATCAATTTGCTGTTTTAGACAGAAGATACATCTGTCCTCTGTATCATGTATATCACACAGCCTGCCATCCATGGTTGTGCCTACTACACTGAGTGTACACCGTATGTCTGCAGTGATTACTTCTTCCCTTTTTTTGTGGGTCTTGGGGATATGGCTGCATGTCAGTTTTATGACATTATTTCCATGTAGGAGTATCTGTTTGGAAAACTGCACAATAGTGAGCTACTGTGTTGAGGAGGCAGCTCAAATATGGAATAATGAATCCACTGTAGTTTGAAGCCTGAACTAAGATAATTGCCAGTTCTCTTCAGAAGAAGAAAAGAAATATTTAAGCAGGTTAAACTTGTGGCCTCTCATAATGTGTGGCATTAGCTGTTAAGCATGCTAGTACGATGGGCTCACACACCATCCCGGAAGCTCGGACTAACTACCGGCTAATTACAGCATTATCTTACTATTGCAGTTCATTCCCTTGGAAGGATAGCAAAGACATTCTGGTGCTAATCTAGTATACTTATCTAGTTATTTACTGTTCCAACTTTCAAGAACGACTGGAGTGAGATCCATCTCTTGAGACCCACAAAAGGAGTAGTACTACAGTTGCAAAGAAAGAGGAAGAAAAGATGAAAAAGAAAACAGTAGGGAGCATAGTAACAGTAACCACAAAGCCTGCCATGCCAAATAGCTTAACCACAGTGAGCAGTAGGACTGTCAAGACAGCCATCAACATTAATTCTTTTGGCACCTTGTCTTTCGGCAGCATCCTTAATATCTCTCCCTGAACCACATTGCACTCAGTATCTCTTGGACCAGGCAGGGCGAAAGGCGCCGCGGAAAAGGAAGCTGCACCAACCAAACACACCTCTTTGCGTTGCGTGGCAGCTGCATTTGCAACGAGGCGTGGCTCCACCTCCGCTGATCCGACGCCATTGTCTGCGTCTTCAGAATGCAGTTATGTCCGTCTCCTGCAGCTTGCTTGCTTGCTTGCTTGCTCGCAGCTGTAGATTTTCAGTCCTGTGTGCACCATTGTACTGTGCACGCTGCAATCTTGCAGCAGGCACTCACAAGCTGTGTGCTCCCTGTACCCACAACCTGAAAGATGTACTGCTTTCCCCTTTCTGTTCGATTAAATCGATTTCCGTTTTATAAAATGGTACTGATGTTGATGTATAGGTGAGGGAACGGCGGATGGGTTTAGCTGGCTGATAATTACGCTAGTAAGGGAGTAAGTGTCCATAATTAGTCTCCTGAGGATATAGGCTTCGATCGGTCGAATCTCATTAATAAATGTCGTGTATCGTATATCATTGTCTTTAGATCTTTCAAAGTGTTTTTGCGTTTGGTGACAGATGTCGATTTTGGCACCGGTTTTGTAACATTCTGTGCTTCTATTTTTATATGTGCATTTAGATATGCTATTGAAAGGTTACTATATTTTTTTCTTTTATTTTTAGCAAGACCACCGATGATTGAAGAGAGAAAAGATACTTAACCTAACCTAACCAAGAGTGGACAGGAAGGACTAGGAGCTCACATGCACCAGTCATACTTAAACTAAGGGTGAATTCCAAATGACCTTAATACCACCTTGTCCTGAACAACAGCCCGGACAAAAAAGGATTCTATAGCTGTTTTGTTGTGATTTGTAAAATCAATCACAAGGGATTAATAATTAATTACCTTAAAACAAAATGGATACACACATCCCTAGTATAATGGGTGGGTATCACTGAAGGCCATTTGGATTAAACAAACACCGTCATGGAATAGACATCCATTCCTTCCAGGTATGCAACCTGTGAACAGTCTGCAGCTATGTTGGCTTTGCATACTGCCCCTAGTGGAGTATTTTGTTCTTTGCTTTGTGCCAAGACAAAGGCCTCTTGGGTGTTGCCTGCCTGTTTCGTTTTCTTGCTCTGAAACCTCCTTTAGAAAAATGAGCAGATCAGATGCATGACAATGGAAAGGTTCACATCAAAGTTTAAAGGGTTAAGATACAATCAAAAGTGTTTGGTTTTAGTGCCTTTTAGGCTTTAGTGCCACACAGCCCTGTTGTTAATTTGACAATGCAACGTCCCATCTTGTTCCTTCCATGCATGCATGGCCATGGTGCCAGTTTGCTAAGGTCCATCTAGCTAGATGCCATTGGAAAAGCACTCTGATACAAAGGAAAATTCAGTAAAGGTGTAGAGGAAAAAAGGAATGGATAGATCACCCTTTTTGTTGGTTGTGTTGTCTCTTGCTAAACCTTTTTCGCAGATCACTTGTTGAGAAATTTCCATGGATAAAGTTAAAAATGATTAACCTACCCCTTAACTTATCTGAGTCTTGGCATAAGATTCTTGGGCCTTTTGGATTGGACATATGTACAGCTAGGACCTTGAGCTTTACATCTACTATGCTCTCTGCTTAACTAATTGCATTGCTCCGAGGTTTTAATTTAAGTTAACTTGGATCTTGTAAACCTTTTTACAGCTAACTTTTGACCAATCATGCACTAAGCTCAAAACAATGCGAAGAATGACAGTCTCCTTGAGATCCTCCCCTTTTAAAACAATGAAGAAAAAGGAACCGCTAATCTACGACCTTGCTTCATCTGTCACGGAGGATACTATAGAATATGAGTGACTTTACGATTCCTGAGAAGATACCAAATTTAACGGCAGAAAACATCCTTACGTCCTCGTAACTCCTTTAAGGCTTGTAAAATTTCTGATGGAATACTGTCACAAGGGAGAGATTTCAGAGTCCATTTTAAGTTTGACATGGATCATCAACGGCAACTACGTCTTGTTATGTTTCTTCTTTCCAGAAAGAAATGGTTACAGTCAGGTTACATTCCTGAAGTCTGACGAAAGGTTCATCCTTTTAATAGTTTATCAGTTTATCTTTCAGATAAAAAAAGTTCATCAGTATCCAGTCCACGTCGCGCGTGATAGCTGAGCTAGGCAGAATGTCTGTCTCCGTGTCTGAGCTAACAATAAAAAAATGTTCAGAGCACGGCTCCTCCGAGCTCCAACCAGAATGTTGCCACGAGCTTGGCCTGACACGGCACAGCGTGTCACCGGCGGCGATCGCGGTGGCCGGAGAGGAGAGTGACGGCGGCGGCATCGCGGGCCCGTGGATTTTAATGCGCCGTCGCCGCCTCGGTTGGACAACCATTCAGCCACCGCGGGGCAAGCAAGAAAGCCCGCAAGGCATCGCTACAGAGATGTCCATTAATGGCAGGCTGGTTGCAGAGAGGTAGCGTTGGTATTGAGATTTGACCTACCTCCAACTACCAACCATAAGCCGGTGAAAAATGCAAGCGACAATGGCTCAAAATTTCGGCAGATACAAATGCATTTGCTCTGGTTCCAGATTACAACTCATCCACTAATTCTTCAAGATCAGGTGGTACTCGGTAGCTTTAGGCTGAGTTCGAATGAGCATGAAAATTTTTTGTCGTTTTTTTATGAGAACGTTTCTTAAATTGTTAAACAGTGTGTTTTTTAAAAAAATTTATATAAAAATTACTTTAAAAAAATTATATTAATCTATTTTTTAAGTTTAAAATAATTAACACTTAATTAATCATGCGTTAATAAGTCATCTCATTTTATATAATCTTCTTCTTCTTCCCTCGTTTTCAAACTATCCATTACAAAATTTTTGGTAAAGGAGGCCCGAATTTGAGGGTACCAATCAAGTAAAGTATACACAAAGCAGTATCGAATCTCCATAAGTGTAGCTAAAGGAGAAGAAAAAAGCCAAAAAAAGAGCCCAAAAGAGGCTTGCAGCAAGCACTGCCAATCTCTTCAAATGTGCAGTTCCCTCCACCTCACTCTCACTCTGTCACTCCCCTCTGCAACCACCACTCTCTCTCTCAAGAATCTACTGTTCCTTTCCCCTCCATTGCTTCACCTCACCCGTGCCTCTGCTCTGCTCGCCTCGCTCTGCGCTTCCAGAATCCCAAGAAGCACGCAGCGTCCGTCCACTAGCTTCGGGGCAAGCAAAGGCGCAGCCTTTGACTCGCCATGACCATGGCCGCCACCGCCGAGGCGTTCGGTCCGGCGGCGCCGCCCACGCCTCCGGTTACGGCCACGCGGCAGGACGTCCAGGCCGCCATCGCCAAGGCCGTCGAGCTGCGGGCGCTCCACGCCGCGCTCCTGCAGCGCGGCGCGCCCAATGGCTGTGGCGGTGCCAGCGCCAGCCGCAGCCCGGCCATCATCCGCCTCCCGCCGGCCGCATCCCCCTCGCTCTCCAGGACGGCGGCGGCGGCGGCCACCGCGGACGAGGACTACCCGGTGTTTACTCCGGTGAGCGAGCTTTGCTTGGACACAGTCGCTGCAATCTTTGCTCTGCTTTGATTGCTATCATGGCGATGTGCCTTCTTGGTTCTCATTTCAAGAGTCCTGAACGTGCATGTTCTTCCTCTTCTTGACAGCTAATCCCAAATGCTACTACTACTATTACTCTGCAATTAGCAGGGCATGCCATCAGTTAAGTAACAGTAAAAGTTGTGTTTGTTCAGATTCTTTTGATGTCACATTGCCACCTTTTTCTGAAAGAAGATTGATGTCACATCTGTGGAGTAATCTCTTGCTATGCTTTAACATGTGGCGGCAACCTGTACCTGGTAGAACACTAGAACTGAAAGCTTTCAGAATGAGAACTTGGTAATACCAGTTGCAACTCTATGCAGATTGCGGAAATGTTGGGTTGCAAATTGCAATGTGCCATTGTGTTTGGCTGAGAAGGCCGAACTGTGGATTTCTCCACACTTTTCTCAATCTCACTATCTTTTGCAAGAATTCGCGATCAATCCATCCCCTGAAAATAACAATTTTTGGCTTGTTTTCTTGCTGATTTGATCAGGCTTACGACGAGGAGCAACTGCCCGGACTGAGCCACATTTGCCAGGACAACCGGAGCAGATCGGAGAACTGGAGCGGCATCGCCTTGGACCATGGCGGCGGCGGCGGCGACGACGACGACAACCTCAACGCCTTCTCTTCCTCGAACAGCGAGCTCCGCTTCCCGTCGTCCACCGACCACCACCGGAGACACAAGGTCCACCCGGCGTTCTTGCACTCCACGCCGTCGGCCGACCGTTTCCTCGCGTCGGCCGGTAGGGCGGCCGGCACGGCAGAGCTCAAGGCGCCGGCGACGTGCAGCAGCGCGTTCCGGCCCGCAACGATCGGCAGGGACCACGGCATCGACGCCGGAGCTTTCAAGTTCCTCAGCAGCAGCAGAGTGCCGCCGCTGTCCTCCAGCCACCACGCCGCCGCGGCGCAGCCCCGGCCGAAGCACCGAGGGGCGCAGATCCTCTCGTGGCTCTTCCCGAGGACGAAGAAGAAGGCGAAGCCGGAGATGATGTCGCCGAGCGCCATCGAGCGCGAGAACATGTCGCAGCTGCTCAAGGAGTGGGGCTTGCTGTCGCTCGACTCTCTCCGGCGAGAGCTCGCCGACGCCAACGCGCACCGCGACGCCGCGCTGCAGGAAGCCGCCGAGATGAGATCATCCTTGGGTGAGCTGACCACCAAGCTCGTCGGCCTCGAAGCCTACTGCTTGGAGCTCAAGAAGGCACTGAGGCAAGCGACGAGCTCAAGCGGCAACACACACTCGTCTCTGGCAAGGAGATCAACCCGATCGATCGGAGCAAGCCGAGAGCTCCCGGGACCGGTCAGCCATGAGGCAATGGTGGAAGGCTTCTTGCAGATTGCGTCGGAGGCGCGGCTTTCGGTGAAGCAATTCTGCAAGGCATTGATCCAGCAGGTTGAAGAACCTGACAATGGCCTCGCAGACAAGCTGAACCTTCTTCTCCAACCTTACCAGCTGATGATCACTGACAAGCATTGCTCCAAGCTTGTGCTGTATCATCTAGAAGCTCTCATGAACCAGGCCATGTACCAAGACTTCGAGAACTGCACATTCCAGAAGAACGGGTCACCGAGGTGCCTTGATCCCAAGCAGGACTCCCAGGAGAGCTTCGCCTCCTTTGTCGCGCTGCGCAACCTGAGCTGGAACGAGGTGCTGAGGAAGGGTACCAAGTACTACAGCGAGGACTTCAGCCGGTTCTGCGACCAGAAGATGAGCTGCATCGTGTCCACCCTGAAGAACTGGTCGCGGCCATGGCCGGAGCAGCTGCTGCAGTGCTTCTTCGTCGCTGCAAAGTGCGTCTGGCTGCTCCACCTGCTGGCCTTCTCCTTCACTCCGGCGTTGACAATCATGCGGGTCGAAGAGAGCCGCGTGTTTGATCAGATGTACATGGAGGACATCCTACCTGACAAGCACCAGCTGCACAATCCTTGCCAGGTAAAGATCATGGTAATGCCAGGGTTCTATGTCCAAGATCGAGTGCTCAAGTGCAGAGTCCTCACAATTGATAACTCTAAGTAGTATAATTGTGATTCATGGCTTAGCTCTCATTGACCAATAGCTAGTGTGGTTTAAGTGTAACAAACTTTGTGGTTCAGTGCAAAGTGTTAGGATAATCGCTATTGTATTCATCCAACCCTAGAAGGGAGCCATATATAGGGAAAGGCAAATATGCAATAAAGCCCCTACACAACCAGAGAATTACAAGTGTGTATATATATACATCTAACATCCCCTCTCAAACTCATAGTGGATCTACAATACTGAGTTTGGATAGAAAGTGATTATGCTGTGCCCTCGTCTGTGACTTCGTGAGTAAGTTAGCAAGCTGAAGCTCTGAAGGCACATAGTGGAGGGTCACAATTGATCCTACACCTGCGACCTCATATAAAAAACATCAACACCAATGTGCTTGGTGAGTTCATGCTTCACCGGATCTCGAGCCATACTGATCGCACCCGTACTATCCGAAGAGAGAGGAGTTGGTGTGGTAGTAGGTACACCAAAATCCTCAAGTAGCCACCTCAGCCAGGTAACCTCAGCTGTCACGGCCACCATAGCCCACAACTCAGCCTCAGCACTCGAACGGGAAACTGCTGTCTGCTTCTTGGTCTTCCATGCAATCAAGGAGGATCCAAGGAAAACACAGTAGGCAGAAAGAGAGCGACGATCAGAGTGATCACTAGCCCAGGTCGCATTGGAATACGCCTGAAGCCGGAGGGAGCTAGAGCGAGGGAAGAAAAGGCGGCGAGAAGTGGTCCCACGAAGATATCGTAGAACACGAAGAAGGTGAGTATAGTGTAGCTGAGTGGGAGCAGAGACAAATTGACTCAAGATGTGGACAGAGTGAGAGATGTCAGGACGAGTAATCCCAAGGTACACAAGGGAACCAACGAGGTGACGATAGCGAGTAGGATCCGCAAGAGGCTCACCATCAGTGGGCTGCAGGTGAACACCGAGCTCCATAGGTGTGTCAACAGTGCGGTGATCAGTGAGAGCAGCACGAGAGAGGAGGTCTTGAATATACTTCTCCTGGGAGAGGTAAATGCCCTCAGGTGTAGAAGAAATCTCAATCCCAAGGAAGTAACGAAGAAGACCCAAGTCAGACATCAAGAATGTGTCACTCAGACGTTTCTTGACAAAGGCAATGAACGAAGAGTCATCACCTGTGATGATCATGTCATCGACATAGAGAAGAAGAAGCGTACGACCATAAGGAGAGGTGTGAATAAAAAGAGCTGCATCGTGATCACTGGGCTTGAAGCCAGCATCACGGACAACAGAGGAGAAGCGCTCAAACCAGGCTCGAGGAGCCTGCTTGAGGTCGTAAAGAGAACAACGCAGCCGACAAACCATACCAGCAGGAACGGAGTACCTAGGGGGTGACTGCATGTAAACCTCCTCACACAGCTCGCCATTAAGAAAGGCATTCTGAACATCGAGCTGGGAGATGGACCACTGACGAACCGAAGCAACAGCGAGAAGGGTCCGAACAATGGTCATGTGAGCAACCGGAGCAAAGGTCTCATCATAGTCACGACCGTGCTCCTGCTGAAAACCACGCGCTACAAGACGAGCCTTATAGCGCTCAAGGGAGCCATCGGAGCGAGTCTTGACCTTGTAGACCCACTTGCAAGTGATCGGAGTGATGTGAGACGGGAGGGGAACCAGATCCTAGGTGCCGGTGTGCTCCAAAGCAGCAATCTCCGCGGCCATGGCATGCTGCCACTCTTGGTGGGCAACAACCTCCCGGTAGGAAGTGGGCTCAACAAGAGCAGCGGCGGTGAAACGATAGCGAGGACGAGGCTGAATAGTGCTACGATCACGTAAATCATACCGAGGAGTAGGCTCAGACGGAGTGGTGGGAGATGAGGAGACAGGTCGTGAACGACGAGTATAGAACTGAGTAATTTGACGAGGAGAGATTACCGGAGGAAAGGGAACAACCAGAGGGGGAGAGGGTGGCGAGAAAGGTGTTGGCGCTGGAGACAGAGGTGGGGAGGGAGCTAGCGTTGGAGGTGAAGGTGGTGAATGTGATCGTGGCGCTGGAGGCGAAGGTGGTGACAGCGGAAGATGAGAGGGTGAGTCAAGTAGAGAGAGAAAAGAGAGGGACTCAGGTGTAGTAGAAGGAATAGTAGCGGGGAAACGAGGATAGTAGGAACGAGACTCATCAAAGGTGACATCCCGAGAAATTCTCATCCGACGGGCAACAGGGTCATAGCAGCGATAGCCCTTATGCTCCGTACTGTATCCAAGGAAGACGCACTCAACTGACTGGGCTGTCAGCTTGGTGTGCTCACGAGGAGGAAGAAGAACGTAGCACACACACCCAAAACACCGAAGATGATGGTACGTAGGAGCAGAGCCAAAAAGATACTCATAAGGAGTGCATCCCTGAAGAACGGTGGATGGCTGTCGGTTGATGAGAAAGACAGCCATAGTAACCGCCTCAGCCCAAAAGTGAGGGGCAAGGTCAGCGGAGAGCAGAAGAGCACGAGCACTCTCAAGGATGTGACGATGCTTGCACTCAGCTACACCGTTCTGAGCATGAGCACCATGACAAGAGAACTGAGCAAGAGTACCCTGGTCAGCGAGATAGTGATGATGTGCATCGGAAATATACTCACCAGCAGAGTCCGCACGAAAGGCTCGAATGGGAGTGTCAAACTGAGTGGGAACCATAGTGGCAAACTGCTGATAAATAGAAAGAAATTGGCCACGAGAAGACATAAGATAGATCCAAGTAAATCTCGAATAGTCATCAACAAAAATCACATAGTAAGAGTGGCCCCCTTTCGAAACGAAGGGAGCACGACCCCAAACATCCGAGTGAACAAGGTCAAAGGGACGCTGAGACACTGACTCGCTAGAAGGATAGGGGAGTTCCAGCTGTTTACCAAGCTTGCAACCCATACAACGAAGAGCAGACTCACCAGAGACTGGACCTAAGACACCACTACCAACTAATCTGGACAGTCTAGAGCCAGAAAGATGACCCAGACGACGATGCCACTGCTCAAAAGTGGTAGTAGAGGAAGCAGCAATGACGATAGTAGAAGAGCTGGGTGGCTGGCTGTTAGAAATAGGCAACGGAAGACGCAGCCAATCAAGCTCCCATAGGCGCTGAGAATCCCGACGCCTAGGCCCAGTCCCCACCAGAAAACCTGTACGAAGGTCCTGAACACAACAAGAGTCAACCTCAAGAATGATACGACAACCATGATCAGTGATCTGACCAGCGGATAATAACTGCATGGTGAGTTTAGGAATATGCGAGACAGTAGGAACATGAAAAAGAGGAGTCGAAAGAGTGCTATTGGAGAAATGGGACTGGGGGCTCACATACCCCGGGGACGCGTGGATCTTCGGCCACGTCAGCTCCTTCGGGGCCCACATTCTGCACCAGTGATAGCCGGCCATGGTCGTTTTCCCGCCAAGTACCTGGGGCCCGAGCACTGCCCGGGCCCAGGTGCACCTTCCCTGGGCGCGTCGCAACGACCGCCTGCATCTGCCTCGGGCCCTCCATGCCATCGTTTGCGGGACTCCGACGAGGGGTCTGGTGGCTTCACCCCACCGGGCGATGTTAGCCCTCTGCCATGGAGCATGCCGGCGTTGGGGACGCCGGCGTGCCACCTGGAAGTGAAACTCCCCCTACCTGGCGCGCCAGCTGTCGGAGGAGGGAACTCCAACCACAGGGAGTCTGGGACCCCCCCCTTGAGGTTCGGCCAGGGGAGTTGTTCATAGGACGACTGCGGTGACGCAATCATGGCCGTCGGTCGCCCTATCTCATCTTCTGTCAAACCAGGTGGGCCCCGAGTCCCCTCGTTTCTCCAAGACGTGGCCCTGTCCCTACCCGGAGTGGCTCCCGGCCGAGCAACAGGGCCAGGGGCCACTGTCGGCGAAACGGGACTGGGGGCCCCACATACCCCGGGGACACGTGGATCTTCGGCCACATCAGCTCCTCTGGGGCCCACATTCTGCACCAGTGACGGCTGGCTATGGCCGTTTTCTCGCTAAGTACTGGGGCCCGAGCACTGCTGGGCCCGGGTGCACCTTTCCCGGGCGCGTCGCGACGACCGCCCGCATCTGCCTCGGGCCCCGTGGCCCAGGGACATCCCCGGGAATGCTCCCCGGGACCGAGCCAGCTGTCGTAGGAGGGAACTCCAACCGTGGGGAGTCTGGGGACCCCCCTTTGAGATTCGGCCAGGGGAGTTGTTCACAGGACGACTGCGGCATCGGGACGATGGCACGTAAAGGAGATAGGAGAAGTAGACAGGTTCGGGCCGCGCGGAGGCGTAATACCCTACTCCTGTGTGTATCTGCTATGTGGGAGGTGAATGTGGTTTGCTCTTACAAGATGTTCTTGAGGGGTGCTCAGGAGCTAGCCCTCGCTTGGGGACTAAGTCTCTCTAGAAGCTCAACACCTCCAGAAGCCTCTCTCCCGGAAAAGAGAGAGAGCCCTTCCTGTTGGCATGGATCCTCCTTTCATAGTCCAAGGGGAGTCCACAGTGCCCAGCTCACATGTGAGGAGAAAGCTTTTCTAGGTACGATATGTCTTGTCGCACACGTCCGCCTGCTGAGCCACGCCAGAGTTGGTTTGGCACGTCTGGTCGTCACGTTACTCGGCTGCTGCGGGCGGCTAGGTCGTAAAGATGTGACAGCGCACGCCACCGCTGCCAAAGTGTGGAAAACTGAAGCCCTCTAAGTCAAAAGTTCTCTGACTGCACAGGGAGCCGGCCCACGGGGGGCCGTCACGAGCCGTCACGCGTGGCAGAGCGGGCGACAGGGGCGACACGCCCCGTTGCCTCGCCATTAATGCGGGTAGTTGGAACCGTTGGTCCGCTCGAGTCAAGCTCGGGCCCGGGGCAGAGAGCTCATCGAGCCCTCCGAGCGCACAAGACGTCGAGTTCCTTGGAGACCGAAGCTGTGGGCCCCGGGACCGGGGGGTGAGACCCGGGGCCGGGAAGTCCTAGCAATGTGCCCCGGGGACGTGACCCAGGGCCGAGGAGGTGGGTCCCAGGACTGGGGGCGAGGCCCGGGCCCGGGAAGTCTCAGTGATGTGCCCTGGGGACGCGACCCGGGGCTGAAGCTGTGGGTCCTGGGACCGGAGAGGCGAGGCCCGGGCCCTAGAAGTCCCAGTAATGTGCCCCGGGACCGGGTGCGAGACCCGAGGCCGGGACTGTGGGTCCCGGGACCAGGGGCGAGACCCAGGCCCGGGAATATCCCAGCAATGTGCCCTGGGAACGCGCCCCGGGGCCGTGCCCCGGGACAAGGGGAGCGCCCTTTCCCGGGAATGCCCCTGGGACTGGGGGCCCGAGGTGAATACGGGAGGTCATCGCGACGCGCCCGGGGAAGGTGCACCCGGGCCCGGGCAGTGCTCGGGCCCCAGGTACTTGGCGGGAAGACGGCCATAGCCGGCCATCACCGGTGCAGAATGTGGGCCCCGGAGGAGCTAACGTGGCCAAAGATTCACGCGTCCCCGGGGTATGTGGGGCCCCCAGTCCCGTTTCGCCGAGAAGTGCCCCGTCCAGCAACAGAGAGAGAAGTGCCGTCAGCAATGTGAACAAGGAGAGGTGGACTAGGAATGGACATAGAGGATAGGTGATTCGAATCAGGGGTCATATGAAAGAAAGCACCAGAATCAAGAAACCATGTAGATGATATACCTGGTGGTGGAGTGGAACCAGAAGCAGAAGCAGTAGTCCCATGTGCCGACATAGCAAGGTGGTGAAACAGCGTGAGAGCCTCTTGCTCGGCGGCAGACAGCGAGCAAGAATCCTGCTGAACGGATGGCCCCCTCGAGCCCTGAGAAGGGCGACCACCACGACGAGCCTGTTCATGCTGCTTCTTGCGACAAACCGAGGCCTCATGGCTAGGTCTATCGCAATAGCCGCACAGTCGACCTGAAAATAGAGCCGAAGGGGTCGCCGCCACTACTGGAGTCGAAGACGACGGTGACGAAGGCACGGGGGACGGTGTGGGAGCCAGCGAAACTAGAACCCGAGCAGCTAGAACTGAAGCAGACTGCTGGTTCCGGCTCATAGCCCCCGTACGAAGACGTGTCTCCTCAGCACGCAGCTCAGGCATCGCCTCATCAAGTGATGGTCGCTGTCGGCGAAATAGGAATGGGGGTCCCACATACCCCGGGGACACGTGGGTCTTAGGCCACGTCAGCTCCTCCGGGGCCACATTCTGCACCGGCGACGGCCGGCTACAGGCTTCTTCCCGCCAAGTACCTGGGGCCCAAGCACTGCCCGGGCCCGGGTGCGCCTTCTCCGGGCGCCTCGCGACGGGCGCCCACATCCACCTCGGGTCCCAGGGGCATTCTCGAGAAGGGGCACTCCTCTGTGCCCGGTCCTGGGGCCACAGGCTCCATGCCCGGGCCCCGGGTCTCGTCCCCGGTCCCGGGAAGCTCCGTTCCCAGGCCTCGGGTCTCGATGCCCGGTTCCGGGACCCACAGTCTCGGTGCCTCGTGCGCGCGGAGGGCTCGATGAGCTCTCCGCCCTGGGCACGAGGCTGGCTTGAGCAGATCAGCTCCCCAACTACCCGCATTAATGACGAGGCGACGGGGCGCCTCCCGCCTGTCTCCCGGTCGGACATACATACACCGTCATGATGGCCTTCCGTGGGCCCCCTCCCAGTGCCGTCAGAGAACTTTTGGCTGAGGAGGCCTCGATTCTCCACACTCTGACAGCGGAGGCGCGCGCTGTCACATCTCCATACTCCAGCCGCCTACAGCAGCCCGGCAACGTACCGACCAGACCTGCAGCAGACCAACTCCAGACGCCCGCAGCAGCTGAGCTGGGCGGCAACTAGACGTCCCTCCGGCGCGGCGTGGCAGGCAGCCGCGTGCGCGCGATAAGACAAAACGTAGCTAGCTTTCTCTGTGTACTGGGCACTGTGGACTCCCCTTAGTTGATAAAAGGAGGATCCATGCCTACATGTGAGAGGACCTGGGCTGGTCTAAGCTTCTCCTGGTAGAGCTCTAGCCCTCTTCTTCTCTGAGTCCGGCTTCCGGTAGAGTTTTCGGGGCTGAAGAACTCCTTGTAAGAAGCAAACCACATTCATATCTCCTACATAGCAAAACACACACGGGAGTAGGGTATTACGCCTCCACGCGGCCCGAACCTGTCTACCTCCTCCTGTCTCTCCTTGCGTGCTCTCCCAGCTCGGGTCCCCGGGCCCGAGCACATATCCGCCGGACGCCGCAGCCGTCCTAGGACAACTCCCCTAGCCAAACTCAAAAGGGGGGGGGGGGGTCTCCAGACTCCCCGCGGTTGGAGTTTTCTCCTCCGACAGCTGGCGCGCCAGGTAGGGGGAGTTTCACTTCTAGGTGACACGCCGGCATCCCCGACACTGGCACGCTCCATGGCAGGAGGCCATCGTCCGCGGGACTCCAACGAAGAGTCCGGCGGCTTCACCCCGCCGGGCGACGATGGCCCTGTGGCGCCCGCACACTTCCCTCCTCGTCTTCCTAGGGCGTGTGGCGCGCGCCCTGCGGGCCGAGTTCGCCCAGCGAGCCTGGTTTGTGCGGCCTCGTCACCTTCCCTTGGGAAGAGAGCCGGCAAGTGCCCCGCTGGGTCCGCCGCGGCCTCATCCATGAGGCGCGAGCGGACGCGCCGCTCCATGGCGCGCCGCAACCTCAAATTCTAGTCAGCGACGCCGCAGGGAGCCCTCCTAGCGGCGGAAGCCCTCCTGCACCACCCTCCCCCCGGCATTTACCGGAGGCGAGGCCGGGAGCGGCGATGGCTCAATGAAGTCACCGACCTTGTGGGCGCGGCCCATCGCCAGGTCGCCGCCAACAGCAGTGCAGGGGCCGGGAGCGCCGACCGCGCGACTTCTAGGCGAGCCGGCCCACCGCCCCGAACCAGAACCAAGCCCAGGGCACGGCGCCTCGCGCCACGCCCGGGACCAAGAACGGCCCGGGCGACCTCCGTAACCGGCTAACCGGTGCGGTCCCATGAGGGACGCCCGGGTCACTTTGGAGCACAACGCGAAAACGGCGCGCGAACGCTGCAGCGTTCCGAGGCCCAGGCCTCCAGCTCCAACCCGCCGATGGGAAATTGTCATCCATCGCTCGAGCCCTTTCAGTACGGCTCGAGTTGCCTGGCGCTCTCCCCAGGCCTCCGGCAGGTGGGCTGGCCGGCCAGGTTCCGGCCCAGCTTGTCGGAGAAGTATGACGGCTCCGTTGACCCCACGGAGTTCCTGCAGATATACACCACCGCCATCCAGGCGGCCGGTGGCGATGAGAAGGTGATGGCGAACTACTTCCCCGTCGCTCTCAAGGCCCAGGCTCGCTCCTGGATGATGAACCTCCCCGAGGGGTCCATCTACTCGTGGGAGAAGCTCTGTCACCAGTTCGTGGCGAACTTCCAGGGCACTTTCCCGTGCCCTGGGACCGAGGCGGACCTCCACGCCGTGCGTTAGGGCAGGGACGAGTCGCTGAGGCGTTTTCTGCAACGCTTCAGCCAGGTCCGTAACACCATTCCCCACATCGCTTCTCACGCGGTCATCCACGCTTTTCACTTGGGCGTGCGCGACAAGCGCATGCTCGAGAAGCTGGGCACCCGCGACGTCCAGACCACGGCTGAGCTGTTCAGCCTCGCCGACCTCTGCGCCTGCAAGGAGGAGGCCAGGGTGTGGAACAGGCCACGCCCTGAGGCCCCTAACGAGGGCCCTAAAGAGGACGGCGAGTCCTCATGCTCCGCGTCGCGTCGGGACAGGAGGAAGCGCTAGAAGGACAAGGCGGCCGCCAAGAACTTCGCCTTGGCTGTTGTGGGCACCCCCCGGGCCTACGACGCCCGAGGGGACGACAACAACGGCAAGCGGCAAAGGGCTGCACGTGCGCCGCCTCCGCCGGCAACGACCCGAAAGTGGTGCACTGTCCACGAGACGGACTCGCACGACCTCACGGAGTGCCGTGCCGTCCAGAACTTGGCCGAGCAGGTCAAGAAGCTCCAGCAGGAGCGGTAGCAGGCCAAGTCTGATCCCTAGGCGGACGGTCCGATCGTGGCGATTCGGACGGTCCGATCCCTAGGCGGACGGTCCGGTCGTCCTGTTTCGGACGGTCTGATCCCTGGGCGGACGGTCCGATTCGGGGCAACCGTCAGGCCGATCAACGGTCCGAATCCCGCTCCCGATTCTGGGGAGCCCGAACCCAGACAGCCTCGCCAAGGCGAGTGCATGTCTTGGACGCGGCACCCAGAACACCTCAACAGGCGCGATAAGCGGACAGCATCGCCCCGGTGAGCGCAAGTCCGGGAGTCGTCCCGACACATCCCACATTTCAGTCCGGGGCCCCCGGGTCCCGGGCACATATCACTTCGAGCGGGGCCCCGGGGTCAGGGTCCATGTCCGGGCTCCAGCGCCCCTGGCTTGACACGGGAAGCCGAACCCAGACACCTTGCCAAGGCGAGTGCATGTCTTGGACGCAGCACCGAACCTCCAACAGGGCGCGATAAGCCAGATAGCATCGCCCTGGCAAGCGCAAGTCCGGGGAGTCGTCCCGACACATCCCACATTTCAGTTTGGGGCCCCCGGGTCCTGGGCACATATCACTTCGAGCCGGGCCCGGGGTCCAGGGTCCATGTGCAGGCTCTGCGCCCCTGGTCGACACCCACGGGAAGCCCAAACCCGGACAGCCTCACCAAGCGAGTGCATGTCTTGGACGCGGCACCCGGAACAACTCCAACAGGGCGCGATAAGCTGGACAGCATCGCCCCGGCGAGCGCAAGTCCGGGGAGTCGTCCCGATACATCTCACATCTCAGTCCGGGGCCCCTGGGTCCCGGGCACATATATGTCCCCGGCCACGAGAGCCCGCTCCCTCCCGAGAGAGCTGAGCCCGTGCTCCCGGCCCCAGTCAGGTCGGGGTAGGGGCGCACACAACAGAAGCTAGTATACTTCGCCAGCGAGGCCGCGCGCCTCGCTCCTAACCAGCAGAGCCTCAAGCGCTATCATCGGCGTAAGGTTGGGGCCCGATCACTCCAGGTCGGGGACTTTGTCCTCCACCGTGTCCTCACACGTGCCGGAAAGAAATGAACCTTCCCCCCGCGGGAAGGCCCCTTCCTGGTGATCGGTGTCTCCCGACCGAGCTCGGTAAGCCTGGGAGATCTTCGCAAAATTTTTATCTGTAAACACATCCTGTAAGTGCGGTGTGCCCGGGCCAGCGCCGGTTTCTCAAATCTCAGCGCTGGCCGGGGCCCCCATGTGTATATGCTTTCATATAAATAGAATTTTTAATATCCTTCCCGGTCTCGTGCCTTTTGTCTTTTTTCGTGTGTTGCGTCCGTGGCTGTCTCACCCCCTGGGGGCATAATCGGGCTGCGCCCGTACGGCGGCTGGGTTTTGCGCATAATCATCAGTTCCCTACCAACGGGCAACCGTGTCCCCACGTGCTAGACCCGGGGTGTTGTCGAGCCCACGGGACCGTGGTGGCGCCCCTCTGCGCGGTCCCCCGGGTCCCAGCAGCTCCGGTGCCCCCGCTGGCTAGCCGCGGGATCGGTTTTTCCAGAGGTAGGGGGTGAAATGGTTATGCGTGATCTTTTCCTCCGCACGGTCGCGACCGCGAGGACGCCTTTGGGAGGTGGTCGACGCCACGATTCGTAGCATGGAATGGATAAAGGAGTGAGCCAAATACTCTCACAGTTTATCATGTGCAGATGAGACCTATCTCCGGCAGGCTTTCTAGACCTCGACGCGCGCCGGGGGCCCGCCCAGCTAGCGCAACCCCGGTCGCCGAGGCCTGATGGTTGGGTCGTGGACCACGCCCCGAGCACTGCCGATGCTCCGGGATCTCGGGCATAACCCCCCGTCGGGCCAGCCTAGATTCCCGGGACGGGCTGCGGTACCCGGCCTGGCCAGCTCCTTCCCGACCACCAGCGCCGAGGCGCCGGGTGCTTCGCTGGCTGGTGGCCCCGGGCACGTCGAGCGTCTGTCCCGCGGCCTCGCTGCGCCCAAGGGCACGGAGCGCCCCCGGATCCGGAAGACGGAAGGGGTCGAACCTACGACTTAACCGTTTTCCACAAGGCTCGCGCTCAGTCGCCCGCGGCCCCTCGGTGCCGGGCTCTCGGGGTAGGCGTCTACCCCAAGCCCCGGAAGGGGGACCTGGGCGCTACGGCAGTTCAAGGCGGATGGGCCCGGTACTCGGCGTTCCCGGGGAAGGCGTTTCCGGGCCCGGACGGTGCCCGGGCCCCATTCCAGATTCACTTTCGGTGCCAATTCCCGGCCCGGGGGCTGGCAGCGATCCTGGCCCCGGGATCGTGCTCGCGGAGCCACACCACCCTTTCCAACATCCAGATACGTATTCGTATCCCACTTTAAACATTGCTCAATATGTATTCTTCCCCCGTTTGTATGGCCTTGTGTTTCGTTCTCCTCGGCCCCGGGGGCAAAGCGGAATCTGCCAGTAACTGGCGACCCCGTGCCCGGTCAAGGTCGGTTCCCGAGAGGCTCCCGGTGAGTCAAAAGGTACGAACTTAACACTTTGGCCATACCTAACCCACACGGGGCCTTTTTCGTATGTTTTCTCTTCCAGCAGCCTTTTCCCGCGGTCTTGCTGTGTTCCCCAAGTCTGCAGCGTTCGGGGGCATGGAGGGCCCCCGGGCCCCGAAGGCGGCCGCCGGTGGTGTCAGAAGGGGACTAGCGTCTCCCTCGGACTCCTCGGATTCTTCGGTCATCGGCTCCACAAGGTGCTCGCCGCGGTCGAGGAACCCTGCCTCCGTTGCAGCGGTCTCGGCCACGGCTTCCCGCGCCTCCTCTCGAACCACCACGGCTTCCTCAACATTTTCACAACCAGATGGGGCGCGATTACCCGGACAGCATCGTCTTGGCGAGTGCGAGTTCGGGGAAGTCGTCCCGATTCATTCCATATTTCCAGCCTGAGTCTCCAGTACCCAGGCACATATTCACCGTATTACAGCCGAGACCCCGCGTCCCCTCGTTTCTTCAAGACATGGCCCTGTTACTGCCTAGAGTTGATCCCGGCCGAGCAACAGGGCCAGGGGCCACTGTCGGCGAAATGGGAATGGGGGTCCCACATACCTTGGGGACGCGTGGGTCTTAGGCCACGTCAGCTCCTCCGGGGCCACATTCTGCACCAGCGACGGCCGGCTACAGCCTTCTTCCCGCCAAGTACCTGGGGCCCGAGCACTACCCGGGCCCGGGTGCGCCTTCTCTGGGCGCCTCGCGACGGGCACCCACATCCACCCCGGGTCCCGGGGGCATTCTCGAGAAGGGGCACTCCTCTGTGCCCGGTCCCTGGGCCACAAGCTCCATGCCCGGGCCCTGGGTCTCGTCCCCGGTCCCGGGAAGCTCCGTTCCCGGGCCCCGGGTCTAGATGCCCGGTTCCGGGACCCACAGTCTCGGTGCCTCGTGCGCGCGGAGGGCTCGATGAGCTCTCCGCCCTAGGCATGAGGCCGACTTGAGCAGATCAGCTCCCCAACTACCCGCATTAATGACGAGGCGACGGGGCGCCTCCCGCCTGTCTCCCGGTCGGACATACGTACACCGTCATGATGGCCTTCCGTGGGCCCCCTCCCAGTGTCGTCAGAGAACTTTTGGCTGAGGGGGCCTCGATTCTCCACACTCTGACAGCGGAGGCGCGCGCTGTCACATCTCCATACTCCAGCCGCCCACAGCAGCCCGGCAACGTACCGACCAGACCTGCAGCAGACCAACTCCAGCCGCCCACAGCAGCTGAGCTAGGCGGCGACTAGACGTCCCTCCGGCGCGGTGCGGCAGGCGGCCGCGTGCGCGGGACAAGACAAAATGTAGCTAGCTTTCTCTGTGTACTGGGCACTGTGGACTCCCCTTAGTCGATAAAAGGAGGATCCATGCCTGCATGTGAGAGGACCTGGGCTGGTCTAAGCTTCTCCTGGTAGAGCTCTAGCCCTCTTCTTCTCTGAGTCCGGCTTCCGGTAGAGTTTCCGGGGCTGAAGAATTCCTTGTAAGAAGCAAACCACATTCATATCTCCCACATAGCAAAACACACACAGGAGTAGGGTATTACGCCTCCGCGCGGCCCGAACCTGTCTACCTCCTCCTGTCTCTCCTTGCGTGCTCTCCCAGCTCGGGTCCCCGGGCCCGAGCACATATCCGCCGGACGCCATAGCCGTCCTAGGACAACTCCCCTGGCCGAACTCAAAAGGGGGGTCTCCAGACTCCCCGCGGTTGGAGTTTCCTCCTCCGACAGACGCAGACGACGTGTCAGGAGCTGGGACCTGACTGGCTCAAACTCAGGACGAAGGCGAGAGAGGAACTCGTGAAGACAAAGAGTCTCCCGCTAACTGTGGTGGCGGTCACAGCACCTGCAAGTGCCTGCAGCACAAAACTCGGCACCCAAGCTGTCCAAGCGATGCCAGATCCCACACATCTGGCGGTGGAAGTCCCCCACAGCGTGATCAAGCTGACGAAGCGACTGAGCCTCCTCCACGACTGCAAGGTACATCGCCTCGTTACGAATCTCGTAACTCTGACGAAGGTGAGCCCACATCTGCTGCGAAGTGGGAAGGCCCCGGAGGGTGAGCGAGAGATCTGTCTCCATGCTCGCAAGAAGAATAGCCTTGGCACAAGCCTCCTCCCAAAGCCAAGTCGCGTAGTGAGCAGAATCCGACTAATAGGTGTCCATTGAAGCTTCAAAAGCCTCGAGAAGAGCGGCCTTAGCAGCCTCATCCGCATCAGATGGGTAAGTGAGTGGTGCCGGAAGACAAGGGAGAGGAGGACAGACCCGCTCACCCGTGAGATAGCCCCACAGCTGCTAACCGCCCATGTGAATCTCCATGTGAAAGGCAAACTCACCCCAATTGATACCCGTGAAAAGAACAGGACATCGGGACACAGCGATAGCACCCGGTCTCCCTAGGGCCGCCATGAGGAAAGCGACGTACATTCCTGTTTTTTTTTTGTCTTTTTTTTAATATATATAAAAGAAAGGTAAAGCAACAACAGAGAAAAACTAGCGGAGCGGCGGCTCTCGGCGGACGGAGGGGGGCAGGGGCGCGCGGCGGTGGCGGCCGGAGGGCGAGCGGAGGTGGCGGCGGGTCCCGCCTGCGCCTGGGCCCGGCTCCTGGCGGGTCTCGGCGGAGGAAGCCGAGCGGAGGCGGCGACGCGTGGAGGCGCGTGGCAGTGGCTCGTGGCGGGGGCTCGCGGGCAGGGACGCCGGCGGCAAGCCGACGGTGCGCCGGCGGCAGTGGCGTGTTGCGGCCGATGGGCAGCGGTCCGACGGCCGGTGGAGGCAGGTAGCCCTGCTGCGCCTAGCGCCAAGGCACAGAGGGGTTTAGCAGCAACGGAGAGCGGGCGGCGGCTGTGGGCGGCGCAGGCGTGTGGCACCGTGGCCAGTGGAGGCGCCGGCGGCGGTGGCCATCGAAAGGAGGTAACCCTAGCTTGATACCATGTTAGGATAATCTATTGTATTCATCCAACCCCAAATATGCAATAAAGCCCCTACACAATCAGAGAATTATAAGCGTGTATATACATATATCTAACACAAAGTACAGAAATGTCAGGTGTTGATCAATATGTTTGGGAGTAACTTAACAGGCCCAAAATTGGGATAATTCTTAGACAAGTACCGAAATGCTTGTGTATTCCTCCATTGGTATGCCATGATCAACAAAAACATTGCATCACAACATAATGTTCAGATGTTATGGAAGCCTCTCCCCTGGTATCTCCAGAAACCTAGTAAGGTTCTCGACATTTCTAGACAGGCACCTACACTTAAATGGCACAAAACTGAGCATACTGCCCAAGAGAACTATGTATAATGAAGACATACATATGCACATCAGAAGCCTGCAGCATGAAAGATCACACCCAGCTGCTCCCCACTGAAAGATCATCAAGCCGAAATGACAAATCCCCCACATAGTCCTCTTCAATATCTAATCTAGGTTCAGTGCTCTCAGTTAGGTTCCAGGGTACTTGAGGTAGCTCAGATTGTGGGGGAAGCTTTTGAGAGTGAATGATCCTTTCTACAGGACCACTAGGCTTCTCCCACATGAGCAGGTGGAGCTGGATGGGGCGCACCGCGAGGCGGTGCAAGGAAAGCTTTTGGCTGAGGGAGATGGTGTCGAAGCAGCGGATCGCTCCTGAGCTGGAGATCATCCAGGGAAGGACCTTCTCATTGGACACCCTTGAGATGACTAGCAATTTTGATGCCTCTTTTGTCTGGTTGAACAGATCACGGAGCCCTGACCGTGTCGATGGCGCCTCATTGTCCTTGTCATTGTCGACCACTGAAGATATGAAGATAAAACCCTGGAAGAAAGAAAAGGGTCACAGTATGTTCCATGTATAGTTCTAAATGTTCAAGTACGCTATTGTCGGCATTGTGTACAGCAGTGTCAAGTGAAAAAGAACCTCTTCGGTACGGCTGATGGCAAATCCTAGCCTCGTGTCACCTTCTTCAAGTGGAATCTCCAGCGGCATCTCTCCTGCTATGGAGCTGTA
Organism: Oryza meyeriana var. granulata; assembly: GCA_003991445.1. Taxonomy (NCBI): domain Eukaryota; kingdom Viridiplantae; phylum Streptophyta; class Magnoliopsida; order Poales; family Poaceae; genus Oryza; species Oryza meyeriana. The sequence goes on along the minus strand of RYFJ01000740.1, from coordinate 173,203 downwards.
CCAAAGCCGGGCTGCCTTCACCACCCCAATATCCACACCATGGTAATCCTCAAAACCATAGAGGGTCGCATTCGTGACGTTCGACAGATCAGACAATGAACCTGAGTTAACAGTTGCAGACGCTGTCTCTCCGGATATCTGTACATTTTGGAGTGCAAAGTAGGATCAACCAAATCAAATCTTATCTGCGATTTTATGTTCACTCTAACTGAAGATTCATTAAGCAAGAGGCAGTTTAGGCTGCAAAATGCCTGAAACCGGGAGATTGTGTCAGCACCTTGGTGAGAAGAGCCTCACTCTGCACATTCATGAACTCGATGGGGATTCCTGAGACCTGTGAGGAGTAGAGCCATGCGTTGGCACGGGCAAGGGTGTCCTCAAAGGACTCGTATCGACATGAATTCAGGTCCAGAGCTTTGGGGAGGACGAGCATCGAGAGATAGCTGCTTGAGTTGGGCATGCGCAACGAGTCACACATCTTCTTCTCCCATGGGTATGCAACGTAACCATCCTGGAGTTGTGCCTTGCTCAGGGCTGATGCAACTCTTGTGCTCCTGGTGCCTTCATGAAGGGAAAGTCACATACTTTCCACAGAAAGATAATCCAAAAATTCACAACAAAACAGATTATATGTTTCAACATCCAAAAGTTCACAACAAAATAGATTATCTGTTCTTTTCAGCTTTTTGTCCAGATTTTTACCACGGATTATTTGCTCCACGTTTCTAAAATTACAATTTCTCAAAAAAAAATCTATTGCATTGTTTAGACCACTTGTTCTAAGCTATTTGTGAAGTTTATTTTATCAAAATATTAATTTATTGTGTTAATCAAGTAAATAATTCGCCTCAATAATCCGTGCAAAAATCGGTTTCAAACAGGGAAGTCAGGGATGGAAGAATCTATCAATTGTTCAGAAGAACTGAATTCTACAGGGAAACGCACATGCTTTCATAAGATTGACAAATAAACGTTGCACCAGAACACTAACAATCATAACTTCTAGGTATATCAAAAGTAATATTATATGTCCATACCAGCCTAATCAGATAATAGTGCGGTAGTTCTGTCCCAACAGTAATGAACAACGTTTCCAACTAATCAGGAGGCCACAAACGATGACTGTTCACAACGACCACCAAGTCAATAGTCTACCATTGAAATGCCATCGTCCCGGCCGGGAGATGAGAATTGAGAAAAACGACTGAACGTTACGAGGTATCTAGAAATTGACCACCACCTAGACAAACGACCAATCTATTTGCTTGACATTGTTTCCGAAACGTCTTCCCTTCTCCCTACTTTAATTCCATTATTTTTTGTCATGTAGCTATCATTTTTATCATTGATAACTACAGGCACATTAGTTTTCTCTCTGTGAGAGAAAGACACAACTATTCCAGGAAATTAGGCCTGCAACAACGCGCTGAAAGATCAGATTATCAGAATATTCTAGGTGTGGTTTGAACCTCAGACTTGGCAGCAAACTTGTCTTTTCATGTCATGTGTAAAACACTTGTAAGCACAAACTAAAACCAAGATTAAATGCGGTATCTGTCTTGTTGATACGTTTCGTTCGTTTCTCTCTTGTTTATATTTACCAACACAATAGATGAACACACCAAAGATTCTCTCCAAAAAATGAACACACCAAACATTTCTGACATCGATTTGATCAGCCAAAGGTCATAATACCAGGCTAAAACCAAAAGTAGGAACTTCAGTTGGAACAGAATAAAAATTCAGTACTTGAATAAAATTTTTTAAAATAATTTTACTTGAATCAACCTGAAAAAGTATTTTTAGTTGAATTCGGCAGGAACAGCAAAAATGCGCGGCAAAGACGAATCAGCTGTTCAGAGTGATGAGCAGTGAGAAGTTTACCTTGCAACAAGAGGCACTCCCTCTCGAGGCGATCGACGAAGCCGAGCACGTAGTTGGGGTCGTGCAGAGACCGCAGCACGTACTGCTTCTTCCCTCCCCCGCCTCCTCCGCCGGCGGCAGAGCCCCCGCCGGAGTGCGGCAGGACGCAGGCCTGCAGCTCCCTGCCTCCCCGGACGCGCACCTCGACGGAGGTGTCCCCGCGCTTGAACGCCGAGTGCAGCGCCTTCTGCAGCGCGGCGCGCCCGCCCTTGAACGGCGCCTCCAGCACTGCCGCCCCGGAGCCCCGCCCCACCCGGACCGCCTCCACCACGTCCCCCTCCTGCACCACGCCCCCACCCCCTCCCCACTCCTCCGCCTTCGAGCTCCCCGCCACGCACTCCAGCACCACCACCTGCCCCTCCCCCGCCGCCGCAGTCGCCTCCCTCTTCCTCCTCCCGTCCTCCTGCTCCATCGCCCTCAAACCTCAATCTCCCCCACACGATCACGGCGGAGTTATCAGCTATATATCGCGGTGACCAAGTGGGCGGCGGCCACCACCGGAGGAAGCACTCACGTGGCCCCCGTGAACTGCGCGAGGGGATCAGCGGCGGGGCGGCTGGACTCCGGGATTCCGCGCCCCCCCACACCCCCCGGCCCCCACCCCACCACCCCACCCCCCCCTCCCTCCTCCTCCTCGTATCGCGTGGTCCACGATGCTGGCGAATGGCAGGAGGAGCGCCTCTAGAATACCCGCACACTTTTTTCTCCCGCGGCCGCGGCCGCGCGCGCGGCGAGAGGGGGTTAAGAAGCGGAGAGGGCAAGTCGCCGTCGCTGTGGTTGACGAAGCCGACCAATCGCGCCGCGTTACGTTCCTCTCTCGCGCGCGCTCTCCTCTCTGCGTTGCGGCGCGGGCCCCGGGCGGCGGGTGGCCCACATGTCCGTGTGTGGTGTTGCGTCGGTACAGTGGAGATGGAGCGGCCGCCTCGTTGGATTTTTGTGTCTACTTCCAAATTGATTGCGATTCGGCGAGTCCTGTACTCCTGTTCACTTGTTCAGGAAGTTCGTACAGTGCAGGGCGTTTTTTACCGGTCATGAGTATGACTACTCCAATTTATCCTGATTCCAATGTAAATTTAACTACTACTCGCTCCGTCCTTTTATATAATGACTATTAGTTGTTTTATACTCCATCCATTCTAAAATATATAGTAAGCTAAAACATGATTTAACAAATTAGTGCTATAAATCTGGACCGGGAGTCTATCCAGATTCGTAGTACTATGTAGTTTCAAATCCGGTCTTAGATTTCTATATTTTAGAACATAGGGAGTAGAAATTAAGAATAGAGAAAAAAAGACTATAATGTCCTTCACTAATGTAGAGAGTGGGATGGTTAGGAGTAAAATGAAGAAAAATTGAAAGAGTAAAATACATAGCCGGTCCTTAAACTTAGACCAAGGTGTCACTTAAATCCATCATCTTGTAAATCGTACGTCTAGGTCCGTAATCCTGGTGTAATGTACCACCCGAGGTCCAAACCGTCTTTGACTGGTCTTGGTTGCCGATGTGGCTGTCTATAGCGACAGACATTTTACATTCGACCCCCTCCCTAACTCACCATGGAAACAAATATGCATTTAGCCCCTGCACAGTACGTCCAAACTAATTTATTCTACCACTTCGACTCTTCGCTTCCCTAGAGCAGCAATTAGGATGGCAGCTATAACGTCCGTATTTTTAGGATCGCTAGAAAAATTAATTTAATAAAAATTATTTATGAAGTTTGGACCTCGCTCGGATTTCTAAAGTTTCGCCATGCATGGATCTCAAAATTTTTCCTCGAATTTCAAACCCTAGAACCCTCCCTAAAATTCCCCTGAAAATCCTAAGCCCGCGTCCTAAAATTATTTCAAATTTGAGTTCCAAATTTCTCCCAAAATACCCCTTTCCAATTATTCTCAGAGAAAATCACAAAGTTTACTATTTCAATCGGGCCGTAGCCCTTCCTCCCTCTTGGCCCGCTCGGCAGCCCCTCTCTTCCCTCTTTCTTTTTCCCTCCTTTCGGCCTAGTCCGAATTGCAGCCCATGGCCTGCTCTGCCTCCTCCCCACCGAGACGTGGCCCGATCACCACCACGTGGCCCCCGAGCCGTCGGCACCATCGATCTTCCCTCACACGCGCGCTCGCCCCGCACCGCCCTCGCCGACGTCCCGGGCTCGCCTATCAGCCGCACAGCGTCGCCAACACGTCTTCCTCCTCGCTCCCTGCACGCCACCTGTTCGGCACAAGGACGCGTGGCCACCCCTTGCTCCCAAGCCATGTGAGCCCACGGCTCTTCTTCCCTGACCGCCCTCTGCAGCGCCGCCTTCGCCGCCATCGCCTCAAGCCTTTGCCGCCCCCGGGAGCCCCGCCTCAGCCTCACGACGCGAGCTCCACAGCCTGGCCACCCCGTCGCGTCGCCATGCCAGCTAGGGCGCAACACCCGTCGCCGCCCTGTCCCATCACCATGCGGTGTTCGCCCTCCTCTCCTCTTCCCCGCTCGGCCAACGTCATCATACTGCTGTCGCCCTCGCTCCGCCACACCGGGCATCCCGCCACCGCCTTTGACCTCCATCGGCTAGCGGCGAGCCAAGGCTATAAATAGCCTTGAAGCCCTCCGCCGCCCGCACTCAAGTCCTGAGCTAGAACCCAAGCCCCCACTGACTCCCCGCTGCGCCACCGAACTCCCTCACCATCACCGCCTTTGTTCCACGCCGCCCAACCACCTCCGACCACCGAACCACCGTGCCACAACCTCCATCACATTCCCGTCTCCTCACGATCACGTTCTGCCTCGCCCCAACGCCCGATTGCCGCCTACAAAGAAAGCCCCAAATCGGGTCGCCGCCATCCACCATTGCCGTCCTTGCAATTCACCGCCACCATCTAAGGTATATGCCTATTTCTTTTCGTTTTTCCCTAATTCGCACACCCCCGTGCCGAATGCCACCCTTCCGAACCATCGCCGCCGCGGATTTGGCCACCGCTAACAAGCTCCGTCATTCTTCTCTCATCGACAAGGAAGCATCACCGCGTTCCACCGCCATTGATCACTTCTAACCCCATCCGAGCCGCTCAATGAGTTCACTGCCTCCTCCATCGCCCATTACCGTGCCCCGCCACCACGGGCTCGCCGCCAATCGCTGGTGCCGCCCGGGTGCCGTGCACCGTCGATCTCCTCCCCGGGTAGCTCACTCTCTCTCACCCTCTCTTTCTCTCACTGTCAGGTGGCCCCCCACCTCCTCTCTCTCGCACGCACTGCCTGACATGTGGGCCTAGCCGCCTCTAATCCCTTATGTGACACTGACACATGGGCCCAACATAAATAAAACTCTAATTAATCCTATTTCCAAATTCTAAGTCATTGACATGTGGGCCCCTTTTATTTTTTTTAAAAAACTAAATCACTGACATGTGGCCCCCCTTATCCTTCTGTCACCTACAGGTGGGCCACACCCCTCATTTCCTCTACTGCCACTGACAAAGGAGCCCCACCTGTTAGCCTCTATTCCCAAAATAAATCCTTTTCCCCAAATTTTTTAATGATTTTTATTCATAGAAAAATACTTTTAACTTCAAAAAATCATATCTTTTTTAACCGTAACTCCGTTTGAGCCCATTCAACTCTCAAAATTTTTCGAAAAATGAGATCTACATAATGGAACTTTTAGTTTACTATGTTAGGTTCTGATTTTGTGATTTTTTTTGTGTTTTTGTTTTGCGACGCATAGGAGTCGAGTTCGAGGAGCAGTTGATCGAGGATTTTGTCAAAGAGACTCAAGATCAGGAGCAAGGCAAGTCACACCTTGATCATGTTGAACCTATATTTTTATAAAATATGTTGTTTGCCAACTGTGCATTTTAGGAGCACGATTTTGGCTGCGGATCGAAAGCCGATCCAAGAGGCCCAATCCTATTTGCTGCATGTTAAACCTTCCTTGGAAATTAATGACCTTATATCCTTGTCGTCCTGTCATCGTCCTGGTACCTGTATTCCCGAGTACAAGTATCGACGACGCCGCAAAACATATATATCTATCCGATGGGAAAATTTATGGGATTTTTTTAATGAAATGATTTAAAAGTCGACATGCGATGTCGATCGCTTTACAAAATAAAGGCTTTTCATAAAACTTTGGTCGTGGGATGTCATCGCCTGTGTGGCCTGACTTCACATGGCATATAAGGACCGTTTTCATTGGGGATTTCCACTGATCATAAATCGTACGACCACATGAGTGGAATGGGACACCCCTGGCCAAGTAAATTGGGGAACCTAGGTGGGTCTGATGTCGATAAACGTGGAGTCGCCGAGGTGGTAATGTGGTTCGCATCTGCGAGATCCGGAGTACAGGGAGTCTGGGACTTGCCTGGTACTTGGTCTGAGACCCGTTTATCTGACATCAGATTATCCTGGAGATACTTTGGAAAGGCCTTGTGTGGCGTCTCCACCAAGGTGGAAGCCCACCATGTGCATACAGTACCCGATCCCTGGATCAGTAGTCGGATACACACATAGTCATCGGTGACACAAACTCAGAGTACAATAAATACAAACTCAGAGTACATATAATACATACTGGGAGGATACATACAAAGGTTTCCATCCAGGACAGGCCCTAGATGGACAATGGCAAGAACAGGGTAACTAGCGAGAAACAACACAGACAGGGCGGAAGCAGGGGAGGAAAACTACTCAGCGATAGGACACGACGATACCACAGGCTTGGTTGGGAGCTAGGCCCGAAACCTCAGAAGTCCTCATAGTCCGCTTGGTCCTGGAAGAACTCGGCAGCAGTCGGGTCCTCGTCTTCTTCTCCAAGACCTAATATAATATATATACAAATATAGGGACAAGGGTGAGTACTTTCGTACTCAGCAAGCCGGGGGAAAGGTGCCATGTCGACTAGACAAAGGGGGCTAAGAGTCTTATTTGCGAAAACAGTCTTTAGAAACATTTTGCTTGTCAAATACTAGTGTGTCAAATTTTTAGTTGTCGGAAAGAGGCTCACGCCTCGATCCATTCCGCAAGTTGCTTTTCAACAACTCACCACATAGAGTTACTGAATCATGTTTTTCCATTTTCATCTTCCGGTGACAAACCGAGTAACATCGCAACATGACTATCACCCAAGTGGCTCCGACCACTCCTTAGGTCTGTTACTTCTCCCGAGTGGCTCTGACCACCCGTTGACCCTGAGACTCGACTACAACCAAATCTCAGTTATCTCTTTTAGCAATTCCGGCTACAACCGGTTATTAGCTCATTTGCTACACTGGCTACAACCAGTTAGCTCAATCTTGCTGCCCTAGCTACAACCCGAAGACTTTTCTCCTGATAAATTTTCATACACTTGTTTATGGTGCTTCAACACCCCGGGTCACACAGTCCCGTTTCTGGCAACACAGGCCTTCCGTTTACTACTCGACAAACTCTGGTCACGATTCCCTTCCCATCAATCAATTTCACAAATCACTGGCAATCAAATCTACGCTATGAGAATCACCTTACATCGCCCTTAACCGTGGGCATGGCTGTTCAAACAGTTTAGCTAAACTCTGCAGAGGGTGTACGCTTTACCCATCCGACACGAAACTTACACCGAGTACTGGCCGGTACCGGAAGTTCGTGACAAGGCCATTTCCAAAGCCAGTCTAGGGTTATCCAATGCCAGCAGAAGGATCCACACAGGATCAATGCTTCAGGTCGGCTCCAACCACCATCAGCACCAAGGCTCATGAGCCACAACTCAGATGAGTCCACTCCAGTCGACACCGAACTTCCCTAAACCTACAATTTACTCGGCCAGGGGCAGCCCATACTACCCGTATGGTCGTACTGTAAAATGCTCGGATGCAATTCCCAAAGAAAACGGTCCTTATCGATAATACATAGCCAGGCCACACAGGCATTGTCTCTGTACATCAAGGTTTTCACAACTTTCATTTATTTCGCAAACACGCCGATACACACAGAGTACCGGGTTTTCAAACAGTTGAGCAAAAACCACTGTTTCCCAACAACAAAACAATCGTTGCAAGGCTAAGTCATTCTACTCGGCATTCGTATCCGTAGATAGGATGCCAACATGCCATTTGTGCGGCTATCAAGGGAGAAATGCATCAATATCCTACCAAAATAAGTGCGACTACTGGGTAGGTCCGTCGGTTGCACTTGCAGACCGAGGCCGATCAATTTAAAGTGTAAACTAAGCATGCATATTTTGCAAACAACATAATTTTGCACATATAGGAGACAATATGATCAAAGAGGCTTGCCTTGTTCCAGCGGAAGATCTTCGTCGGCGAAGACGGCTTCTGGATCGTTCACCGGTTCAGGATCTAAACAAGCAGAAAAGATAATCACTAACACGCTAAAAAGAGGTAAAACACTAGGAAAAGAACATCGCGGTAGTCGGATGAAGGTTTATCATAGGCGGCTGAGTTAAGCTTGCGGACGGGGCAACAAGGCTCACCGGTTAGGAACTCCGGATGGTAGGCTCGGCGATGAGCGGCGGTGATGGAGCTCAGGGGGGGCAGAAACGGTTCCGGGGCTAGGGAGGAGGATGATGATGGCTTAGCTATGAAGCTGGTGATGGCGGTTTGGCAGAGACGGCTGGGTTGCAAAACAGAGGAAAAAGGAGGCATGGATGCCCTTTTATAGCAGGCGCGCAAGGCAGGGACACGGCGGTGCAGGGCGATAGAGAGGGAAAAGGAGTCAAGATAAGCTGACAAGGTGACGCGACGTCAATGCAGAGATTGACTTAGGGATTGGGCGTGGCCGGGGGAGTTGGTATACACTGTAGTGACGATGAGACACTCAGGTCATGGCAAGAATGGGTTCGTGATACTTTGCTGACAGAGCCTCTGACTATCCATTGGTCCAAGCGGGTTCTTGCGGTGCGGCGGTTATTGTCCGTTGGTCCGAGCGGGGTTACGGGCAGGTGGAGGTCGGATCACGTCACCACTTTTGCAGTCGGCGTCCAACGGGAGGAGCGTTGAAAACATGGCTGCGGTGCAACTTGGTGAGGCGATGAGACAGCATGTCCATTGATAAGGCAAGGTGTCGTGAGCTTGACCGGATCGAGGCAGGTCGGGGTGGCAAGACAGAACGGGTTAACAGGGTAGTCGGTAATGCAAGGGGTTACTCAGCGGCAAGGGTGGCCGAGTGAACAAAGGTAAAAGAGCAAGATTCAGGAACTGAGTAGGAATCTACTTGGCACAAGGGGAAAAACAGTTGGCTGGCCAGGGAGAGAAAAACTGGGGCAAGACTGAACGGGATTGGAGAGGAGTTAGAATTCAGATAAATGAATTCCAACAGGGAAAAGAAAAACGGGTCGTTACAAACCTACCCTCCTTAACAGAATCTCGTCCCGAGATTCCGCTAGTTGGCGAAGAGCTCCGGGTACTCGGCTCGAAGGTAATCTTCTTGTTCCCATGTAGCTTCATCCTCAGAATGGTTACTCCATTGCACTTTGCAGAAACTGACCATCCTTCGTCTTGTACATCTGTCGTTTTTCTCTAGAATCCGAAGTGGGCGTTCTTTGTACGTGAGGTTGCGTTGCATGTCGATCATTTCCAATGGGACTTGTTCTCCTGGGATGCGAAGGCATTTCTTCAACTGGGATACATGAAACACGTTGTGGACATCAGAGAGTTCTGCAGGTAACTCTAGCTGATACGCCACCGTTCCGCGCCTGGCAATGATAGGATACGGACCGATGTAACGAGACGCTAACTTTTCACCCATTCCAAATCTCTTGATTCCGCGTAGGGGTGATACTCAGAGATAAACATGGTCACCTGTTTGAAACTCAAGCTCTCGTCTTCGATTATCGGCATAATTCTTCTGTCGGGATTGGGCCACCTTCAGGCGTTCTCGGATAACCTTAACTTGCTCTTCCGCCTCCTTCAAGATATCGGGCCCGAAGACCATCTTTTCTCCCACGTTTGTCCAACAGAGTGGAGTTCTACATTTGCGTCCATACAGAGCTTCATTAGGGGCCATCTGAATACTAGCTTGGTAGCTATTTTTGTATGAGAATTCGGCATATGGCAGACAGAGATCCCAGGTTCCTTCAAAATCCAAGGCACAGGCTCTCAGCATATCTTCCACAATCTGATTTACTCTCCGTTTGTCCATCCGTCTGGGGGTGATATGCGGTGCTAAAATTGAGATTAGTGCCCACTGCTTCGTGCAACTTTTGCCAAAAGTGAGAGGTGAATTGGGTTCCTCGATCAGACATGATCTTCTTCGGGACTCCGTGTTGGCAAATAACTTTGGTCAAATACAACTCAGCTAGCTTCTTAGCTGAATAGGTGGTCTTGACAGGGATAAAGTGGGCGACCTTAGTTAGTCGGTCCACTATTACCCAGATGGAATCATGTCCTGCTGGAGTTCTAGGCAAACCAGTTATGAAATCCATCCCTATTTCTTTCCATTTCCACTCGGGTATCTTCAGGGGCTGAAGCAATCCTGCTGGCTTCTGGTGCTCTGCTTTAACTCTTTGACAAATGTCACAAACTGCGACATACTCGGCAATGTCTCGCTTCATTCCAGACCACCAATAATGATCCTTGATATCCTAGTACATCTTGGTACTTCCTGGGTGGATGGAATAAGTGGATTCATGGGCTTCTCTCAGAATCAAGTCTCGGATTTCCTTTTGGCCGGGTACGCAAATACGTTTTCCAAACCAGACAGCCCCTTTATTGTCAACAGAGTACTCGGAGGCTTTCCCTTTGGTCATATTTTCCTTGATAACCTTGATCTCTTCATCCTCTTTTTGAGCTTCACGGATTTGATCCTCTAATGTAGGTTGAATCAACAAGGTTGCTAAGGTCCCTGGCTTAACCACATTTATCCTTAGCCTTTCCAATTCTCAGCTTAACTCAGGTTGAGGGGGCAAGTTTAGGATGACATTGCAATGGACCTTCCGACTTAGGGCATCGGCAACAACATTTGCCTTTCCAGGGTGGTAATATATTCCAAGGTCGTAGTCCTTGATCAATTCAAGCCATCGTCTTTGTCTGAGATTGCGCTCAGTCTGAGTAAATATGTACTTCAGGCTTTTATGGTCAGTATAGACCTCACATCGATTTCCAATCAGGTAATGTCGCCATATCTTCAAGGCATGCACTACGGCCGACAACTCTAGGTCATGTGTAGGGTAATTCATCTCATGAGGTCTTAACTGTCTTGAGGCATAAGCGACCACTCTTCCTTCCTGCATAAGCACATAGCCTATGCCTAGTCGGGATGCATCACAATATACCTCAAAATCTTTCCTGATATCCGGAAGGATCAGCACAGGCAGGGTAGTTAGTCTTTTCCTCAATTCCTGGAAACTTTTTTCACAAGCATCATTCCATTCAAACTTCCTTTCCTTCTTCAGCAAGTCTGTCATCGGTTTGGCGATTCTTGAGAATCCTTCAATGAATCTCCGGTAATAACCAGCCAAACCTAGGAAGCTTCTCACCTTTGTGACTGTAGTCGGGGGTTTCCAAGAAAGCACATCTCTTACTTTTCTTGGATCCACTTCTACTCCTTGGGCAGTAACAATGTGACCTAGGAAAACAACTCGGTCTAGCCAGAACTCGCACTTCGAGTACTTGGCATACAATTGGTGTTCCCTTAGCTTTCCTAGAACCATTCTCAAATGTTCGGCATGTTCTTGCTCACTTTTAGAGTAGATTAAGATATCATCTATGAATACCACAACAAACTTATCGAGATATTCCATGAATATCTTGTTCATGAGGCTCATGAAGAAGGCTGGAGCATTAGTGAGTCCGAAGGACATCACTGTATACTCATATAGACCATAACGGGTCGAGAAAGCTGTCTTGGATATATCCTCAGGTCTAATCTTCAGTTGATGGTATCCTGATCTTAAGTCAATCTTGGAGAAAATTTTAGCACCTTGTAGCTAGTCAAACAAATCATCAATCCTGGGCAACGGGTACTTATTCTTGATGGTTACCTCATTCAGTGCGCGATAATCAACGCACATATTCTTTGTCTTGTCTTTCTTTTCCACTAGGAGCACTGAAGCTCCCCAAGGTGATGTGCTGGGTCGCACAAAACCTAGAGCCTCAAGTTCTTCTATCGTTTCTTCACCTCGGCTAATTCCTTAGCTGCCATTCTGTAGGGTCTCTTGGATATTGGTGCTGTGCCGGGTAATAACTCTATGGAAAACTCAATCTCCCGATCAGGGGGCATCCCGGGTAAGCTGTTTGGAAAGACATCGGGGTATTCATTAATTACCGGTACTTCTTCTAGAGGAACGGCCTGCACAGAACTCAGGAGAGGCTGGTTTTTAGGGTTTTCAGGCGGGGCAAACTTCACTTCCTGTCCCAAGGGGCACTGCAGGGTTATGGTGCTGGTTGCACAGTCTATCCGGCCTTTATGTTTGGCTAACCAATCCATACCTAGAATCAAATCCAAGCCTTGTGATTCCAGGATAATGGGATTGGCTGCAAAACTAACCCCTTCAATTACCAGGTTAACCCTAGGGCAAGATTGGTCTGACCTAAACTCCTTGCCAGGGGAGTGTATGATCATAGGTACCCTAAGGCCTTGAGTATCCCAATCATATTTATCCACAAAAGCTTGAGAAATAAAGGAATGCGATGCTCCTAAATCAAACAAAACAACTGCAGGTGCGAAATTGACAAGAAATGTACCCATCACGACATCCAAAGCTTCTTGAGCTGTCTCCGACTGGATGTGGTTGACACGGCCTCGTCCAAAAGTCGGCGTGGCATGGGAGGCATGTCCACTAGCCTGTGTAGTCGGTTGTCCCCGACTGAGCACAGGGGCTCTTGTAGTGCTGATGTTGGAGCGTCTAGGAGCTGCAGGAGCTTGCTTCTGAGGACAGTGACGGGCGAAGTGACCCAACTCGTTACAATTGTAGCATCGGCTCCCTGATGTACTCGGGGTGCTTCTCTGCTGTAGGCTGACTGGGGTAGGGTGGCTCACACCAGTACTTACACTGAAAGATCGAGATTGAACAGATGGAGCTGGGCAGGGAGCAGTCAGGCGAGACATATGCCCTTGAAACTGGGGTGGAGCAAACTGACAGTGAGGGTTGGGGAGATTGGGCCTGGAACGCGGACCACCACGAGTCTGCATATGAGAGGCCTTGCGCTTGCGAAAGACCTCGATTTCCTTCCTAGCGTCTTCAACCACTAGAGCTCTATTGATCATGTGCTGAAAGGTAGGGAAATCATGAGCAAGGAGCTGAATCTTCATTGCCACATTCATTCCCTTCAGAAATCTCCTGATCTTCTTCTTGTCCGTGTTCACTTCCTCGGGTCCATAACGGGCCAGGTGGTTGAATCTGCTCAGGTACTCGCTGATGCTGAAATGTCCTTGCTTGAGATTGTTGAACTCTTCTCTCTTAATGTCAATCACTCCCTCAGGGACATATGCAGCTCTGAAAGCTTCAGCAAACTCGGGCCAAGCAATGTTAGCGGCATCCTGATGGGCAGCACAGTAGTTCTCCCACTAGTTGGCAGCGGGGCCTCTAAGTTGATGTGCAGCAAACAAGGTTTTCTCAAGGGGTGTGCATTGCACTAGGTTCAGTTTTCTATCCATGTCCTTCAGCCAGTCGTCAGCCTCCACTGGCTCGGTGGTCTCTGAGAACTCTGCCGGACGGGACCTCAGGAAGTCGGCAAGTTTGGAGCGGCCATGGGCTTGTGCTAGTTGAGCTTGATGAAAAAGAGGCTGTAAGGCGGCCAAGTTCTGAGCAATGCCTTGCAAAATCTGTGTCTGGATGGCCATAAGCTGTTGCGGGTCTACCGGAAGCTGAGGAGGTTGAGGCAATCCTCCATGGTTGGTGGCTGCAGCGGCAGAGGTACCAGGGCCAATTGCATGACCATTACCGGACATCCGATCATGAGTCTGCTCTACTTCTTGCTCATTCACTGCAGGAGGCACGTTGTTGTGGGCTGGAACTTGGTCTTCATAACCCAGGGGAGTTGGAGCACGAACATTGCGACGCTGACGTCCGGCCATCTGATTCCAGGAAAGGAGAAACCAAGGGAGAAAGGCTCAAAAAGGTATTAGCAGTCAAACAGATAGAACAGATAAGGGAAACAACCAGAACACCATGATGGAATCGAGCAGCAAACCAGTAAACGCACTCGGGAACTCAAAAACACACTCGGAAACTCGGCTTCAGCGAAGGGTGATGGATAGGGCAGAGCACTGAACCCTAAGGGCTGACGCTAGAGCTATGCATAGGAGCCAAAGGTATTTTGGATAGCGAAGAGTTTTAGAGATATTTCCAAAATCTACCACGGCAGAAGGAGATGATTGGGCAGTCCCTAACTTTTGCAAATAATATAGTTTTCAAAATAAGATCTCTAAGGGCATCAACACGCGTAGGGTTTCGTTCCTAGGGCCAACCTAGGTTCTAATACCACCTCTTCTGTGGCGCCTCCACCAAGGAGGAAGCCCACCATGTGCATACAGTATCCGATCCCTGGATCAGTTGTCGGATACACACATAGTCATCGGTGACACAAACTCAGAGTACAATAAATACATACTAGAGAACATATAATACATACTGGGAGGATACATACAAAGGTTTCCATCCAGGACAGGCCCTAGATGGACAACAGCAAGAACAGGGTAACTAGCGAGATACAATATAGACAGAGCGGAAGCAGGGGAGGAAAACTACTCAGCGATAGGACACAACGATACCACAGGCTTCGTTGGGAGCTAGGCCCGAAACCTCAGAAGTCCTCGTAGTCCGCTTGGTCCTGTAAGAACTCGGCAGCAGTCGGGTCCTCGTCTTCTTCTCTAAGACCTAATATAATATATATATAAATATAGGGACAAGGGTGAGTACTTTCGTACTCAGCAAGCCGGGGGAAAGGTGCCATGTCGACTAGACAAAGGGGGTTAAGAGTCTTATTTGCGAAAACAGCCTTTAGAAACATTTTGCTTGTCAAATACTAGTGTGTCAAATTTTTAGTTGTCGGAAAGAGGCTCACGCCTCGATCCATTCCGCAAGTTGCTTTTCAACAACTCACCACATATAGTTACTGAATCATGTATTTCCATTTTCATCTTCCGGTGATAAACCGAGTAACATCGCAACTCGACTATCGCCCGAGCGGCTCCGACCACTCCTTAGGTCTGTTAATTCTCCCGAGTGGCTCCGACCACCCGTTGACCCTGAGACTCGGCTACAACCAAATCTCAGTTATCTCTTTTAGCAATTCCGGCTACAACTGGTTATTAGCTCATTCGCTACACTGGCTACAACCAGTTAGCTCAATCTTGCTGCCCTGGCTACAAACCGAGAGCCTACTCTTTATCGTCTTCTAGCTACAACCCGAAGACTTTTCTCCTGATAACTTTTCACACACTTGTTTATGGTGCTTCAATACCCCGGGTCACACAGTCCCGTTTCTGGCAACATGGGCCTTCCGTTTGCTACTCGACAAACTCTGGTCACGATTCCCTTCCCATCAATCAATTTCACAAATCACTGGCAATCAAATCTACGCTATGGGAATCACCTTACATCGCCCTTAACCGTGGGCACGGCTGTTCGAACAGTTCAGCTAAACTCTGCAGAGGGTGTACGCTTTACCCATCCGACACGAAACTTACACCGAGTACTGGCCGGTACCGGAAGTTCGTGACAAGGCCATTTCCAAAGCCAGTATAGGGTTATCCAATACCAGCAGAAGGATCCACACAGGATCAATGCGTCAAGTCAGCGCCAACCACCGTCAGTACCAAGGCTCACGAGCCACAACTCAGATGAGTCCACTCCAGTCGGCACCGAACTTCCCTAAACCTACAATTTACTCGGCCAGGGGCAGCCCATACTACCCGTATGGTCGTATTGTAAAATGCTCGGATGCAATTCCCAAAGGAAACGGTCCTTATCGATAATACATAGCCAGGCCACACAGGCACTGTCTCTGTACATCAAGGTTTTCACAACTTTCATTTATTTCGCAAACACGCCGATACACACAAAGTACCGGGTTTTCAAACAGTTGAGCAAAAACCATTGTTTCCCAACGACAAAACAATCGTTGCAGGGCTAAGCCATTCTACTCGGCATTCGTATCCGTAGATAGGATGCCAACGTGCCATTTGTGGGGCTATCAAGGGAGAAATGCATCAATATCCTACCAAAATAAGTGCGACTACTGGGTAGGTCCGTCGGTTGCGCTTGCAGACCGAGGCCGATCAATTTAAAGTGTAAACTAAGCATGCATATTTTGCAAACAACATAATTTTGCACATATAGGAGACAATATGATCAAAGAGGCTTGCCTTGTTCCAGCGGAAGATCTTCCTCGGCGAAGACGGCTTCTGGATCATCCACCAGTTCAGGATCTAAACAAGCAGAAAAGATAATCACTGACACGCTGAAAAGAGGTAAAACACTAGGAAAAGAACATCGCGGTAGTCGGATGAAGGTTTATCATAGGCGGCTGAGTTAAGCTTGCGGACGGGGCAACAAGGCTCACCGGTTAGGAACTCCGGATGGTAGGCTCGGCGATGAGCGACGGCGATGGAGCTCGGGGAAGGGGGGCAGAAACGGCTCCGGGGCTAGGGAGGAGGAAGATGATGGCTTAGCTATGAAGCTGGTGATGGCGGTTTGGCAGAGACGGCTGGGTTGCAAAACAGAGGAAAAAGGAGGCATGGATGCCCTTTTATAGCAGGCGCGCAAGGCAGGGACACGGCGGTGCAGGGCGATAGAGAGGGAAAAGGAGTCAAGATAAGCTAGCAAGGTGACGCGACGTCAATGCAGAGATTGACTTAGGGATTGGGCATGGCCGGGGGAGTTGGTATACACTGTAGCGACGATGAGACACTCAGGTCATGGCAAGAACGGGTTCGTGATACTTTGCTGACAGAGCCTCTGACTATCCATTGGTCCAAGCGGCTTCTTGCGGTGCGGCGGTTATTGTCCGTTGGTCCGAGTGGGGTTGTGGGCAGGTGGAGGTCGGATCACGTCACCACTTCTGCAGTCGGCGTCCAACGGGAGGAGCGTTGAAAACATGGCTGCGGTGCAACTTGGTGAGGCGATGAGATAGCATGTCCGTTGATAAGGCAAGGTGTCGTGAGCTTGACCGGATCGGGGCAGGTCGGGGTGGCAAGACAGAACGGGTTAACAGGGTAGTCGGTAATGCAAGGGGTTACTCGGCGGCAAGGGTGGCCGAGTGAACAAAGGTAAAAGAGCAAGATTTAGGAACTGAGTAGGAATCTACTCGGCACAAGGGGAAAAGCAGTCGGTTGGCCAGGGAGAGAAAAACTGGGGCACGGCTGAACGGGATTGGAGAGGAGTTAGAATTCAGAAAAACAAATTCCAACAGGGAAAAGAAAAACGGGTCGTTACACCTTGTCGCAAACCTCCGGACACTAGCCATATCTGATCAATGCGTGTTGAGTATTCAGAGTAAGCTTGCGTCATGTGGGTAAAGTGTCGATGTTTTACACCGGCAATACGATTATAGGGCTACCCGGCAGATGGAAACTCGATGGATTGCAAAGGAACACGGGGAGATTTTATACTGGTTCAGGCCCTCGATGTGAGGTAATACCTTACGTCCAGTTGTGATGTATTCCTTTGAGGACTTATGTCGTTCTGATGAACTCGTGCCCTCAAGGGGCGCCCTGCCTCCCCTTATATACTGGGGGACAGGAGTACAAGGTAGGAGTCCTAGCCGAATACGGCCAAGGGATCTCCTCTTAGAAATATAATCTACCCGACTAGGACTGTATATTCCTTATTGTACAAGGCAAGTCTGCTGGGTGCTACTATATTTCTAATTACAAGTCTCGGCCTATCCTCTATCCGAGTCGCCCATATGCTTGTGATGAGGTACCCGGAGCCCATGGCCTCCACATAAAGCATACACCCTTTGCAAAGGTTATAATCTATTCAACAACCGTGCCCATGGTCACGGGTGGATGTTAAGTGATCCCTTAGCGTAGCTTTGTTTTATAAAAAGTTTGTGAACTATGTTTGTGGTTGGGAACCGTTACCAAAACCAGCTTGAGTGGCAGGTGGATGACCTGAGTGGTCTAAAACAGAATTGTGTGTTCCGAGGTGTTGTGTGGCACCATAGTTAGAGTTGAATGTGTGAAATAAAGAAATATGGTTGAGAAAGATTTAACCCACCCAAAGGAGGTGTTGTCTGGGACAGTATGCTCCGGAAATAGACTTGTGACAAGTCGTTGCAAAATGACTTGTGGAATGGGTCGAGACGTGAGTCTCTTTCCGATAATCGTGGTGGGTTGTTGCAAAGCAACTCACGGAATGGATTGAGACATGAGTCTCTTTCCAACAACTCAAAGAACACTTAGAAATTTTATAAAATGTTTTCTAACACTTAAAACCGTTTATGAAACAAAACCAGAAACCTGTCTTTGATAAACCTTGCATTCTACCTGTAGGATCAAGATGTCGACTAGAGGGGGGTGAATAGGCGATTAAAAATAATTGCCCTCTTTAAATTACTAACCTAGGTTGATAGGTTTGATAGAGATCAAATAAAACTATACTCCTAGATTATGTTTTGCAATCCTAGAGTGATAGTGGCTCAAGTAGTCTCTATGAATGTAAATTACAAGAATTTAAATGCAATAAGTAAATGGATAAGAGACAAGAAATTTTTCACCCGAGGTTTGGAAACTTGCCGGTTTCCTACTCTCCGTTGAGGCGAGCCTAACTTCATCGCTCAAACCACCAAGCCTCCTAATCCCTTGTCAAAGGATGGGCAAGGTCGGGAGCCGGCCTCGAAGTAGTCTCCACAACCCTCGATCACTATAGGTAGCTCTTCCTTCACTCTGAAGGTGGTGAGCTCCGAACCACTCACAAATCACCCGGGCTTCCTCCACAATCTTCTTGGAGAAGTCACCGGAAGTCCACAAAGCCGTCTAGGCGGCGGCAACCTCCAAGAGTAATAAGTAGCAACCCCGGCTTGGAGATGATCACTTGCCACACTAGCTAAATCGATGAAGCAATGCACTTGGCTTGGCTACAATTATCCTCAACCACTCACAAAGGAAGAGAGAATGCTCAAAGAGTGTGAGAAAGCAAGCAAGAGCTCAAGTGGAGTAAATGGAGTGCCAAGGGAGCCTTCTTGCTACTGGTGGAGGGGTATTTATAGCCCCTCCCACAAAAACTAGCCGTTGGGGGCGAAATCCCTCAACTCTGGTCATTTCCGGTCCAACCGCAGGCAAAGGATCGGTCCGACCGGGTTCAAATTCAACAGCTCAAAAACTAGCCATTGAGGTGCATTAAATGCACTCTTTTGCTCAGAAGAAGTACCAGCCGGTTCGACCACAGGTGAAGCGCTGGTCCGACTGGCACCCTATCTCATTTGCGCTGTCGGTACTGGACGTGGCTGGTCCGACCGGGTGGGGGAGGTGGTCCGACCGCCACCCCCACTAGAACTCCCTGTCGGTACTGGATCCATCCGGTCTGACCGGGTGGGGAAGGTGGTCCGACCGCCACCCCCACTAGAACTCCCCGTAGGTTCTGGATCGAGCCGGTCCGACCGGGCAGGGGTGCGCGGTCTGACCGCCACCCCCATCAGAATTGCCTGGGTGGTTTTGTACCGAGCCGGTCCTATCGGCCAGGGGTGCGCGGTTCGACCGGCACCCCCATCAGAACTCCCCAGGAGGTTCTGGATGAGGCCGGTCTGACTGGCTGGGACAGCCCGGTCAAACCGCTGAGCAACAAAGATCAAGGAAAATAGATGGACTAAGCATGCATGACCTAGTGCGGCAATTTGATCACTTCTTCGCCAAGGTTACCACACCTCTTGATAATACAGCAATGCTAAAAGAAAAAACTAGCTTACTCTAGATTGCCTTTCACCTCGATCATTTGAGCAAACCGCTAATTTGTTCGTCCTCGCTCCATAGCTTTGCGCCATCAAGTTTAATTGGTGGTCATCCTCCTTGGCATGTGGACCTAACTTCTTTTTGCATATACTCAAACACAATGGTTAGTCCACAATTAGCGCTTGTCATCAATTACCAAAATCAACAATGGGCCTAGATGCTTGACTACCTTAATTATGTGACTTGCTGAATACCTCGTGTACTCACCCTTGCTAAATTTCCCCTCATAACCATATGAAGCTGAAGATCCAACCCTAGAGGAGTACTTTCAGGAGCAAGCTGAATACGAAGATTTTTAGAGTTTCGATATAGGTTCCAAGCCATGCCTATAGGTGTGTTAGGCCTAGCATGCGCTTCTGCTGCAGTCTTTTGTAATGTGTCGTTGCATGCCCGGGTTTTGTCCGTGGCCGCAACTTATGTAAGAGAACTTATTATAATAAAGTAGGTTGACTATGATCCACCAAAGTCTTGTATGTACCAGCTGGATTCCTAGGACAGGTACATGTTATGCAGGTAAAGACGTTCCGCTCTTGTTGACCTACATTGGTTAACGGGAGAGGGGCATTACAGTGACGATCGGCGGCAGTCGAAGGTTCCCTGAGCACAGAAAGATGGCATGAGTGGGAGAGGGTGATCTCACAAGTCCGGTGCGGCGCCATTGTCACTGAGAAGGCGTGCGATGGGCCTCAACTTCCAGGGAGAAGATGAACCAACGCCTGTTTATAGTGAGTTCTGCCTACCCATCTTTATCCTCTAGAGTTTATCGGCAGTATGTAACGCCCCTCTTCTGCTAACCCGTATAGGTTAACAGGGAAGGAACGTCGTTACCTGTAATACTTGTACCAGTCCCAGGAGACCAGTTGGTACATACAGGACATCGGTGGATCACAGCCAAACTTGCTTTATTTATTATACATAGTCCTTACATAAGTTGTAGCCTCGGACAGAACCCGAGACATGCAACGATACATTTTACAAAAGGAAGCAGCGGAGATACACAGGTAGACCTATACCCACAAGCATGGCTTGGGGACTTAGACCAAAACCCTAAAACTCCTCGTACTCGACTTGATCTTGGTAGAACTGGCTGAGGGTAGGGTCTTCATCTTCGTAGACTTCTGGGAGAAGATAAGCAAGGGTGAGTACACAAGGTACTCAGCAAGTCACGAAAATTATGTGGCATGCAAGGTTTATCAAGGAAGGTCAGGGTTATTTACGCAAGAGGGGTTTTCAAAGATTTTGTGGTTTTAAAACTCTAAGTGTGCTCTTTAAGTTGTCGGAAAGAAGCTCACGCTTCAATCCATTCCGTGAGTTGCTTTGCAACAACTCACCACAATTAAGTTAGTCGGAAAAAGACTCGCGTCTCAACCCATTCCACAAGTCTGAAACTTGTCTCAATTTCCGATTCAGAGCGTACCCTCCTCTGGTACCTCCATTTAGGTGGATTCTCTTTATCTCAAAACTTGTCATTTACTCAGACAAACTTAACTACGGTGTCATCCAACACCCCGGGTCACACAGGCCCGTTTCAGGCCACACAGGCCATCCATCAGCCACCCAGGCCGATTCTGGTAACGGTTTCCAACCCGCAAAACAATTGCACAGATATTTATAAAATAAAATCTACGCTAGAGGAAACACTTTACATCTGCCCGTAACGTGGGCACGGATGTCCGAACAGTTCATAATGACCTTTGCAAAGGGTGTATGCTTTTCCCACACGACGCTAGCTTACTCCCACACTGGCCAAGCGGGGTGGTTCGTGACAAGGCCTTTCCAGAGCCTTCTCAGGATAGCACATTGCCCTATAAATGGGTTTTCTCTCTAAACCAAGTATCAGGAACTCATTTCCTGTACTTAGGGACGGGGGTATATCGCCCTCTTGGCACCCAACCGCTCCCATATTTATTAGCAACCGAAAACCATCCTAAGAATACTAGTTACTTGGCCAGGGGCATCCTATTCCACCCGTGTGGTCGCACTGTTATATGCTTAGTGTAATTCCTCAAGGAAACTATCCTTAAAAATCATGCAGAGCCAGAGCCACACAGGCAGCGACGTCCCATGACCAAACTTTGTAAAACTATTTTATTTCGCAAACTCTCGACCAAGGGTGTTGAGGATTTTAAAACCATTTTATTAAAACCCTGATTTTCCCCATCGTCTGGTTTTATTTTGAATAAAAGGGGGTCATCGACATCCGTACACAAGTACGAACATCAAGATGACAGAGTGACAAAGGACAGGGTAACAATTTATTCAAGGTAGGGTCAAATGCAGCAAATGGGTTAGGCCGGACGGATTCGATTTCAAATCGCGGCCGATAAAAGTCGTGTTCCTAATTATGCAAGTTTTAGAAATTAAAATAAGTTTTAAATCATGGATTCAGTATGGTCAAGGGTGACTTGCCTGGCTCGAGGTCCTGAGAATCGTCGACAAAATCTTCCTGCGGCGACTCCTCGGGAACGGCCTCTATGCGTCGCAAAAGAAAACACACAAATCACCAAGAATCAGAACCTATTTCATATAACTAATAGTGCCAATATGTAGATCTCATTTTTAGAAAAATTTTAAGAGTTGAACGGGCTCAATCGGAATTACGGTTTAAAAGTTATGAATTTTCAAAGTTTGGGTTATTTTCTAAAAATTAAAAGGGTTAAAAATTATTTAGGAGAAAGAAAAGGATTAAAAGAAAATACAAGAAAAGGGAACAGAGGCTAACAGTGGGTCCCTTGGGTCAGAGAGAGAGAAAAGGACTGTGACTGACATGTGGGACTGGTGCAACAGTGAAGTAGAGAGAGGAGACGTGGGGCTGTCGTGTGGGCTCCACAAGGCAGTAAGGAGAGTGAGATCGGAGGGGCTAACAGGTGGGGCCTGGTGCTACAGGAGAGAGAGAGAGGACTAGGCTGACACGTGGGCCCGGTGAGCCACTACGGAATGGGGCGCCGACAAGCGGGGCCGGGGTACAGGAGGCGGGCCACCCGGCTGACGCGGCACCCACGTGGTTGCCACATCAGCATGGGTCTGCCGGAGTGGGCTGCAGCGGAGAATTGGCGGCTGGCGATCGCCAGAGACGATCTCGCCAGCGGTGGCAAATCTCGGCGGGCGGCCAACGGCTACGGAGAGCGGGGACAACGGCGAACTGACTGAACGGCTCGGATTGGACAGATAGGCGGTGGAAGATGGTCAGCGGCGGTGATACAGAGCCAGCAGCGGCGGCAGAGGGTGAAGATCGTCGCCAGCGACCATTCTAGCGGCGGAATGTCTCAGGATAGGTTGGTCCGAGTTCGGCATTACTTAGGGAAGAAATGGGAGGGGTTAATTTGGGCATTACCTTCGTCTGCGGCGAGTTACGGAGCGGCGGCGAGCGAAATTGGGGGTTTTTGATTTAAGGGTTAATTGGCGGCGAGGGAAGACAAAGGAGGTTCCTAGTGGTGCTAGGAACTCGACGGTGCTGGCGGTTTGGTCGGCGGTGGTCGGGAACGGCGGCGAAGCTTGGAACAGAACACGACGGAGGAGGTCTCTCGGCGGCAAGCTGGTTTGGGTTCTTTTTCTTGGTGACAGAAGGAAGAGGAGTGTCATCCTATTTATAGGGGAGCTTGGGGCACTAGAAGACGGCGGACAGAGGCGATGGAGGAAGGGATAAGCTCGAGCTCGGCTGACGAGATGCATCAATGGCGGAGCCCTGTGGCTTGCGTCATCCGGGCTCCAAAGAGGAAAAACGGAAAGAGGAATGATGGCGAAGTGACAGGACGGGGAGCTCGGGCGTGCTTGCTGACTCCCGAGGCTCGGCGTTGAGGGAAAAGGCTGCAGCCATGGCTAGCTTTTGACCGGCGAGCACGAGGCGAGAGGGTAGAGCGGGGTTTGCACCGGGCGACGGGACGGGGAGGTTGACGATGGCGTCCGCAAGCTTTTAAGGTGGCGACCGGGCGGTATGGGCGCGAGCAGAGGGAGAGAACCAAAAGAGCTCAGGAGAATTCCAGAGAAGAGAGAGAGAATGGCGAGCAGCGAGAGGAAGACGAAGGCACTCTGTCGGCTGACAAGCAATCTCGTCCGTCCGCGTGGAATCATTGGGTGGCCGAGAGCGAGGCAGAGGCGGGAGCGGCTGACATGCGGGCCGGGCGGGCCAGCAGCGAGGGAAAACAGGAGCAGGCCGAAAAGGAGGACGGCGGCCCGTCAAGCACAGTGCGGTTTAGCAATTTTCCAGAGATTATTTAAATTGGTTTTGGAGGTTTTGGAATTTGAAACTTGATTTAAGCAGGGTTTTAAATTTTGCAAAAATTTTGGGGACTTCTACAGGGGCTCTGGGACTAGTTTGGATAATTTTTGAGAATTTCTAGAGATCATATTTGGCACAAAAATTTCAAATCTCCAATAAAGAACCAAATTTTTGAATTTAGCTTTTTATTAAATTATTTTGGCATAAATAAAAAAAATGCAGTCATTACACAGTATCTTATAGCTAATGTTTTAGTGGTAAAGTTGGCTTCTTTTTGCAATCAAATTGTAATAAGGGTTTAGTTGGTTCGGTCTATCCTCTAGAATTTATCGGCCTATGGCAGTACGCCAAACTTCTCCGCCTCCTTTCCTTCCTGTCGATGTTTTATATCGGCTTTATTGAATACGGGGCTATTTGTCGGACCGAAACTCGATGTGCTTCGAAAGACTTAGACGATTTATACTTGTTCCGGCCCTCGAGGTGAGATAATAACTTACTTTCAGTTGTGGTTTATTACTTTCATTGTATTCTCTGGTGAGATTGTCATGTGCATCAGGGGGCTCCCTACCCCTTCTTATATACTGGAGGGATGAGGATTATAGGGTAGAAAACCCAGTCGAATACGACCAAGGGCTTTTCTTATCAGTACATAGAGTATCCAGCTAGAACTATATCCATTTCCTTATCATGCAAGGTAATACAAAGCAAAGTCCTTCTCTATCTCCAATTGTAGGGACTGGCTCACCCTCTGTCCGAATGATCGTAATTGCCATACTTGAGGTACCCAGGGCCCATGGCCTCCACACTTCCCTCACCGTACTTCATACAACCCTACCCTCGTTGCTACCGCTCTCCCCTCATTGATTCGAAAGCAAGGAGTTATGTTGGGGACAACTATAGTTGTAGAGGGGGTGAATGTATATTTTTTGCCACGGTGGGTTAGGGAGGGGGGCAAATGCAAAATGTTTGCCACCGTGGACAGCCATACCGACGCCCAAGACCAGTCAAAGGTGGTTTGGACCACGAATGGTTCATTAAACCAGGATTACAGATCTAAATGTGCAATTTACAAGATCACGGGCCTAAATGACACCTATGTCCAAGTTTAAGGACCGTCCATGCATTTTACTCAAATTTAAATGAAAGGTGATTGATGGAATAAGTAACACAGCGTAGAATCACTTATATTTTGGGATAAATTTTAAAAGCCCCAATCCCTTATGTAAAAGGACGGAGGGAGTATTACCTATGAATTTCATGTATTCCAAATTTCCAAGCTAAGAAGATGCGGTTGGAGATTTTGCAGGGGAGTCAACTTCGTCAGCCCCTGGATTTCCCAGGCCAATCTGCCAATGGCTATAAGTATAAAGAATGATGAAGCTTGGAAGCAATGGCATGCAGCAGCCGCCAGCAACAAGCAATTCAGGTACCAAATTGTGCAGCAAATGCATCAGCACACAAGTTAGACATACTAGCAAGTGCGGCATTGGTTAATGCGAATAAGATGATAGGAGTATTATCTACTGGAAAGAAAGAATCTCGATCGTCAGATGGACAGAATCCAGGAGTATATCTTAATACCTGGTACCTCGCATGAAGAATTTTTTGTGTGCCTGATAAACTAATTACTCCCGCGCAGGTATGAACTGCTGGATTCCATTTGATAAATTAAGCCGCTAATAAAATAAGAGCGATAGATTCAAGAGAAGAGAGACGCTGACTGTTCAGATCCAAATGGCATATTATATATCGGAGTAGATACCGATGACGAAGATGAACAGCTTGTATTGGTCAGTTTCATCATAGACATAAATAAAGTATGTACTAGCAACTTGCACTGATATTTTTTGTTTACAGAAACAGCAGGAGCCAGGACGCATCACTCTGACAGATCATCCATCAAGATCGACATGAAGCTACCGATTTCGTCTCTTCCTGCTCTGAAATGCCAAAACAACGGATTGGTCAGCGTCTCAACCAAGTTTTTAAAGCAAAAAACAAACACACATACACACACACACAGAGAGCTGTTGCACCCTGTTAAAGAAAGGGGGCATGAAATTAATTGACGTTTAACACAATGTACATCATTAAAAGAAATACTATGGATATAAGTACAAAAGGAGAGTGTGTTGATCCCTAAAAGGCGGCAAACAGAAAAGGTGCAGCCGATGTGTTCTTGGGTAATAAGAAACAACTAACCGAGTAGAGAACAAACAGATATCTACAGTATATCTGGTAACATATTCCTGAGCTACAGTTAATACAGATTTCAAAATGTGATATAAAATATCAATTTGCTAGTATCTGTTGATCTGGCAAAGGATGTCAGCCTATCACCCAGAGATGTTTTGCACAAGTATTAGCTACGGTTCTGAGGGCTAGCAACAGTAGAGATGATGGAAGAGGAAGACAAAGTACACAGTGCAAAGAAAACGAATATATAATGAAGAAATATGCACTGAATAATGTCATATATTTGACAGATTTGATGTTTCAAGATAGAATAAATTTAACAAAAGCTGTGGAATCGAATTTAGCCATGTATTAAGTGTACCTGTAATTGGTAATAACTGCAGTCTAAATTCTACATCCATCTCCTTGAAGCTTTGTTCCTTGAGTCTTGCTGGCTTTGCCGTCTAGTCCTTTTAAAATCTCCATTGGAGGATATACGTTGTTTCTGTCTACCGACCGAACTTGTTTCAACCTTCGGATTTATACGGTTCTCTTTTAATGGACTAATCGAACGCAGCTTGCCAGCTGATGAATTTTTTGTTGGAAAATATGCCTTTTCCACTGAGACTCTAGAACTTCCCTTGGATTCACTGTCTCCAGCAATGTCACCAACCTTAAGATGTTCATCAAGGTATTCCCTTGGTGCTACAGGAGACTCAGAATCCGATGATGATGGGCTAGTGCTGCTCATATCATAAAGAACATTATTTGACATCACTGGCAGTTCAGAGCAGCTAGGACTTAAATTGACAGAAGATGTTCTTTTAACCCTTGTTAATTCAACAACCTTGAGTAAGAAACATGGCATGTTAGCACTTTACCTGAACAGTGAACACACAAAGAGAAATCACAAGATGTAACTAGCAATGGACTGCTTACCATCTGCTTTAAAGCTGTCATGTCTTTCTTCAGTTTAGATATCACCATGTTTTTCCTTTTAAGGATTTCTTGCAACTCTGCTATTCTCTACATAAAAACAGAGGGAAAACATAAGTACATATAATTTGCGCGGTTGGCAAACCACCCAGACAATTTGTACCTTGGAATCGGCAGTGCTAGATGCATGTGCAGTTGCAGCCAGTTCCTTTATGATCGCATCCTTCTCTTCGCATTCCTTCTGAAGGTTATACAATTCCTGTTCTCCCGCCAGGGAACTTAGCTGGATTCAATTGACCACAATGTCACCACTCAGCAACATTTAAAGAGGGAGAAGTGCTCAAATTTTATCAAAGCACTCCACTCCAGAGTGAAGGAAATACAGAAATGTTGATCATTGATCCATACATTGAAAAAACAAATGTTGGTGAACAACTACCATGATGACATTACACACGAATAAAATGCTTTGACCACAGAACGGTGTAGGATTTACTTGATTGTCCCCATTTACATGATTATCCACCGATGACACAACACTCCAACAAAAATCTGAGAGGTCTGACATGCGGCGCTCTTCATGCTCCATATGGCTTACGCTGGACCTATCAACAACATCAGATTTTGCATCGTCCATTCCACAGTTATCCTGCACTTGTCCACGATATGAAAAGGAAGTGAGACAAAACTACCTCATGGAATATGCTCTCTGTAAACACCTCATACCTTTGTCTTGTGAGGAGTAGCACAATTCTCTGGCCTTGCACACACACAGCATCTAACTCCGTCCTCGTCTCCTAGCTTCTTGCTTCCCACAAACTCAGATTTTTCATGTTCCGAGGAAATGAAAGCGTTGCACTTGACATATTGCTGTTGTAGGGAGTTCATCTCATCAAACAAATCATCAAGCTTCTGCTGCATAATCTGAAGTACCTCATCCTACATACCAGAAACAATATTTTGCATGATTACTCGAACTGCCATTACGCAGATCAAAATCAAGCTATCGCACATATACCGTTTTCCTACAAAACTTAAAGAGTAAATATGCACCATTCTAGTGGAATATAACCTATAGGCCGTATAGGTATCTATCACTTGGGCGAAATGACATGAATATACAGGCTTTAGTGCCTACCACAGCAAAAGGTTTCAACAGTTCAACCTATTATCTGGATAGAGTTCATCCTCTTCGCAGGTGACAAAAGCTAACAATCTGGAGGCAGCTCTCTTGTTGCTTTGCTTGCTGGTTGTAATGAACAGACTCTGTCTGCCATTTCTTTACTGGAAATGTGAAGGGTTCTAACCCTTCTTGCTCAAAAAAAAAAAAACAGTTCGACCTATTACCTATATGACTAATAAATGTGGAATAAGATAAGATATATGGGATCGGTAGAATCAAACCCTAATATGAATCGACCGCTGGAGTTGCTCGATGCGGCGGGCCGCGTGGGAGCGGGAGGAGGCAGCAGCGACGGTGGCGACGAGGAGCACGCGGTGAAGAGGGTTAAAGAGCTCCCACGCCACCGCCTCATCCGGACGGAGCCCCGGCGCGGCGGAGGCCGCGGACGTCGCCTCCTCGGCGCCGACGAGGCGGCCCTGTAGCGAGACCCACGCGTGCCGCCGCGGGCTCGCCGGCTCGCGGAATCGGCTCGTGAGGGCGCACCGGCGCCGGGAGGTGGACGACGACGAGGACATGGATACGCGGGAGGGAGGCCCGTCCGGCGGAGGGGTCGCCTCGCCGTCGCCGGCGGCGACCATGGCGACGAGCCGCGTTTCGATTGGGGATTTTTTTTTTCTTTTTGGATTTTTTTTGTACGTTTGAGCGGGTGATTTCGGGGAAGGGGTTTTCGAAATGTGAAATACTGGAGATGTTTGGGAAACGGACAACGAGGCCACGGGTCGTTGGGCTTCGGAAAGTCCGGCCCATTTTGGATAGCTGATGGGCCTCATGGCCCAAACTAATGTAGCATCAAGTAGGCCCATCGTAAAATTAGCTTTATTTGGCTTTGGTGTGTTCTTAATTGTTTATTGGGTGCGCTTAGATAAGTCGTACGTAAAACAAGGAACGTTATTAGCGCGTGATTAATTAAGTATTTACTATTAAAAAGTTAAAAAATAGATCTATTTGTTTTTTTAAGTTATTTTTATATAGAAATTCTTTTAAAAAAACGCACCGTTTATTATTTTGGGAAGGGTGCGCGTGGAATCAGAAAAAAATAAGCTGGGCCTCGCTGGAGTGCCGAAACCAAGTCCTCGACTACCTGTTCACACGAGTGACACGACAAGCCCATGGAACAACCGCTCCCCACCGCGGCGGCGGCGGCCGGCGGCGACGGCGAGGCCTACCGCATCCGGCCGCTGGAGCTCGCCGACATCTCGAAGGGGTTCCTGGACCTCCTCAACCAGCTCTCCCCCTCGCCGCCTCTCACGGAGGACGCCTTCCGCGCCCGGTTCGAGGAGCTTGCGGCCCTGGGCGCCGACCACCTCGTCCTCGTGGCGGAGGACGCCGCCACGGGCTGCCTCGCCGCCGCGGGGGCCGTGCTCGTGGAGCGCAAGTTCATCCGGCGGTGCGGCCGGGTGGGGCACGTCGAGGACGTCGTGGTGGACGCCGCCGCGCGCGGCCGCGGGCTCGGGGAGCGCGTCGTGCGCTGCCTCGTGGAGCACGCGAGGGGGAGGGGTTGCTACAAGGTCATACTCAACTGCACGCCGGAGCTGACGGGGTTCTACGCCAAGTGCGGGTTCGTGGAGAAGAACGTCCAGATGGGGCTCTACTTCTGATCTAGGTTCCGCCTTCTTGGATCTCTGCCTGCTATTGTTGTAGTTAATAAGGAATTATATATGTCAGTCTTTGCTCCCTGTATGGATGGATTACTGATTGGCTTCCATTTTTATTGCCAAAATGTGCACATTTATTAGTAATTGAATGGATTGTTCTCAACAATTATGTGCACATATCAGGCTTGCAAGTGATTTCAAGAGTAAAAGTAACAGAGTAATCCCAAACGAAATTTATAGTACAGACCTGCAATGGTATGGTTTGGTATTACATGGCACTTGCCTGTGAGAGTGAAACAATATCAAGTATCAACCCTAACACTGTTGAGTCCAATGAGGCCATGAGGGGGTTAGAGTGCTGATAAATAAAGGTTCAGCTATATTGCAATGGGCACTTAAATTATTGCAGTATATGAACCCTTCCTTATTTCCATCAATAGCTCAACGTAGTGTGGTTCGATCGCACCTTGTCAGTTTGGAGACACCGATGTAGAAATGATTCGAGTAAACATTCACAAAGTACTGGTTTCAATTTAACTCAGTGTCTTGTTTATGAGTAAGCTGCTTTGAATGTTTTCTTAGTTTTAGGTTGGTGCTACCTAGCTTCTTTTCTAATAAGAGTGCCCCCTATCTTCATACGGCATTTAGTCTTCTATATCAGAATGTTTAGCATAAGTTTAATACCAGATCTGAGTACCCTTTAGAACCGTGAAGTTCAGTGGTATACAATGGTTTATGAAACCAAGGAGTTGTGCTGAATACAAGTTAGTCATGACTCATGAGGCTACATGTAAATAAAGGATGCTTGTATTGGAAGAGCAAAAATTTTTAGACTTTGCAATGTCTAGTTTGAAGTTATGAACGATCCACTCTTTTACTCAAGACGGAGAAGATATTTTATTCTTTCTTTAAGGTAACTCTTACTTTCATCTCTCTTGTTCCTCCACTCCCTTAGTCTATTATTATGTTTAGTTGTTGATTACTTGTTTTCATAGTCCAGTATGTTGACAGCCACAGTCCTGTTAACTAAGGCATGATCATATCTTTTCAAATCAGGTCTGGAGTCAGAGAATCTTTGATTCTGTGTTATACTAGTAACTATTTAGATTGCACAAGGGAAAACTGACCGAAGTCCTAGTGATGGATGAATATTCTGTGATTGGCTGGCATTATACCAAGGAGTAGTGGAATGGAAAGGTGGAAAAATGTCTCAATAGTGTCAGAAAGGTCACATAATTCGAATGGTATGGTAGTGGATCCCTGAATCAGCTTGTGCTGGATTGCTTCTTTTACTTTCTTTTATCACTCTGGTTTCCAAAATTTAAATTGACCTGACTTTTTATCATAATGATCTTTCAAATAATGCCACAGTGCTTTCTGAAATCCAGACTTCACGTAGCTCATTTGGAAGGAACATTATTACCAAAAGTTCACTTTCAAAATCTTCTAGAGCCAGGCAGCTAACTTTGACTGCTTATTGTCCCTGTTATCTGCTACTCTCCTTTTCGTGTTGTACTGTCAAAATGTTATCTTTACTGTTTATGCCATTGTGATAGATCATGGATGGTCTCTTTGGCTCTGTCAATGATGTAGGTGCAAGTGCAGAGTCGCCTCCTATCATAGAAGGCACCAAAGCAGCTTCTTCCAGACTTTGATCACTCTGGAGTCTGGACCTTCTCACATGGAGAATCCCCAAGGTGGAGGCATTATTGAAGATTTTGCTTGCACTGCATCTCCTGCGTCATCTGTCTGAACCACCACACCACAATGCATTGCATCGTATTCATTCAGAGGATGAGGCAGTCATTCTCCATTCCCAGATCCACGCGACAGTACATTTTTCTTCCTAATCAAAGCCTGACAAACCTGAAGGTACCCGTCATATGGCCAGCTCTCATCTCTTGTGCCGTTCAAGACTTCAAGTTGTCACAGACTCACAGTGCATTGCACTGTAGGATCCGGGCATGATTTCTCCGTGGTGGCCATGGCAACAACTTTTCTGCTCGGTTGCAGCACGAGGTGAGTGAGTGAGTGAGACTTTTAACTGGCTTCCACTGTTGCAGTGGCTCTCCTCATCATCCTTCCCACTTATTATCATTGCACGCTGCTGCCTTTTACCACTCTACATCTCTCTCCATGACTCCATTCCAACTCTTGTGCAGGCAGGCACTACCTCCTATTCTCCTCTGCTTCATACCAAACCTACCTCATCCTCCTGTAAGACTGGCAGCCAATATGGGATGCTTCCACTGACCAAAACCACCTTTGTTCAGTGTTCGTCGAGGACATGAAGGTACGGTATCGTTGTCGCCTTCTGCGTACATGCTTCTTGCTAGACTGTATGTATTGCTGGCACCACCACGGCATGGCGACGGCATGCGTGAGTGTGTGGGTGCGTCCACAACCAAACGCAACGCGGTCGTTTTTTTGACCGTGGAACTATCGCTGCGTCGTTGTGTTTGGGCTATATGCCCTGTCTTGAGAGTTTTACGTAGCTATAGCTTCTTCTAAAATCTTCAGGTCTCTTAAACTGTTTAGATTCTTATCTAAATTATGAAAATCATATAATACAGAAAATAAACTAGAAGTTATAGAACTCATCTTTTTTAGATTCTCCCTAGCAGAGAACCTCTAGCTCCTCAAACAGGGCAATAGATAGCT
The DNA here is from genome assembly GCA_003991445.1 of Oryza meyeriana var. granulata. Lineage (NCBI taxonomy): Eukaryota > Viridiplantae > Streptophyta > Magnoliopsida > Poales > Poaceae > Oryza > Oryza meyeriana. The sequence goes on along the minus strand of RYFJ01000740.1, from coordinate 140,637 downwards.
AGCTTGTGGCTAGTTTTTGGTCGGTCGCCGGTGGCTTCTTCCCCTTTCCGGGGCAAGAGGGGAAACAAAAGAGCGGCAAGACGGCCGGGATCGGTGACGGACTGACGGCTCAAGGCGAGGCGACGGCGACGGCGACGGCGACGCAGCAAAAGTTTCTTTGATGTTCCTGTCAAGAAAAGAGGAAAGTTTCTTGATGTTGCCTGCTCGGCTGCTCGTCCTCCCCTTTTTAACCGCGTGGCTGGATCTTTTTCTGACTTGAAATCACCGGCCCGTGAAGGATCACTGGCTGAGTGTGAGTGAAACGGTTGCGACGGCTCAATGTGGTCTAGAAATATATTTTCTTTCGGTTAATATGGTTGTGATCTTTACTTGGCTGCTTTCTAATTAAGACGTTAGCCTGCTCTAATTGGTTGTGGTGGATTTGGACATGTCCTTACTCCACGACTACACATCGTTCTGTTTCCTCAAGGCACGCAATGGTCAATGGACCATAGCCCGGTTAACCAAAGCTGCTCCTACTAATTAACATTAACAAGATTCATTACGCAGTTTAGAATTTAATAGTAGTAGTAAGTACGACAGAAATTTGACCTTGAAGTGTTTAAGGCTAACACGATCTGCTTCAGTCATGACATATTACTGCGCTCACATGTTGATAGACTTGCACTACGAACAGAAAACTGAATAAAACGAGTGGAACAAAAAAAAAAGCTCTTATCATGGTGTCTTTTGTGACCATCATTCACTTAATTACCTTGCCTTTTCTTTCTCACTCCTAGATCGGTCTTTTCAAAGTAGTAATCAACATAAAATCGAAAAAAGAGAGCACTTTTTATACTTTGATGAAACACTTTACATCGTGAATAACCAAACACTATAAAGTACTCCAAGAAGCAACAAAAAATCAGAATGCCAGTGGAAGAAGCGAGAAAATTATTGGGTGGCGAAGATGCGTCGCTATCTTTCTCTGTGGTGGCCCTCGCGCGCACGAAACAGATGGGGCCTAAATCGCCGTCATCACGGGAACGGCTTTCTCGGCCGTCAGATTGGCTCCGGCCGTGGATCGGACGGCTGATCTTGCGCGACAAGACAATCGGTGATGCAGACGTTCACTTAAAGATACCGCCGCCTCTAGGAAAATTGGTAGGTTCACACTGCAGGGACCACTTTGGCTTTCTAACCCCCCTACAAATTTCTCACAAGAAATAGTGTGCCATTATCTAGAAAAAAGAAGAAATGCTGTGCAGTGCATTACAATGGTAGATGGTTTCATAGGACTCTTCAAGATGATGCCCAAGAAAATATTCTAAGAGATTAAGACGTTGTTTGGGGGAGTTTCTGTCAGCTACAGGCTGGTAGAAGCTCCCTAAAACAGTCCAGGTTCTCACTTAGATTCTAAGAATCTGTAGTTATACAATCCAAAAAATAAACTAAAATCTCTCCAAGCTTCTCTAAATTCTCACCAATCGTTTCTCATGATCTTAAGCTCTCCAAAGGCCTAAGCTTTCTCTAGAACACATCTGCAATAAAATAAATGGCCTAAGAGTTTGTGTTAGCTAAAAAGATCAAATTTAGTAAATTGTTGGTCTATCATGGTAATGTCTTAAAATAAAAGTGCGAAAATGATGATATTTTATTTTAGTTTAACTAGTGTCATGCCCGTGCGTTTCAACGGGATACGAAAGAAACATTGGTTTTATGAGGTTCAGTTTTTTCTCTCCAGATATTTTGTTGGGTCATGGGAAAACCGCTTTTTTTGGATAGGAGGACAATTTTTTTTAGGTAGGAGAAGTGCGATAGTTAGGAAGGTGTTTCCGATTTTTACGGTAGTAGAGATTACACTATACTAATAGTATTTTAAAATAATTTTTTTTGGCATTTTGATATATTTTTCAAAGCTTAGTTACAAATATTTTCTAGCTTGATAGAGTTGTTTTGCCATGTCAAGCCCTAGAAAGATGAATGAAGCAAAGCAACCAAAAATAATTTATGTATAAAACTTTTATATATGTGTTGTTGGCTGTTTAAAAAACAAGCAAGAAAATAGACTACGTTAACCTTCCTCTCCTTTAAAAAAACAGAATTGATATTTTTCTGTTGAGAGTTTTTTTAGAAAACTTTCAAATTTTGGGATGTTGGATTTGCTTTGAGATTTGTGCATACCGTGGAGTTAGAAAAAAAATAAGAGCATGCAGAAGCCGGGGATTTTGTAACAATTACATGCCAGATACACATTTGTTATATTGCAATTACAAGTTACAATATAATTACACATAATTATATAATAGTTATATTTGAAAGTTTTTATCTCGATTTTTTATTGAAAGTTGTATAGTTAATCCCTTAAAAAAATATCAACTGTAGAACTAAATTTTAGAATTAAATTTTTAGTTGTGCCTCATAAGCCAACAATCGACGATAGAGAACTGCACCTAGCGCAACTGGTTAGGCTCGCGGGTGTGCGGCCGACCGTCGCACGTTAATCGAAGTCTCGGTTAGATAAATGGTTACACACGCGTGCGTATTCAATAGGATCGCATGTTTTGCATGCACTGAGGCCACGAGCCTCCAATCTCCTCCTGTATAGGGGACGCGCGCATGTATGCGTGCGCACGTAGTGGTGTGAGTCTGTCTACATCGTGTTTGTACCCACTCAAAAAAGAAACAATGAGACGATAAAACCCTTCCCCCTTTTTTTTCCCTGGTGATGTAGCTGAATGTAGATGTTACTAGTAGGCTAGTACTGGTAGTCAGTTGTTGCGAGAAGAAACCGTTATTAGTTATGACATCCATGGCCGCCGCCAAACTCACGCAAGTACCGGAGGCCGCGCGCGGCTGCGGGAAAGCGTACGCCGCCGGTTTTCTCTCACCTCAGTTTGTCCAATCGAATTGACAGGAAAGTAGTACTACTGCTATTAGCATCAAGGACTGAACTTTTCCTCACAGTAGCCACAGATCCCTGTCACTCGTCGCGCCCACGCATTCATAGCAGAAGAGAAAACAGCCCAGCCATACCGTCGACGCAACGCAACCAACATCGCCAGACGCCGGCGGAAACCTGCAAGCCGACCGGCCGGCAAATCTACCGCCCCTGGTTTCAGAGACGATCAGACGAGCACGTACGCCGATACTTTGGATTGAGACGTCATCAGGGTTTATCTTACTACCATAATCATGTTTGCTGTGGGTATGATAATTGTAATATTACGATATCTTAACTAAATTTAAAAAATAATTTAAATTTTTAATGAATTTTATATGGTTTTTTATGGTTTATCGTGGTTACCATGTTTGGTGTTGAGCTATGATAATCCTGCTCTGACAGTGTTGAGCTGTGATAATCCTGCTCTGACAGTAGAGAAAACCTTGATACCATTGGCAGGTGAGGAGATCGACAGCGACGAGAGGGATAGAATCACCAAACAAGTAATAACAATGATTCGACGAGCTGTTCACTAAACCTACTGGACATCTTCTTCGTCTTCTCCAACGCAAAAACAGAGCACAGCCTCTCCTTTACGGCTAATGAGCCGTAAAAAACTGGACAAAGCAATTGGAAATTTGAGTTTTTTTGTATATCTGTTTTTTAGCGATTTAAAAGCCAATCTAAAAAATAAACTACTATAGAAAAATCTCAAAATCAACTTTAAAGTTTCAAAATTTAAATTTTGTTGACGGCTGATAAACCAGCCAGCAAGCAAAACGATGAGATGCTACGATTAGTCAGCGACATTATTGCGAGATAAGTACTTTAACATAACAGGGTGCAACAACGAAAGGAACAAGGACTAGAGACTACAGAAGCTGGTGCTGGGATGCTAGCTCAGCTGGATGTCATTTGTCAAGCAAAGGGATGCAATGTACAACAAGGGCATGCAAGCAAAGCAAGCAAGCATGCAGAGCAGAGACAGTTGCATGTGTGTGTACTATGACAAACAGAGAGATGAGACAGCTATCTATACACTTGTGAGTTACTCTCATCTCCTTCATTATCAAAGAACAGACTAAATTAATTAAGCTTGCGACTACGGTAGTCTATCACTATCATGTGGGACCCCTCATCTTCTGAATTCTGATGCATGCCACTCCTCCAAAATCCATCAAATGCCCTCATGTCCAATTACCAGATAGATCAGCGAATTCGAGAAAGGAAGAAACGAAGCTAGAAACTGCCGGTGCAGATGCTTCTGCCTTGCGGCGGCCGTCGTTGTGTCGCGCATTGCACCGGTCAGGATTTGATTGATTGGTTGATCAGCCGGCGAAGTGCTTCTGCTTGCTCGCCGAGCAGGTGCAGTTGGAACGGCTGTCGTTTAACACCTTCAGATGAATCAAGAACAAAAACACCGTGAGCAACTTGTACAAAAGTTGGCTGATTTTCTTTTAGTAGTAGTTAACTAGCTAGTTATTAGTTATTAGTTATCTAGACCAAACTGCAAGCCGCATCCTCATGTGAGCATCTCAAAAGTTGTCAATAGAGAAAGAACATCCCTCTTTTTAATGAACGAGTAACTAGTACAAGATCGATGCAATCTCTGGATGTGCCTAGCTAAGCTACTACTACCTCATTGCAGTTACCCCTGCCATGATATGGAGGGTAACAAATCTACTTGATTTAAACATCTCCCATATCGCAGGACAAATTAGGCAAGCTCTAGCTCTGAATTTTGATCAAACAAAATTCGCCAACATACTAACCACACAAATATATATTACCTTGACTTGCTTCTGGAGCTCCTTGATGTAGTCGACAGCCAGATCCAACATATCAGCCGTGTTAGTTTGCTGCAGTAAAACCAAGCCCAAATCAGCTGATCAGCTAGCTTACACTGTTACTATCACACAGTGGGTCAGCCTCACTGCAGAAGCCGTGGTCCTCCCATGGCGGCATCAGCAGCAGCAGCCAAAGTGAAGTAGTACGAGTCACCCAAACAGGGAAAAAACCAATCATGGAGATGAGCTCCTCCTCACCTTTTCCATGTTGGGGACGAGCTCCTGCAGCTTCCGTATCCGCTCGCTGATGCGCGTCCTCCTCACCTGCAGAGATGGCTCGGTTTTTTCAGCTCAGTAATGGCAGAAATGGACGGACGCGTGCCATGCCATGGCGTGGCGAGGAGTGTGGTACGGACCCGCTCGGCGATGCTGCGAGGGTGGGTGGCGCACCCGCGCTTGGCGCGGATCTTGCAGGGGACGGCGTCCTGGAACTGGAGGAACTTCTCGATGGCGGCGATCTCCGGCGAGGCGGCGGCGGCGGCGGATGAGGGCGGCTTGCTGTTCTTGGCCGGGAGGCTGAACTGCCGCGGGAGGTGGGCGTTGGCGGAGTCGTCGCGAGGGCGCTTGGTGGCGGCGCCGGAGCCGGACTGGAGGTTGTCCGGAAGGAGAGACGTCGGCGGCGAGGGCTCCTCCCAGCCGGAGGCGCCCATCGTGTAACCGGTGATGCCGCTGCCGTATCCGCGGTTGCTACCGGCCTCCGGGCTGCCGCCGCCGAGCTCCTCGTCCTCGCTGCCCATCTCCGAGATCTGGGACATCACCGAGCCCTGCCGCGACGAGAAGCTGAGCTGCCCCTTGAGCCGCGCGTCGCCGCCGCCGCTGCCGCCGCCACCGCCCATGCCCGCTCTTAGCATATTCCCGTAACCTATAATTGGAATAGGTATTAATTGCGTAATACGACGCCTCTCGATTCCACAAATGGAAAGGTAGCTAGCTCATGATTGCTACTACTTCCTGCAGGGTCGAGTGGTAGTAGCTAGCTACTGAGCTACATCGCAAGAACCAAGAAAGATCGAGTTGGAGGAGGAAGAAGAAGGAGACAGGAGCTGCACCAACCGTTGTCCATGGTCAAATGGTTGAGGAACCCGGCGGGGGAGCTGCTCTGCCGGAGGAGGCTGTTGCCGGCGGCGGCCGTGGACTCCGTGCCGCCGGAGCTGACGGTGCGGTAAAGCCCCTCCATGGCGGCCATCTGCTGCTGCTGCTGATGTGACTGGTACATGAGCTGCTGCTGCTGCTGAGAAGCGGCCATGGAGGCAGCGGTGGCGGCGTCTTCCGGGACGAAGTGGGCGGCGGCCCCGGCGACGCCGGGGCGGGGAGGCTTGTCCCGGATCTCGGGGTGGTGTCCGTGGTGGCCTGCGAGGAACCGCGCGAGGACGGTGTCCGCGGCGTGGTCCGGGCTCGCCGGCCGTTGCTGATGCCCACCACCGGCAGCGGCGGCCGGGAGGAAGTCCCCGCACACCTCGCCGAGCAGGGTGCTCGGCGCCGACCTGTACCTGAGCAACCCCGGCGAGCTCATCTGCGGCGGCGTCCGCACACCGGCTGGTGGTGGCTGCTGCGGTTGCGGTTGGACTGGCAGGTTGAGGTCCTTGGACACCGGCAAGCCGTACATCACCCAACTCCACCACCACCTCCTCTCTCCCCCACCTCCTCGCTCGCTCTCTCTCTCTCTCTCTCTCTCTCTACACACGAACTCCAATACAAGCAGATACTAGCTTAGTAGCTCGCACTGTGAGGTGAGACTCCGCGATTGGATCGAAGAAGACGAGGCTTTTGGCTCTAAATTCTGCGGCCTTGGGTGGTGGAGAGAGAGGGAGAGGGAGCAGCAGGAGAGGAGTATTTAATGGCGGAATGGCGAGAGGAGGGAGGCGGAGCTGGTGATTGGGGCCGTGTAGCAGTAGAACATGTGGGAGTGAGAGCTCAAAGCGGTATTTATAACGGTGGAAGTTACTGGAAGGAAGAAGGGGATCGAGGTGAGGTGCCCTCGTGGCTGGGACACTCCACTCACTCGTCGAGGTCGTCGTCGTCAATTCGCGAGAGCCATGGCAACAGCTACAGCCACCGGCCTACTTTACTGCTTTACTACACCTCTTTGGATTGGAATACAGCGGTTAATCCAGATTAAGAACGCCCCCAAAGTTCAATCTTTCCCTTTTCCGATTACTTGCGTGCTGGAATTTAAAATCTACTGAGTAGAATTCCCGGCTCACCAGACCATAGATGCTTTCCTAAATTCAATCATGGTTTACAATTTTGCTCGTACTTTACAAGACACATTTTTTTTCCTCAAAGTTACATGAATATTTTTGACCGTTAGATCTAGATCAAACCATCTAGGTACCTTTCCATTTCTCTTCTTATCCTCCGTTTCACTCGACGGCATGCAGCGAGACTTTGATATTGAAGGCAACATCGTGCTACCTCTGCCACTCTACGCCCCACCGTCCTCCGTCTTGTCGGTGTTGTCTCCGACACCGATGAGTTCAGAACTCCCATGCCACCATTCTTCTCCATTTTCTCCGGCTCCAGTGTCCCCTATGTTATCGGATCCACCGTCTAATACCACCGCCTTTTAACACTCCAACGACGAGCTTCTCTTGCTGGCAACAACACCCACCACCAGCCCGTCATGGCTATCGGACCACCGTCGATCCATGCTGCCTCGGCCAACCCTCTAAGCCGGGAAACATCTCCTACCTTTCTCCACCCTTGACTACTCCTCCCCTAATCCTAACCCCTAAAATATAACTAATCATAGGCTTATCGGAGTTCGTCGAAGCCGGAGCACGAATCACATAGAAAATCATAAAACCAAGAATTTGTGTGATTTTTCCTCCAAAATGTGTCGTGTGATGTATAGCATTATCAATAATTTTAGTAAAAAAACAAAGGGCTACTCGCATGCACAGCACCGGAGCAGAGTGGTTTATTTCGGCCCAACGACGTTTTCACTGGCCCGGCCCGTCACACTCTCGAATACGTGGCCCGGCCGTAGCCACGACCTCGCCTGTCGGAGAGACGACCTAAAATAAAATTCCTAAATACGGTATAGAAAGAAGATACGTGAAACGGAAAAGAGGAAAATCACGTTCACGAGGGGTGCACATGTGTGCAGGCAAAGATACAGTGCTGTGCCTGCTTGGAGCAGCTGCACCTCGCTGCACTGACTGACATCTTACAAAAATACATGCTTAATTAAGAATTCAAGAGCCCAAAGGGACAGTTACAGTATTTATTTGTTAATTATTCAGATAAGTCACCGTCAAGCTATGCTATGCATCCACTCTTCAGTTCAGATGCTTAGTTATCATACCACAGGTCAATGGAAAGCATATGCTAGTACTTTCCACAAGAGGGAGGAAAAATCTTTTATTTTTTTTCTTTTACTAACATTTTGTGTTGTTGAGAATGGCTGCTCATAAGTTTGAGCAAACAAAATGACCAATATAAGAGCAGCAATATCTTATATCTGCATGATATGACAGGAGCAGTACTGATGATGCAGGACAGCAAGAGAGGCCATCACAAGCTGTTTCAGGGGCATGTTTGTCTCGATGTTAGGTCCATATTTGGCTGCCGTACTCCTCCGTGATTTGGAGCCTTTTATGCTTGGAAGAGGAATTTTTACTGTTACTAATTTAATTTTTTTTTAATTTATAAAATTAATTTTTGGTTTGAATCATTTGCAAAACTAGTCTCTTGCCGTCCTGGGCCACGGCGGGATTTAAAAACCACCGTGGTCCAGGGCGGCGAATGGTATCCCCGTCACCCGGGGCTAACAGCGCCGGCCGCCGTTAGCCCCGGGGACGCCACGTGGATTCGCCGCCCTGGGGGACGGCGGCGAATGCCCTTGCATTCGCCGTCGTCCCCCAGGGCGACGAATGCAAATGCATAGGACCGTCCGCACAGTGATCGGACGGTCCGAATCGACGGCAAATTATTGTAACGCGCGCTAACTACCTTAAAACAGTCATAACTTTCGCATACGGTCTCGGAATCGGGCAAATAAGTACTCTACGGACATCTACAGAAAATTTTACATCCGTTTCTCCCTAACTTCGTCGGGTTTGTCCAAAAAAAATTTACGAAATTCGGCCGGGAAGATTGAGTTTTTGAGGTCCGAAGTTTCAGCACAGTTTTTAAAGCACACTCGTAATTTTCTACAGGCCACATCTTACATCGGTTTAAGCTGCACCTTCACGAGATTTTGCTATTCTCGTGTTGCTAGTTGAGAAAAAAATATCAAAAAAAAGAAAAAAAAAATTTTGCAGGCGGCCCCCTGGATTCGTACGGTCCGATCCTTGTGCGGACCGTCCGTTTACTATGCTAAAAACCGCCGTCCCCCAGGGTGGCGAATGCAATTTTGCATTCGGCCCCCTGGGGGCATTCGCCGTCGTCCCCCAGGGCGGCGAATCCACGTGGCCTCCCCGCGGCTAACGGCCGCCGGAGCCGTTAGCCCCGGGTGACGGGATGCCATTCGCCGCCCTGGGCCACGGCGGTTTTTAAATCCCGCCGTAGCCCAGGGCGGCAAGAGACTAGTTTTGCAAATGATTCAAACCGAAAATTAGTTTTGTAAATTAAAAAAAAAATTAAATTAGTAACAGTAAAAATTCCTTGGAAGAGCATATGCATTTCACAGCAATTTCAAAAAGAGAACTCATATAATCAGAACGCATGAATTTCGCGGAATTTTGAAGAATATCTAGAAGGGTTGGATACGAGTTCCTGTGTTTCAAATGAGGCCTAAGATCATTACGCAAGTTACAGTTTTTTAGCAGCGCTTGTCAAGGATGACTTGGGTGTACTTGTAGCCTCATTAGTTCTTAATCCATAACAATCTTGGTCCTACCCTGTACTAAAAAAAGAGGCTGGATCTGGCTTAACTAATAGTATATTGACCATAATGAGTTGATGACACTGCAATCAAGTAATCAACTACTGCTGCCCTGCTGCCATCTCCCTCGGTGCGATTAATCAAACCCTTCCCCCATTTGATTCCATCTGAAAGAATCAAAGGAAAATGTCATCCTTTTCACCCAACTCACAAGATCTCGTGAACCATGTGGCTCCACATGTGTCTCTAATGCTAATGTTCTATCCTTTTCTCCCTCTCAATCTCAATCTCTCTCCTACTTTGTGCTATGCTTGTGTTTTACTGTTCCATTATCCATGCAGAAATGAGGCAGAAAAGGTGAGCAAGAATAGAAAAGGCAGGCAGGGTGGCTCCCTCTGCTTTTGTTGGTGAGCCAACAAGAGACAAAAACATGGCCACACTTTGGAGATTTTAGGGGTGGTCTCACGGCATAAAGTCCTACAAAAAGGAGGGAATAGGAGGTGACACGGTTGGGTTTGACACCGGCTGGGCAGCCAAGCAGTAGCCACTAGTCCTCTAGCCCTGGCCAGGAGGGTCTTCATCAAGAGGTTGACCCATCAACTTGGATGATGACACAATAATAATATATCGTGACTTGATTTCTCTTGTAATTTTATGTGGAGCTAGATTTTAAAAGTATAATTAAACTTGTTATACAACTCTTACTTTTGTGTACATAAATATACTTGTATTTTCTATTCAACGTTATCGATCAACCTACATTATTTTAATCTAGATTTACTATGATCAAAAGGTATATGTCTATCTCTTTTTATCAATTAACATAATAATTTCTAGACTTTTAAATCGAATATGGTGGATCTTTTTAGCCATCTCTTTGTAATATAATATAGATTGCGACTTCATTCCTCTTCTCTCGCTGTAAATTCAGTGATTATTCCCATGAGTCTTGGCATATAAAACCTGGCCTGTTAAGTGTTAACACAATAACACATACCCTTGTTGCAAGTGTCATCAATATGTGTTTTTGAGATATGTCAAATATGAACGGAATAAGTTCAACTGACATAAAAGACAATGTAATATTCATGTCTGAACTAGCTATATGTTCATCATGTATTATGCAGTTTAGTATGGAGAAAGTTGCCGTGTTTAGTTCACTGCTCAGATGTTCCCACTCTGTTTCCACTTTCTCGTAGTTTGCTCCCTGTTTTTCTAGATGAACTTTCTTCTAGTTGAATAGCTTCATCTAAATTTTACTTAGGTAAACATTGTGTTTAGGCTTGTTATACTATCCATGAACTGGGCTGGCATGTTCGTTCGTTCCATAATATAATTATTATGGGCATGTACTAAACAATAATTCTTGTTTATGAATCTATTCTTGAGAATAGGCGCATCAAGAATCATATGCTCTAATATTGATAAAGTGATGAACCATATCCGAGGATGCTATTCCACGAGAATACAACGGCAGTAAAAGGTCCCCTAATGCATGGAGTGTATGTGCGTTTGTACATAAGATGGCATAATTATCGTGATAAGTATCTCTCGATGGCATAAGGTATCTTTGATCAACGAGAACGACCTCGCCAAGGATGAATGGATGAAGGTGTTGCAAGCAAGAAAATCTTCTGAAGTTTATCTGCAAGAACAATAGAGAATACCATCTGCAGATTAGTTAGTGCTAAGGGGATTGTGAAATGTATGTAGCCATGACCCATGAGTGTTTCATGATCTTCACAAGAATTTGGCCGTTTCTGGAACCTAATGTTCCCATTATTCCTACCAGTGGAAATTCCTCAATAATGCTTACATTTTGTTCGAATATACAGAAGGCAAGAGTATCTATGCATTATTATCTGAAGCAGTCTATGCCATTTATGTACTAATGTTCTACGATATATCCCCCTGAGAATAATCTCCTGAACTCTGACAGCAATTGCAATTTTTTGTGTCTCAGAAAGGTCCAGAGGAAGGTACTCTCTCCAGCCAATTACCAAAGTGATCGTAGCAGGAACACTATTCCTCTCGATCGCTACCTATAATCACGTCACATTATTCTTTGCTTGGGATAAGCTTCACATTATTGTCACCTTTGGTCAGGGAGTATCACTACAGGAGCATGAAAGGACAAAGATAACGAAAATTACATGTAAAGGTTAAATTGGATATTTAATTTGCAAAAAAGAAAAACATTCGATTAGATAGAGAGTGGTGGTCTAGATTTTTCGCTGTCCAAATAATAATGTCTTCTCTACGTGGTATCAGATCCTTACCCACCTTAGATAAATATAATCGAATATGGTTTTGATTTTCACATTTGAATAACCATTTTTTCTCTGTATGAATCTGTATATGAATTCTGATGGCCTAAAACTGTTTACCAAGCCTTATTGCAGTGGTTTGTTTGTGCTTCAAGTGCGGAGTGCGAACACTCAAGGCTCATGTGGAACGCAGAAATTTTACAGGATTTTCATATGAATTAGTAGTTTCCTAAATAATCCTGCAACCCAAATGAGGCCTAGATGTTGTACTCTACTTGGACGCCTGTGCATGGCTCTGGCACAAATTTAGTTAGGTGAAACCCTCTACTTTTTTGGGACAGGAAGGACTCCATCTGATCTGATCTGAATGCCCACATAAACACATGAGAGTTAGACGACCAGCCCTGAGTCCCCCTGATCAGCAGATGCCAAGTTCAGTTTTTATTGGCCCTTCAATGAGAGAGGTGGTAGTTGCCTAATACATAAGTGCAGGCCACCCCGTACTGCATCTGCAATTCTGCATAGATGTGAGGGAAACGGGACCCGTACGGCGATACAGGACACCGGCCGGGGCAGGCAGGCAGGCATGGCCGCATGGCGCCCAGCGCTAGCTTCTCCCGCTGGACACAGCAGCATGTGACTATAGGATCTAGCAGACTAGCACCAGTGCAGTGCAAGAAGACGAAGACAACGACCACCATGGCTCAGGTGGGTAGGCCGGCGGCCGGGTCGGCGACGCGGGGAGCTGCGTTTCTTCGCAGCCTTGACCAGACACGGCGTCGCCTTGTGGCCACCGGCCGGCTCACGTGGCATGGAGGTTTGCAGAGTAAGCAAACTCAAGCTGCTTGCGGCCTTGCAGGTGCAATGACCGATGCAGACAATACATGCAAGTGTTTGACGTGAACTACAACGGAGGCTAGTAGACAATACATGCAAATGTTTGACATGTACTACAACGGAGGCTAGTAGAACCAAATGAAAGAAAAGATCAATCCAACGGTTGGAACTTAGAATGAACAACATTTTCCTGTGTTGAGGAAAACTCCAGTTACATTTGGTCAAAATGTATTGGGAAGAAAGAGAACAAAGGTTGGTTCAAAACTTACCAACTGGAATCTCGGCCCCAAATATTACAGTCTTGACTTTGGACCACCCTTTCCTGGTAACCGTAGAGCGTCATAATGGCCAAAACCATGAAAAAGAACTTCAATTGGATCTTCTTTCCCATACTCTTGACCATATTCAGCAATTGCTATCAAACCACCAGCTTCCTTATCATACATGTACACAGTAATTGGCATCCTGGTCATATTAGTAATGATATATTAGTGCTTGGGTACTTTGATTTTTTTTAAAATGGGACCATACAACAAGGACCACATGTATATGAAATTATCCACTATTGCTATTTAGCTAGATTAATAAACTATGGTCAAATCCTAACAAAAAAAGCACATTACTGACTGTCGGGGGGTTGTGTTTTGCAAAAAATGCTAAACGGTTATAACATGACAAAAACAAACAAACATGAGAGTAAAAGCGAACTAACTTATCCCAGAAATCCTACGAGAGTAAAAGTGAACCAACTTATTCCATCAACCCCTATATACATGAGTCATATGATCAAGAGGGTCTAAGCATTCCAAAAGGATACTGCACTAACGTATATTGCATTTGAAATAGTGAGAATAAAAAATCTCCAAACATCATGGGTAATACTCACCGAAGAACATGTGAAGCCATTAACAGTTCTGGCTCACCTCCCCACACATGTGGCTTCCTAATCCGAGAGACATATGCATCGAAGTCCCCCTCGACAAACCTGCAAATTGATGTCACAGCGAAGCATAAGAATGCATAACTCAACAATATTTTGATGCAGAGTAACAGAATAATGAGGACAGGTAGAACTAACCATTCAGTTTCTGCCCATCTCTTGATAAATTCATCGGCAACCTAACATTGGCACCATTTAAATAGGTCTTTTACATGATGAATTCACTAGGAAATGGTTGTGTTGCTTCCAGAGCAACATTTAGTATTTAAGAGCAGTATGGACCAACAGTACAAGTACATCGGCAGAACATTACAAGCATACCATTTCTCTTAAGTCATCAGCCATCTTTCTCTGAAGATCCTCATCAGGTGTGGGTTTCCCTGACCTAATACATGCACCATGAGCCACAGAGCGGAACAAGCATCTTCCATCTCCAGGAATGCCTGTAGGTTCCCATGTGAATCAAACACAAGTGACCAGACGATGCATGCTTTGACCACATGCACATTGTAAAAAAATATATAAAAAAAACACCCTCTCACCAGTGACAGAATAATCCGTGTAAACTTTTTTCCCATGAGCATAACTAGTGGATGATTCGGTAGTTTGGGGGCTATCAATATTATTTTCCACAGGACCCTCAGCATTTGCCTTGGCAGGAACTGCAAAACTTAGGCAAAGGCCAGTGGCTGTACCTACAACTTTTTGTCCGATGCTTCTTGAATCCAAGAGAATACTATATAACTTCCGGCATGAGGGCACATCAAGCTGTAGCTTTACAATATGATCTCTCACAGGTAGTCTGCAGCACAACTGTTTTCCCAAACTGACAAAACATGTTTGAGGTGATTTTATGTTCATCTTAGGAGGCAAACCAACTAATCCCGTCTTTACATGATAACTGACTGTTTGTGAACGAGAATACTTCCATAAGGCCATGCCCTGTGCCAGCCCTCCTTGTAACTGACTAGGTTGAGAATACATGCTATAAGTACAGCGTTGCAAACAGATGGTTGGTGTGTAGAACGGCATCTGCTTCAGGCAGCACCAAGTATAAACTGAAAAACATGTTTGGAGAACCATAATTAAGAGTTAGTGGAACATGGGATCATTCTTATGATAATCAAATAAAGTAAGCCACAACAATGAAGCAGAAAATCCACTATGACACAATGGACCTATGATATGATTGATGCCAATAGTAGCATCAATTGAAGAAGATTAAATTATTTTTCAGCACAAAAATTGGTCTTATCGATGATACATCCAGGAAATAAATGTGTGCCGGATAGTGATTAGTGAGCATAAAGGCTGTGAATGTCTCTGACCTCTAGCAATCAACCGCTTTCTGCTGAGATTGGACAAAACAACAGGAGGGATGGGCATGCTAAATCATATAAGCACATATTTGCTAGAACAAATGCAATTTGTTCTCCTTTTCTTTGTAATGTTGGTCACACTTGCGTACAGAATCCATATTATCCTTGTGAACTTCTCCGAATGTGCTACAAAGAGAAACTGCCCTCCCAAATCCCGAGCATTCGAGGCATGGGCAGAAACGAATCATCACAAGACCATTCTCATTACGATTATTCAAATTCCTGTCTTGGCCATGAAGCCGAGCTTCGTGCTACCAAGCCCCTGCCCGTGTTCACAAGACTTAGCAACCCATAATTACCATAAACCCTAACGCTGGAGAGAAAATAAATGCAATTCTACGCCTCAGTTTAGCAAGTGCCAATGCACCCAACCATTCCTCGTCCTGAGCAGATAAATTTGAAGATAGTATTCAAATCAGTCACAATAGCAAGATGATATGCAAGTAAATCTGCACCTTAGCCTTCGGATTGAAGCGAACGGAGCCGAGAAGAAACGCCTGCGAGAAAGAGCCTAGAAAGAAGATAACCTGCAAGGACTGAGCTGACGAAAGCGGAGGCTCTTGGGGACGGGAGCGGGAGCCGAAGAGGGAGGAGCAGTGACGGCGGGAGAGGCTGCCTCCAACCTCCGTTTCCCGCGGAGGCGACACGAGGCCGCGAGGGGATTCGCCGGTCACACGGCCGCCGCTCACCGTCACGGGCGCGCCGCACGCGAGGAGGAAGACGATGAGACGACGCCGAATCGATATCGACCGCGTGTGATAGATCGGACGGTTCAAGTAAACCCTCGGATAGGTGTGCTCGGCTTGTAGGCCCAACATGGACCACACGATTCAGTAGGTGTGCTCGCTGCCATTGGTAGCGATCATCTTGAGTGGACCGAGAAGAGGCCCGGTTTTGTTCGGCGGGAGGTGGAATTTTTTTTATTTTTATATTTTTTTAATAAAATATTTATAAAATTACATTTTCATTTCAAAAATTTATAAAAATATACTCCCAACGGCCCAGTGGGCGATTTAATGACATAGCTGATGGCCGACGGCCATTAGCACTTTTGCAGTTGGCCTCCTGGCCGTCCAAAGGCAAGGGGGCCGCCTGCAAAACCCCGACTACGGGGCCGGCCAATTTACAGGCAGCCCCCTGTTTTTGGGCGGCAAGGGGGCCGCCTGCAAAACGTCGCCCGCGGGGCCGGCCATTTTACAGGCGGCCCCCTTGCCGTCCTTCTAGAGGGCGGTTTTTGGGCTCCCAGGAGGCCGCCTGCAAATTGGCCCATTTTATCCAAAAAAATCGCCCTCCCAGAGAGTGATTTTTTACTGCCTCGCTATAAAACCCCCTCGCAGCCTCCAAAAAATTCATAAAATCCACAAAAATAATAGAAAAAAGAAGAGAAAGCTAAGAGCGAAGGTGAACGAAAGCGGCGAAGCCCAGCCAGTTTACGGATTCATCTACAGGTAATATTTATGGCTCTTTGCAATTTCTATTTCTATTCATCAAATGATGTAGTATGTGTAGTATTGTACTACTTATTTCACATGTAAGTAAATGTTAAGTTTGGTCCATAAGGTATAGATCTATTGGCTAAGCACATTGATAGAGCGCATGAGAGAAGTTAGGTTTTTTTACTAAATGAGTAGCACTAGTTCGAGAAACGCTAGGGAGATGGAAATGAGGATGATGACATTTCATTTTTTCTAGTCATGTGTAGTATATCCTAGGTATGTAGTTGTATAAGGCATTTTTGGCCTAGCGAGTTATAACTTGCATTTATTTGGTTATAATATAGGTTGTTATAGATGCATCTGGTATGTCCAGTCATCTACGACCTCCGATTGACGTGCCTCCACCGATGTGTTGGTGTGGAGATAATTGCAAAGTTGCAATAAGTGGGAAGGATTACACATACTGGCAAAGATATTGGATGTGTGCTAATTATGCGTACTCCCCGGAGAACCGAAGCCACAAGGGAAGAAGGGGAAGGCGAAAAAACCAGTGGAGGTAAAACGAATTGTCTTGTAGTACGAAATATTTGAACCTTTCAGCTAGCAAATTTGTATATGTGAAGGCACCGAAGCCTCCTCTGCTTCTGTGTGACTTTGTGTAGTGGATAGATACGGAGATCCATCCACAGGACGCAAAATTTCTTCGCAGTTTAAAAGATTGGAACTGGGAGCGGTGCCAACACCGTTAGGCGGTGTAAGAAGAGTGGGAGGCTGAGCAGAAGAGGAAGGAGGAGAAGGAAGCCCGTGAGACAGAGAGAGAGAGAGAAAGCGGGAGAGGGCACTGTGTGCAAAGAAAGCTAGGCCAGAGGCGATGAGAAAGGGGAAGTACCCACGCTGTACACAGTAGTTGCATGTCTAGTCGGATATCCGTTTGAAATACCATAAGGCATGTAATAACGATAACTAGAAACGTTTCATGTGCCGTTTGTACTCGTTGGATGGATAATTTCATTACGTTCGTAAGCAATTAACGTGTGCTCGGTTGTCACCACTCGGAATCTACTTACGCCGTGAGGTTGAAACTCAAAAATTAATGTTTTTGATGAGTTTCGTCGTAAACGTAGACGTGAAGAGTACATCGTTTAATCGATAAGCGTAAACGAAGTAAAGGGGTTAAGTATCTAGGTCCCATTTTTGATTTTGGTAATTGATGACAAGTGCTAATTGTGGAATAACTATTGTGTTTGAGTATATGCAAAAAAAAGTTAGGTCCACATGCCACAAATTAAATTTGATGGCGCAAAGCTATGGAGTTGTGATGCGGGTGCCGGTCGGACCGGCTCGATCTAGTACCGACAGGGAGTTATAGTGGGGGTGGCGATCGGATCACCTCCACAACCCGGTCAGACCGGTCGGATCCAATACCGACAGGGAGTTATAGTGGGGGTCGCGGTCAGATCGCCTCCCTCTCCCGGTCGGACCGGACTGATCCAGTACCGACAATGTGTTCTAGTTGGGGTGGCGGTCGGACCGCCTCCCCCACCCGGTCAAATCGACCGGATCTAGTACCGACAGGGAGTTCTAGTGGGAGTGGCGGTCGGACCGCCTTCCCGCCCTGATCGGACCGGCCTCGTCCAGTACCAACAGCGCAAATGAGATAGGGTGCCGGTCGGACCGGGTCTTGACATGCGGTCGAACCGGCTGGTAATTTTTAGCTCTTGAATTTGAACCCGGTTGAACCGATCCTTTGCTTGCGGTCGGACCGGAAATGACCTGAGTTGGGGGATTTCGCCCCCAATAGCTAGTTTTTGCGCTTGTCATCAATTATCAAAAATCAACAATGGGGCATAGATGCTTTAATCTCTTCCTTTTTGGTAATTAATGACAAACACCACATATAAAAGCGAAATTATAAATGAAGTTTAATACACGAAGGCAAATCATACAATAGACTCCCCCTAAACATGTGCATGACAATCACAAGAGCCACAAGAGCGACGAGAGGAGTTTGCAATATAAATTGCATTCCATCAATTTAAAATAATAGAGCGTGATAAACAACAACAGCTTGAACTTAATCAAAGAAATAGGAGAGCTCAAACGAGATAAATTTCGAGTAGCAATAAACTCCAAAGAAGACAAATGAAAGTTTAACTATCCTATTACAACAAAGCTGACAAATAACAAAAAAGGTCTTCAATCTTGGGGAGAAGGGGAGGAAGGCGCATTGTGGCGACGATGGTAGACAATCGGATGAGAGGTCTCTTGAATCCAAATACGTCGCTCGAAGCCATCCATGCGACCTTCAACACGATCAAAAGAATTTTGCAAAGTTGCAACATTACCGCTTAAGCCTCTCACTTCTTGAGTCATCTCCTCAAATCCGGTATTTAAACGAGTGAAGTTGTCATTGAGGGCATTGAGAGCTCCCATGATCCGATTGAAATACCCCATTGGCTACATCCCAAAATATGTATATTGAGGAGAGAAGAACTGACCAAAGTCCTGTGGAGGCGGCGGAGGACGAGGATGATCATGAAAAGAAGGCCCTTGAGATTGAGCGGAACGAGAAGATTGACCGCTCTCAAAGGACCACCCGGAGGGAGTATTTGGTGGAAGCCGGGGCCTATACTCATTATGGCAAGATGTTGTATTGCCCATTCTTCCACACTTTACAAGGATAAGCTTCATTATGAATGGAGCATGATATATACCTTGCCCAAGGGTGTTCTTTGACATGTGCATCTCTATAAGATAAGGTCGGCGACATCAAACCGAGTTCCACTTATGATAGCTTTGATCACATGTCATGTGATATCATGGATGGCATCCTTTTTGCCACACCTTGGGACAATAGAAGCTCTAACAATTCGATTGATTACACTTGGCATAGTTCTTAGTCCAGTGACTGTTCCAAATGTGCAATGAACACTTGTGTTGTAGAATTGAGCTTGCTCTTGAACTAATATTGGAGAGTATTGTAGATCAGAGTGAAGCCGTGTACCCTCAAGATATCTCAACTCCAACACTTCTTGCAACTCTCGCTTAGTTGCCACACATCTAAGTTCTTCACTAATCCACTTTATCTGAGTGAAATCTTCATTTATCCAAATAGTGGAGTAAAACTGACGGATAAGAGTGGGGTCATAATCCTGATGGATAGCAACAGACTTGTCAATTTCTACTCCTCTGAAAAGATTCTGCAACCTTTGAAACTGCAAGGTTTTATTTATCTCTTTCCACACAATGTACTTATGATCAGCAAATAGCTTGGTGAAAGTGTAGGCCTTCTCAAATACTTCCTTCTGAAAGTTTGTGTGGAACCTTCGATCGTTGGAGTCGTTAGGTCTCTTGAATTGATCATGATCCCTAAGAAGCATGTACTCCGTAGGGTTGTTTAATCGCACTCGGAAGTTGATAGTTGGATCCACTTGAGGAGGCATCGAATAATAGACCAAAGGAGGTGGAGCAGTTGGGTCACCTCAAGGATAAATAGGTTGTTCCTCATCATCATCCTCATCCTCATCCTCATCTATTTCATGGTCTTCCTCTTCCTCTTCCACCACATAATCCTCATCCATCTCTTCTTCCTCTGATGAAGTGATGGAATCATGACGCTTCTTGGAGTGTCTTTCTGCAATTTTCTTGCGAAAGGAGGAGCCATTGACTAAGAAAGAGACAAAGAAAAGGATCAACGAGGATTAGTGTAAAAGAAAAAAATTTAATAATTGAAATTGCTGTTCAGTCCAGGGGCGGTCAAACTGCAAGTACTTGGGCGGTCGGACTGTAGGCCGGTCGGACTGAAGGCATCAGGGCGGTCCGACTGCCACTGGCAGATCGAGTTTGCACACTTCCATTCATCAAAAATTTTTCACATACACAAGAGATGAACTAATATGGCATAAGACTAGAGAGAATAGAAGATAATAAGATAGCCACTGTATACATATATAGGAGAGGAACAAGAGAACTAACCCTAGAAGCATCAAGAGGTGAACGGGATTGAGTTAGATGCAAGGGAGAGGGATTACCACTAGATTGCCAGAAGAAATAGACTTAATTTGCACCAAGAAATCCCCTCTACAGATGCAAATCGATGAAGCACACTCGCTCCACCTAGGGTTCCAATCCACGGATCAAAAACATAATCAAATACAAATCCAAACCGTGGAATAGAGAGAGGGAACGGAGGAGAATCACTTATGGCCCAACCGGAGAGGAAATCCCGGTCCAATCGAGGGGAGATAGAGGAGAGGAGAGTTAGGGTTGGAGGAAAAGAGAGAGAAGTTTGGGACGAGTTGGGGAAAGAAGAAGTGAGAGAGGTGGAAGAGGGGGTTGGATTGGATTAGATCTGGGTGACCTTGGGCCCTAGCCCGTGGCCCGGTCCGACTGGGGTGTCCCAGCCGGTCAGACCAACCTCATCCAGAACATCCTGGGGAATTTTGATGCGGGTGCCAGTCGGACCGCGCACCCCTGGCCGATCGACCGGCTCGATCCAGTACCGACAGGGAGTTTTAGGGGGGTGGCGGTCGGACCGCCTCCCCCCTGCCGGTCAGACTGGCCGCGTCCAGTACTGACAGCGCAAATGAGATAGGGTGCCGGTCGAATCGGCGCTTAACCTACGGTCGGACCGGCTGGTATTTTTGAGCTGCTGATTTTGAACCTGGTCGGACCGATCCTTTGCCTGCGGTCAGACCGGAAATGACCTGAGTTAGGGGATTTCGCCCGCAACGGCTAGTTTTTTAGGGAGGGGCTATAAATACCCCTCGACCTGCAGGAAGAGAAATCTTCTTGGCACTCCATTACTCTACTTGAGTTCTTACTTGCTTCCTCACACTTTTTGAGCATTCTCTCTTCCTTTCTGAGTGGTTGACGATAAATGTAGCCAAACCAAGTATATTGCTTCATTGATTTGAAGGGGGCAATTATTTTTAATCGCCAATTCACCTTGCATGTCTAGTCGGCATCTTGATCATACAAGGGTTTCTTCAATAAATGTACAATTAATAAAAACACGATGTATAAGAGGCGAACTACTACTGGTATAACGTACTACATGCCCTGTCCGTAACCTCTAGCCCTCTTCGCCCTCTTAGCCTGCGCTTGCACCTGGCCCTGAGAGTACGTCAGCCGGTCTGGTGGTACGGCACGGCCAGCGCGGGTCGCCTGCACGGGTGTGGAAGCTGGTGGGTCCTGTGTCTGCGGTGGCGGAGCTCCTTCGAACTGTGAGGTATTTAGTATCTCGTGGATCTCTTCGTCCTCGTCCTCCAAGTCGTCCCCCTCGAAAGGATCCTATACCCAACCGCTGCCGCGTGTGCACTGCGCGGAGGAGCCAGCGCCAGCAAACATCCCCTGCGCTGTAGAGTGGAACCCTACTCACAAAAATATTGATAATTGCAAAGTTTAATTTTGCAAGGCAAAAGTAAACTTTCATCTAACCTAAAGGACCTCCTGTGGTAGGCCAGGGGGCAATGGTCATGCCCTGCTGCGCGTGCGGTTGGATGGGGTATGGTCGCTGCGTGGACGTGCCAACTACGGAGGGATCTAGGTACGGTGTAGCGAAAGCTGCATGGAAGCATACTGATGTAAAACGGTGCATGTCGTAGAAGGAAACATATTATAAACCGATGGTTAGCAGAATTTATCTCTGGAGGGGCCAGCTCACTGACTGGAACCATGCTGGTGCACTCCAGCTCCTGCGGGGCGTGGCTGCTGCTGTCATACAGCTACGGGAGGTACCGCGTCGACCGCACAGATCACTGCGTGTATCGACTGACGGATCCTCCCGAAAGTCGTCCTCTGCTCCTCCGCAGTAAGCATGATCCCTTCGTCCAACCGTCCAAACGCCGCGTCCACATCTGCTCGAACCTGTCGCGCTGCGTCGGCCTATGTGAAATGTGACGTTAATATATGTTAGAACCATGGACACCTACAAAGGGAATAGGAAAGTGCAAAGAGAATGTGCCTTACCACGCAGAAGTAGTCCTGGTCATGGTGTCTAGGATACGTGTCAGTCGTAGCGGCGACGTGTGGCTGTGGATCCTCTGGGGTGAACGTCACGCGTGTGCGGGTGCGCGGCTGGTACCACCTGAGGTATGCTATGTAGTTGTCATCAGTGTGTGGAAAAATCTCGTCGACGACCTCCTCCGTCGTGTTGACGCCGAAAACCCGCCAGGGGCCGTTCGGCGTCTGGAAGACACGCGAAGGCCTGGGAGATTTGCTTCACTCCAATGCAGGTCCTAAAATCTTGAGGTTCGTAGGCGTGCCAGTTAATTTGACCCTGTAATTGACAAGGAGATGGAAAAAATTAGATCAATGAGCCAATCGGCTGGAAGCCGATCTTGACTCGTTTCATCGGCCGATGGCCGATATGAACTGTGGCACTTATACACCGACTGGAAGCCGATGATGGCATGAGCAGTAGCATAATAATAAGCAAAATATCGAACTAGCCGATTGCCGAAGGGATATTCAAAAATCGGCTGTAAACTAATAAAATAAATAAGCAGAATGCGTAAATAGACAGATTAAATAAACTCCAACTGATTGTGATTAAAATTACTATTGTCGCTGTAAAGATATTGCCCGCACCCGTGCCCGGGCCTTTGCTCGTGCCCGCGCCCAGATCTTCGCCTGCTGTCCGTGCCCGTGCCCGGGTTCTTACTTGTGCTCGTGCCCGGGTCCTTACTTGATGTCGTGCCCGTGCCCGGGTCCTCACCTGTGTTCGTGCCCGAGTACTTGCTTGCTGTTCGTGCCCGGGTTAGCAGCGATTTTCTAACTGTTTGTGACAAATCGGCTGGATATAAAGATAACTTATCGGCTAAGCACTCCGATAAAACATCGCACAAAACCCATCGGCTTATTAAGAGTAAAGTTATTATTACCAGTCTAGTAGATCGGACCCAACCGTTGCAGCACAGACTGGTGACAATAATAAGACCTCGATAGGCCGATGGATCTAATGCGATCGTGATGAACTATGATAACTTATCGGCTATACATTCCGATAAAACACTTGCACAAAAAGTATCAATCTAGCAGGAATAACTTATCGGAAGCAGTTTAGTAGGTCGGACCTAACCGATGCAGCACAAACTGTCGATAAGTTACACCCAGTAAGCCGATACGATCTACGCACGCGTGATGTGATATACCCAATCGATCTATGAGGTCAAACTAAATTGATGCAACCACAGATAAAACAGATATATCACCGTAAGCTGTCCACCGTGAACCGACTAGAATATCGGACTTAACCGAGGAAGTCCTAGCCGATGCGGTGTCCGGGGTGACGAGACTTATCCTCTCGCAGGAGGTTGAACTTAACCGATGCAGCCCAGCTCGAGAAGCAAGAACCCGTCGAAGGGGTGGCGATGCGCCGAGATTATATTGATCTGGTTGATGTAGATGATTACACAACACCTGGGCATACTGTTAACGCCAAAATTTGGTAAGGCCTTGTATTAGATTCGGTCAAAGGAGAAATTGCAGTCAACTGACGGAGAAGAGACCGGAATCAGGAAGGAGCCATGAAGACCGTTATTTGGCAATTATTTACTGTACATATTAATTAGGCAGATGTTTATCTTTAGGAAACCTGACCTCGTGTCCGGTCAGGATTAGTTAGCGTTTTCTATTATGGATAGGAAATTGTATACCGTGTCCTATAAGGACTCATGTAACTCGAGGTATATATACGTATGCCCGGGGACCTTGTAAATCATCACAACGATCAATACAAATTTCGGCGCATCGCCACCCCTTCGACGGGATCTTGCTTCTCGAGCCGGGCTGCATCGGTTAGGTCCGAACTCCTGCGAGAGGGTAAGTCTCGTCACCCCGGCTACCTATCGGCTAGGACTTCCTCGGTTAGGTCCGATATTCTAGTCGGTTTATGGTAGTCGGCTTACCACGATATATTTATTTTATCTATGGCTGCATCAGTTCAGTTTGACCTCATAGATTGATTAGGTATATCACATCACACGTGCATAGATCGTATCGGCTTACTGGGAGCGATTTATCATCAGTTCGTGCTGCATCGGTTGGGTCCGACCTACTGAACTGCTAGTGATAAGTCGGTCCTGCTAGGCCGATGCTTTGTGTGCAGGCGTTTTATCGGAGTGCATAGCCGGTAAGTTATCTTCATCACGGTCGCATCATATCTATCAGCCCATTGAGGTATCGTTATCATTGTTGGTCTGTGCTGCAACGGTTGGGTCCGATCTACTAGACTGACGATAATAGCTTTACTCTTGATGAGCCGATGGTGTTGTGCGATGGTGTTATCGGAGTGCTTAGCCGATAAGTTATCTGTTAAAGCCGACTATATTTATTCATTGTCTTATTCTATACTCGCTCTGTTCAGTAGTCGGCTGGCTCATCAATTATCTATCATTTATGTTATTGCATGCCTTATCATATATTCTTGCCTGTATTATTGTTGCAATCGGCTAAGGACTAGCCGATGGGTTTATTCTGCCGATCCAAGTACAAGCACAAGCAGGTTCCCGGGCACGACCCTAGGTGAGGGCCCGGGCACGAGCTTAGGTAAGGACCAGCATACGGGCCCGGATAGCGGATGAAGACCCCGGGAGCCGATATAAGCAAGGGCCCGGGCACAGGCATATCTTCACGACAACATCAGTAACACTAAATTATGATCGGCTAGGATTTATTTGATTTATTTACTTATGCATTATACCTGTTTATTTTACCAAGTTTATAGCCGGTTTTTGAGTATCCCTTCGATGATCGGCTAGCACGATACTTGTGTATTATTATGCTATTGCTCCTGCCATCATCGGCTCTAAGCCGATGTATAAGTGCTACAGTGCGTATCGGCCATCGGCCGATGAGATGAGTCCAAGCCGGCTTCCAGCCGATTGGCTCGCGAATTTAACATTTCTTTCTCCTTGTCAATTACAGGGTCAAATTGACTGGCACGCCTACGAACCTCAAGACTTTAGGACCTGCACTAGAGCTAAGCAGATCTCCCAGGCCTTCGCGTGTCACCCAGACGCCGGATGGGCCCTGGCAGGTTTTCGGCGTCAACACATACATATTTATACCCCGAGTTGATATGAGTCTTTATTGAACACGGTACAAGATTTCCTAAACATAAAAGGAAACACTAACAGGACCCGACCGGACACGAGGTCAGGTTTCCTAAAGATAAAATATTAATCCTTGCCTAATTAACAATTAACTGTCATACTGTGGTCTTCACGGCTTCTTCCTGGATTCGGTCCCTTCTGGATCAACTTCCATTAGTTAACTGTAATCTTCTTCTTAACCGAATCTGACACAGAGCCCTACCAAATTTTGGCGTTAACACGTCGCTAACAACCACTCGTCAACGTACTTCTGCAGTCGTGAATACCACTGAGTGCCGCCTGCCTGTCCCCTACGAGTATACCTATTTGCAGAGAGTGCGTTAGACTTCATTAAAGAGTTGTAGTCCTTGACAAAGATCGCAACTGTACTAACCTGTGCACGTCACGAGACACAACCATTTGCACGGGTATAGGGAAGAGCTGACGTAGGACGAACTGTCGCATCATGCGCTGTGGACAGTGGGGCTCGACGAAGATGTCGAACACCAACAGCACTCTCGTCATCCAGTACGATTGGTCACACGTGCAAAGAGCCGAGAGTCCGAACGGTGCACGGGCCTCGATGGCCTGTGGACTATACGGCTCCCAGACGATGTCGCTGGGCTGCAGGCGGTCCAACTCCATAACAAAGTTGCAGTAGGCCCTCCTAACCTGCGTGTGAGCGTAACGATGCTACAAAATATGATAGGGTGAACATGTCAGTGTTTGCGCTTAAGTGGTAAACTTAGAATTTTACGTAACGTACCTCACGGCGACACCATATCGTCCCCATAGTGGGACGGTCCTCGGCCGACTGCCCGTACAAGTCTCTAAGGCCTCCCTCGTAGGGAGAGTGGTGAATCAGAGGGTGGCCTATCGCGAAGCGCTTGGCCGCCCATAGCTGCAGAAGGAGAGGGCAATCAGCGAGAATCGCACCTGCATCAGTCTTTGTGCACGCGTCACAAAGACCACGGTACGTCACCGCTAGCACAGCAGATCCCCAGCTCCACTGCGGTTGCACAGCCGTCCTCGCTGTCGGCGATCGCACGAGCGTAGTGGATCAGTCCCTTGTCCACCGCGTGCCCTGTCGTGCTAGTGAACATCACCCACCCGAACAGCCACAGCAGGTACGCCTCCAAGCTCCACTACACCGAGTATTGGTCGGCGTCTTGGTCTAGTTGATCAGGCTGTAAACCAAGATTATAGTCAGCACCACTGTTGTTTTACAGATTGGATGTTTGTGAATCGAAGGAATTCGCCACTTACGGTGAACTGTAGCAGCCACGACTGCGAGGGGCTGGTCGAGGTGTAAGGCAGTAGCGAACCCGGCCTACCAAGTCCAGGTCGACGGTGCACGGCCTCGAATCGAGCAGTGATGTCCTGCGACCAACCGTGCGTCTCGTCTACCGGACCGACTCGCCACACGGTAGGTGGAACGTGTGCGTCTCCGGTCTCCAGCGATCTACCAGTGCTGCCAAAAGTGACCGGTCAGCATCCCATCGCCTGGTGGGGTCCCTCTCGTCCAGTGTGGGCTCAACTAGCCTGCACAGCGGAAGAAGTCCAGCCTCACGCAACCTGCAGAATATAGCACTGTAGTCAATATTGGGGAACATAAATATGTACAAATAATGTGACCGAATGTTAGTACAGCTCTTACCTCTCACGAAACCGGTGGTCTATCCACAGGAGGTGACGTGAAGGCCGTGGACGGAAGGTGCCTAGCTGGGCACCCTCGACGACTGACAGGTAAGACCGGTGGGACTTATCAAGGACCCGGTCGAGCAGCTTCGGGGTATGGTACGCCATACCTGCATGTAAATAGAGAGTTAGCGTAAATTATATTGTTAAAGGAACAAGTAAGAGTAAGTTCGTAAAGATTTAATAGAACAACCACATTACAAATTATTGTTAAGATTTATATCATTATTACATGACAATAAAAAATAACAGTAAGATACATATCATTGTACAACAAAGATCAAGCATAGACTTACACTACACCGCAGCACCACCAAATGTTCGAGAACGCCTAGGACAAGGTCGTCTTGAAGTTGTGCCTTCACCCGTAGGACGACTACCATCAGCGCCTGAACCTGATGGCCTAGCTTCCGCCGCACTTCGACCGGTTGCATTCTTTGGACATTTCTTATATGTATGGCCTGTTTGGTCGCACTTTGAACAACGTTTATGTCTTCCACCGGACTCTGACTCATCCATGTCATTACGGATGCGTCTTGTCTTGCGGCGGCCTGCTTTATCCCTCAATTTTTGTTGGGTCAGGATGTAGAGTAGCTTGAGGATGCTCCGTAGTAACATGGCCGCAATATCCGGGAAGCAGTAATATCTGTCTCAGGTTTCATAGATGCTTCTTTTTTCTGAAATAGGGAGACAAATAACATATTGTTATCCGCCCAATTAGTCGGGAATAGATGAGACATGGCTTGTGGAGCAGAGTAGCGTTTTCGCATGACATCTTGGTAGGTCTGCGTCTGTCCTTCAGCACGCACTGCTGTAGAACTTTGCGGTAGATTTGCGGATGCCTGTCGACACGGAGGCAATTTAACTTTAAATCTGTGTTTTGATGTCTTGAGTTAGCTTGACTATCTTGCGGGACTTAATTACTTTATACCTTGGCAGGTTACCTTAGTCTGTAGTGTGCTAAAAAAGATTATTATTTTTCCGTCATTGAGAGGCCAGTTCTTGTAACCGATTCTGAAGTCTTGCATTTGTGGCATACAAGAGATAAATTCAACTATGCCAACGCAAGTGGGAGTCCTCGAACACCACGCATCATCCAGTTATAAACCTCTGCCAAATTTATGGTCATTATGTCAAATCGAGAACCATGTCCTCTTCTCATACAACAATACCCATTTCTCCCTTTGGCTCATTCTCAAATTCCACTTCGAAATTTTCTAACCGAGGATACCGACCTGTTTTCTCATACAAGGTCCGTCACTTGAATATGAGGTCCAACCAGCTTATGGAGCGCCTCATCCCTACAAGGGTAGCCCTCCTGGACTGTTTATCTGTTTGTTTAGTGGTCAGCTCATCTAACCTCCTTCAAAGCTTATTGAACTGCTTCTCTTGATTCTGGGCGCACAGCCTCTTGAAAAAAATACATAAGGTGATTATTCTTAAATTGCTTATAGAAATTAGCACCCAAATGACGCATGCACTATCTACTTTGGACATCAGATCACCTTGGTGGGTATCCCTTTTCAGCACATCCATCCTTACTCAATTCCTCAATTGCCGTAGCAAGCTGCGTGAGGTCATGTATGAGGCATATGTCTGGCCTCATTCGTACAATTGCAAACTTAACCCTTTCTAGGAACCAATACCAGCTATTAGTGTTCTCACTCTCAACAAAGCAAAAGCCACCGGTAGAGAAATATTGGTTGTTCCATCAACGTTCGATTGCTGTTAATATCTGCCCTCTATATCTTTTCCGGTCAGAAATATCACCATCGATGGCAGAGGATGGGACGACAATGCACAAATGCAATGAATGCAAGCACCTAATGAAAAGCTACTCGTTGCAAACTACACTTTTATTACCATGTCAATTGATGGAAAGCCTTTAGGTCGTAGCAGGTCTCTGGATTTCTTTGAAGAATACAGTCTAACAGACGAGGCAAATTATCATAAGATTCTTCAAATGTGCCAAACCACATTTCTACAACCTTCTGTTTTGCCCTCCAAGTCTTAGCATAGCTAATTGTGTATTTGAATTTCTCTTCAATATGTCTAACAATTGACCTTAGTTCGTATCCCAGATTGTTCATAATGTGGGAGTACATCTTTGTTGCAACAAATGCAGATGTCATGTTTCTATGATATTTTTCAACACCGGGTAAGTAACATGAATACTCGGTCACGATTGAAACTTGCCAATAATCCTTCCATTTACCAGGCTGGCTAAAAATCGCCCTCCTAGAGGACGGCAAGGGGGCCGCCTGTAAAATGGCCGGCTCTGCGGCCGGCGTTTTGCAGGCGGCCCCTTTGCCGTCCTCCTAGAGGGCGGTTTTTCGCCGGCCAGGGGGTTGCCTGTAAATTGGCCGGCCTCGGGGCCGGTATTTTGCAGGCGGCCCCCTTGCCGCCCTCTGGGAGGGCGGTTTTTGGACGGCCGGGGGCCACTTGTAAAAGTGCTGACTGAGCCACGTCATTAAATCGCTCTCTGAAAGGGTGATTTTTAAAAAAACGCCTTTCCAGAGGGCGTTGGCAGTATATTTTTGTAAATTTTTGAAACGAAAATGTACTTTTGTAAATATTTTATTAAAAAAATATAAAAATAAAAAAAATCACAGGAGGTGTGGGGGAACTGCCGCTCAGCCCATCAGGCCCAATAAGGCCTTGGCGAGCCAGGCTCAAGTAAGATGGATTAAAGGCACGATTACAAGATAATTAGTAGTGGTTAAGCAGTATTAGTGTATATTAAACTATATCAAGGATTAATATGATAGGTAATATTTATTAAGCTATTTTAAAGCTTAGCTTGTAATTTTTTACACACACTTATGCAACAACTCTAATACGAACGACCAAACAACATCTCAGCAAATACAGGCCCACCACATCAATCAATCAAACATATCACGGTTGCATCACCATGTCCTGTCTTAGCTAGATGTATTTGTTATACCTGGCTGTAAGTATTCTAGCAACCCAACATACCCTTAAGTTTTGACGCCACACGCAACTGATCCCAGCTTGAGTTTTTTATCAACGAGAATGTTGTTATCTCACATCATTTCTGAATTCTGAATGGAGTCTTTTTAAATAGAGGTTTGTTCATTTAGGTGTATAACTAAAAAAGAAGTCTTTTTTAAATGGAGATAGCAGTTGTTACTCGTTCGACACCATTCCAAATGGATTTAGCCAATTTTCATTGTTAACATACTAGCTCCGTACCAAATCTATGATATTATGTGAAAAAAAAGATTAACAATTAAACGATATGTTTTTTATATGACCAACGTATGTTACGTTGAATACTTTATATAACCGTGTAAGAGAAGGAAAAAAAGGGAAGGGAGTAATCTTTGCGATTGTTTTACAAATCAAATTAATGTCAAACAAAATATATTTTCGATAGTCATCTCTCTTAGTTGTTACCTCTTTTGAAAGACAATAGCATTTACCCTTCACACTAGGTTGTCGAAGCAATTAACCAAAGGAAAAAAGTTAAAAGTAAGTTGAACCAAATGAGATTAACATGAAGTGACTAGGGACCACCCAATCCTAGTCACAACATCTAGCAATGTTTCATCACTTGATCAAGAAATATTCCATCACTCTCGATCAAAGATGTTTCAAACAGACATAAGATTTAAGAACGTTGACTAACAACACAAGAATCAATATGTGCAAAATCCAAATAAACAGATTGTAACATTAAGAAAGCACCGTAACCAATATGTGCAACATCCAAAGAAACCGATAGCAATATCAAGAAAACATCAAAAACATTGTGTGAAACATCCTCTGTAGTGCTCCCGACACTAGTGATGGCACTATGAACTCCGCCACCTCCACAAGTCCAGCAAGCTCCAACGCCATCCTCAAGCAAGTTCTCACCTGCTTGTCGCTGCTCACCAGCCTCACCTTTGCCACCGTCATTTGCTTCTTTCCCTTGTTCTCTTCCTCCCACGGTGGTAAGGGACATGGTGACAAAAATGGTGCCTGCGGGAAGCCCCCTACCAGTCACCTCTCAGTTTTCCTCTCTCTCTCTTGGCTGGCCCTTGGTCAGATCTGGCCGCCTTTGAGGTTGGGGGTGACCAGATCAGGCCGGAGGAGTGCAGAGGAGGAAGAATGCGCACCTGAGAAGGATGGGGAGTTTTATTTTAGTTATAGAGGAAAAGGATGGGGAGGCGCCTACGAGAAGTGGCGTCGTGGTCCTCACGTCCGTTTTAGGGAAGAACGAGAGAGAAATTGGGAGCAGCACGGATGGTTTGATCTTTTGCTTGGGATTAGGTGCCTAAAGGGAAGCATTATCGAACAAAAAAAAAAGTAAATTAAACTAAATGATATTAACATTGTATAAGGTCCTGATTGGCCCAATCTTAGGAAGCTTGTGACAACTGCAACTATTATAAGAATCTTCAACTTATCCAAAATATAGATATTCTTCAGATTATGACACTCAATAAATAGTCAATAAGCTTCTCACACCAGCTTTGTACTCACCTACTGTTTATTAGAGTCTTCAACTTCTAAATTAGTATACAGTTAATAACTTTTTACGGCCACACGTGCACACAAAGATTTGCGGTGTAAATGTGATAGAGTCACCAAAATAGGCTAGCGAAAACGATTTAGAGATAAAAACCAGTCTCTAACCCGATTTAGATCGATTTGGGGTAAATACCTATCTTGTGGGCTAATCAGAAGGTTTACGAGAAAAAACTACAGAGATTTTTGCATCATTGCTGCTAAGGTGGATGACTTTTAGCACAAACACCAGATAGACTCAAACTCGAGGTTGTTGGTAGTTGGTCATATCACAGTTCACCCTCCAATCGAACTAACCTTATATAAACGGTTGGTGGTCTTCGCGGGAAAGCTCTCATCTCTTCTAAATTTAACCAAAACTCGAGTAGTACCAGATTTGGCCGTCAAAAACTAACCAAGCTCGTTCCATTTGAAAGCACGGCCACACCTTGATTCAAGGCTACACCCATGATCCATCCAATTTGTGCAACCTCATGTCACAACTTACAACTTGTACAAGCAACCAAGCAACTTATCCATGTTCAAGTGAGTCAAACACGAAAGCTGCAGCTGATCCGAACAAGAACAACCAGTCCAACACCAGCTTTATCCCTCTCATCCACTCGCAACGAACGCCGTGGTTTTATCTCTGATGAAACCCCGATCCAACTGAGAAATTCCAAGCTGCCTCCTGCAGCCTGAGTACAAGAGAACGATTCTTGGCGAGTCAACGTCACAATGGCGTCTCTGCCGCTGCTTCTGCTACTCGCCGTCTCGTCCCTGCTGCAGCCGCCGCCGCCGCTGGCGGCCGCCCTGGTCTTCTCCGTCGCGGACTACGGCGCGGCGGGCGACGGCGTGCGGTACGACACGGCGGCCATCCAGGCGGCCGTCGACGCATGCGCAGCCGCGGGGGGTGGGCGCGTCCTCCTCCCGGCGCCGGGAGCTACCTGACGGCGACCGTCCACCTCCGCTCGCGGGTGGTGCTCGAGGTCGCCCCCGGGGCGCGGCTGCTGGGCGGGACCAGGCAGGGGGACTACCCACCCGAGTCGCGCCGCTGGTACGTCGTGCTCGCCGAGAACACCACCGGCGCCGGGGTCACGGGCGGCGGCGAGATCAACGGCCAGGGCGGGGCATTCGTGGTCACGCCCAACGAGCAGAAGAACATCATGGTGAGCTGGAACGTCACCGGCGACTGCGAGGGCGACGAGTGCCGCCCGCGGCTCGTCGGCTTCATCGACTCCAAGGACGTCAGGATCCACGACATCACCCTCAACCAGCCCGCCTACTGGTGGTGAGCATTTCTTGATTCCTCATTTAGTTCGTCAATTCATAGTAGAACAACCAAAAATGACAAATTTTTTCTTATTATTTCATCACATAGATGAATAATCCCGTTAATTTGCGCTCTGTTGATCTAGATATCATCTGATGAGCAAAATTACACTGCACTTGTGTGATGAGATTCAGGCAAAATTAACAGGCTATACATTTGCATTTCCTGCAGTCTACATCTTGTCAGGTGTGACAATACAATGATCCACAATGTCTCGATATTTGGGGATTTTGACACTCCTAACAACGACGGCATCGACATTGAGGATTCAAACAATACGGTGATCACTAATTGCCACATAGACACCGGAGACGATGCAATATGCCCAAAATCAACCACAGGTCCTGTTTACAACTTGACGGCAACGAACTGCTGGATCCGGACTAAGTCTTGTGCCATCAAGTTTGGAAGCATAAGCACCTTCGATTTCAGGAAGTTGGTCTTTGACAACATTACAATAGTAGAATCACATAGAGGACTTGGGATGCAGATTAGAGACGGAGGTACTGACCTGTACTTGCAGTTGTGAGTGTATTGCCATTCAGTGCTATTAGGTAGTACTTGCTGTTTTCTGTAGCAAGCTCTAAGATTTCTGCAACAGTTAAAATATATTAGAATGTTTTCAAGGACATTTTTTAGGCAATCTGAACCTTATGCTGAACTTGTACTGTGTGTTTATATAGAAGTTTATTAATTGCTTTAGCACCATGAAATTTTATACAGCAGTGAACCTATCCTGTATACTGATATATTTCCATGGTGAACTTGCATTAGATAAGAACTGGACAGTTAAGGTCTTTAGTCTAGAAATGAGAGTTGCTTTAAGTTTCTTCTAAAATGGACTTTTCATTTCTGCAGGAAATGTGAGCGATGTGGTGTTCTCAAACATCAAAATGAGCACCAGGTACTACCACCCTTCATGGTGGGGGAGAGCTGAACCGATCTACATCACCACATGTCCAAGGCACCCAGATTCCAAAGAAGGCACCATTTCAGACATACAGTTCATCAACATCTCATCGGTATCAGAAAACGGAGTTTTCTTGGCTGGATCGAAGCATGGGCTGCTTCGCAACCTGAAGTTCAAGAATGTCGACTTAACCTACAAAAGATGGACAAACTACTCGGGAGGGCTGTACGATTACAGACCTGGATGCCAGGTGATGGTGAAGCACAGGACTGGGGGTATGATGCTGGAGCACATCTCTGGCCTCGAGATCGACAATGTGAGGATGAGATGGTCAAGAGGAAGCCTCAAAGGCTGGGATGTTGATCCTCTCCTCTTCCGGCCATCGACAGTCGATAAGCTGTCATTCCACGACTGGCAGTCGCTGGATGTCAGTAGGTAATCGAAGAACAAGCCTACTGCACATCACATTTGTATGTGTATCTGTTTCACGATCTAAGTGGTGATTCTTTTCTGAAATGTGTGAATAAAGATCGCATGAAGGGCATAAGGCTGTTACCATGTGTGATAAACATTGAACGAAAGGCATAAGGTTATTACCAGTTAATAAAATCATAAGTCCCAACTCTCTGTAAACTTCAGCAAATGGGTGAGAATGGCTGTTGATTTGATGATTTTTCTGAGTTCTGAACAGAACTCAGCCCCAGTTGTCTATAATAAAGACATGGCGTCATTTTGATCTGGATTTTGAATTGCAATGTGCATATCTGTTCATAATTCTATTTCAACTGCTTATTTGCTTGCTACCCTGCTAATCGCAGAAATGTTGAGTTCAGTGATTCATTGTGCACTCCATGGTAACTAGTAAGCACAGATACGTCAAGTTTCATGGAGTTCTGTCAGTTGAGTTTCAGATCATGGCCCCCTTGAACTGCAAATTTTCCAAGGAAAACGAACAACTTCTTCATAGCTTCTGCCAAAGATGTAAAAAATTTCAAAAATTCTTGTTTCCAAACAGTTCAAAATTTCTGGTATCTGAAGAAAACTAACTCCAACCTTGCATACAAAAATTGAGGAGAAGAGTCCAAACCTCCAAATCCGGCCAAATGATTACCTGACTTTTGCAGCCCGGCCCAGTTTACTTGACCAAAGCCCAGCCCATTTACACCATCACCTGCCACCTCACCTCTGCCTCGTCTCTGCCTTGCGTGAATTTTGATAATATACTACCTAATTTGTACGCCTTTAGTTTTTTACCACTCAATCCGTACGTGTTTGATAAAATACCACCGGGGCCACGAATTTTTTGATTTTGTACTACTTTCTTCACGTTTTTTCTATTTCTAAAATTTTTTTTGATTTTTATTTTTCTTTCCAGGTTGATGGACAAAATTACCCCTAGACCCACTTGACAGAAATAGAGAGAGGGATAGAAAAGAAAAAAGAAGACAGAAGGGGATCGAACCAGAGATGCTAGTGACACCCGCCGCCCCTGCCGCCGCCGCCGCCTATATCACCAACAGATAATCAACTACAAATGACGGTAGAAATCTTTTTCATATGTTCTACAGCAAACAACTCGTCTATATCGCGAAACGTAGGAATTCCAAGCAATGTTTCAAATCATCGCAACAAGAGTCCTAAAACGAAGCAAACGCATCGAATGGGAAGCATCGCCATTCGCACGATTCACCAGATTAGAGAAAAATCAACTGAGCAAAACTATCGAGATTTTCCCACATTTCCACTGCTGGAGCAACCAAGAAACATATAGACCCACGCAGGCAGAGAAGGAGGGTTCCTTACCCTCACGGCCCCTTCTATGTCGGGCAACCTAAAGCCAAGGACCTCATCGACCTTGCCGGTGACGAGGTCATCGTCCTTTGGCAGCCCCATCATTAGCAGCTCCTTGTAACCGTCTTTCCTGCCGCTCCCTTTGGCCCTCGTGTAGCGGCGGTGGCAGCGCTGGTGTCGGGCGGCGGGGCATCAAGCGTCGCTGGCGTTTCTGGTTTGTTCCTCTTCTATCTTCTTTTTTCCATTCTGTCCGTCTCTATTTCTATCAAGTGGGCCCACAGCAATTTTGTTTATCAATCTGGGAAGAAAAAGAAAAATCAAAAGAAATTATAAAAATAGAGAAAAATTGAAGAAAGTGATACAAAATTAAAAAATTCGTGGTTCAGGTGGTATTTTATTAAACACTTACGGTTTGAGTGGTAAAAAATTAAAGCGTGCGAATTGGACGGTATATTATCCAAATTCACCCGCGTTGCTGAGCAAGTGAGCAACTCTCCCCAAATCGACGACGACCTCTCTCTCCGATCTCCACCACCACGCGCGCACCAACCGGGGCTCGATGCGGGCGATCTCGTCGGCGGCGGGAGGGATGCTGCGGGCGCGGCTGCGCGGGGCGGCGCGCGTCCGCGGCGGCGGGCACGGAGAGGGCGCGGGGCGGTGGACGACCCCCGGGCACGAGGAGCGGCCCAAGGGTTACCTCTTCAACCGGCCGCCGCCGCCGCCGGGGGAGTCGCGCAAGTGGGAGGACTGGGAGCTGCCCTGCTACGTCACCTCCTTCCTCACCGTCGTCATCCTCGGCGTCGGGCTCAACGCCAAGCCCGATCTCACCCTCGAGACCTGGGCGCACCAGAAGGCGCTCGAGCGCCTCCAGCAGCAGGAGCTAGCCTCCGCGGAAGTGCAGGCCGAGTGATCTGCGCGCCTCAGGTCACCTCGAATCCCAGACTGCATCCGTTTTGCTTCCAATAAGATGGTTGAGATGTGCGGGCTAAACACTGTGCTCTTGTTTCTGTTTCCTTGTGGGATTTATCCGATGATGGCGAATGCGCTGAACATTTTGAAATGCTTTGCAATTGTATTGTTTTCCCTCCTTTAGATGTGCTGCACTGCAATTTTTTTGTGAGCCCAATTAGAATCTAACTTGTCTCTCACATTCCCAAATAACTCGGTTGCAGATCGCATGTTGGGGTTAGGTTGAGCAAACTCGAATGTTGCTTGATGATTGTCGTGATGAATACTGAAGCTAAACTCTAAACATGAATAACTATCCCTCTTACCAAATATGATGGTTGTTGCTTTGTTGCTAAAACTGATCATGTCGCTGTTTAAGCTATCTGAAAATAACTTACCTCTTGTTAATGGCGCTGTGACAAAGTTACCTCTTGTTAACGGAGCTTAAATTTCTGTCCAGTTCATTTGATGCTAAGTTGCCAACTAGCTATCAATTTTTCACCAGACCGCTATATCAATTTGTTGAACACATCCATATGCATACTATCAATAACATCATACTTTCACCATCACCTGGTGAGTCCATGGAAGCATATCACATATTAAGGTCAGATAGCAGGATATTCAGGGTCCTTAGCTACTATCATAGACCATGACCATAGTGCTTTGTTTTTTTTTTTGGCACCTTGCTAAACATATAGCTAGGAGATCTTTTTTTCCAAACATCAGTTCTGAGACACTCAACGGTTCTTCATCTTCATCCACATCAATTTTAAACACACATACAGAGAAATATAAAGGCTCCTTTGAGCAGGAAAATTTATGTTCTCAATACTTCATTTGCCTTTTTTTTTTTTGAGAAAGAGAGGATGCAACCTCTCCCATTTCCACTATTAGAAATGGCGCATAAGAGTTTACAGACCTTACCAACACAGCCAAAAGGGAAAACATAGTTTCAGATTGTCTACTACTATAAAGACTTGCGGCTATCCTCACCAGGAGCTAACCGAAACATTAACCAACCTTTTCCTGTTTGGCAAACAACAGAAATGAAGTAAAGACTACCAAAAGCTTTTGACTAGCAAACTACACAAGCTTATGTCGGCGTTGACATCTTATTCTCAGCTATCTCTCCAGCCTTCTTGTCCCAAAATGCCAGCCCTGCCTCGCATTGTAGACCTCACTTGTGATTTGCTTTAGAAGATTGGCCCCCTCCTCCAGACCTCTTGTTTCTTCCTCCTGGTTCTTCTCAACCGTCACATTAATGTCCATGAATATAATGTTTGTGTTCCTGCCTTCCCTGCGAGGCTTCTTCTGTTCGAGTTTTTTCATGTACACCTGATCAATCTGGAGCTGCCGATTCTTCAATGTCATGGTCCAACCTTTTTCTTGCATGTTGTATGAGTTGTAGAGTTCTTCTAAAAATTGTCACATTCACAATTTTTTTTTTAGAAATAATTTTGAATACTGACTGCTCTCCTATTGCCCGTAGGAGCAATTCCATTAACTGTTTTAACTGATATCTGGGTTATGAAGTTTGATTGACTTTGTGGAAGCCTCAATATTATGCAGCAGATTGGGAAGATAATCAATAGTGAACTGTATTCTATAAGGAATTAGTACCTGCCTCCTGCCATGTGTAATATGTTTGGGCTAATAATTGTACTTTATGAGTGAATAAGTGGAGGGGAAAACACCGCACTGATGAAAGTTTCCTAGAGATGTGTTTAGCCCTACAATCTTGCATTGGTTCGTTCCTTCCTACAATGGAACATCATGCAATTTACGCTTTATATTTGAACAATCCCTGTATCTTTAAAGGGTATGTACTTCACTTTAAGTTTTAGCGTCCATGTCTGTGTAGACTGTAGACACTAAACACCATGCCACCACTGCAACTCTGTTTACATATTTTTTCTTTACAAAATGCAACCTATGTTTTTCGCATATGCCATCTATTGTTACTAATGTTAGCAAAAATATTGGCAAACTATGTTGCCATTCTAACTTTTAGCAGACCATGAACTGCTAGATGAATTTGAGAACCGAAAGGGTGACCTGAAAATTCTGAGGTCTAACTAAGCAGACGAGTGTGATATAAATATTCCACTGAAATGTGAATCTCGATTGCTAGTCTTATACGAGGCACATGAGGAAGGGGCATATAGTATTTTCTTCTTGCATCAAAGCTAGTAACATAGAGAATCAGACCGTAAGGACTGTTTATTGTTTCCTTGCGATTTTTTATGCTTTGAGCAGCCATCCTAGCCAATCTCTAGTACTGTAGACTGGTAGTTACTGCTCCAAGTGGAATCCTAGGTAATTGGGAATTTGGGTTCTACAAAATAAAGATGTTGTCTTTTCATGCTTTATCATTTGTCTTACACTTTAGACCTGGATTGACAACTTATTCATCCTTTATGTTATGTAGATTTATTCTGCTTGCTTTGTTCAGGATGATGTGTTTCCTGAATTATTTGTACATACTCATAGCCTTCATATGAGTACAGATGTTAACTTTTGCGTAGATCCAAAGCTATACATATCTTTCATGAACTTTTGAACAGGTCTGCGGTCTGCCATTCCTTTTACTGGATTCCTGTCCAGTATATTAAATTGTTCCTGGCCTTTTTGCGCGACACTGAAGTACTTCTTCCTTTTCTCGAAATTTCCCTGTAGTTTAGATCTGCTGTGTGACCTCCATGCAGATGCTCCATGATTGCAACCATGGAGGTTTTAACTCACAACTTCAATTCCCTCTGAATTTTCTTATGAAGCCCCATTTGCAGTAATCTCCCTTGCCGTGAAATTCCTACAGAATTGCTGGTGATTCAGATGGGGTAGTCTTCTCTGTGGTTCAATTACAATGGTCCGATTATTGTCACGTCCCAGAACTTTTTGGTGTGGTCCGTTATGTTTAATGTGCAGATGCGGAATAGGGAATAGCTGGCAAAGCTGTTAATGACTTAATGCTAACCGACCACCGTCCACCGCCCATTATCTGTGATGACAATTCTTTTCTGTATACTTGTCATGCCCCACTAGACACAGAATTTGGTTATTGGTGACTTCACGCTGGTCTCTCCTTTTCTTCTAGCCAGATTTCATGTTAGGCAGCTGGAGTATATTATAGAGAGAGAAATGTCTGGATGTCCCTATTACTATTTCATAGGGGCTGTTTGATTTAGCTTGAAGCTTTCTAGCTTCTACGTCGGTTTTCGTTAGCATGTTTTCTAAAACGTAAAACGTTGTGTTTTTTATAAAAACTTTCTATATGAAATTATCTTTAAAAAATCAAATAGATCTATTTTTAAGTTTGTAATAGTTCATAATTAATTATACGCGAATGGTGTTTTTTTGTTTTACGTGTAGCTTATAAGCTAGTATAAGAAGCGATTCCAACACCTAGTCTTCACTGGAGAGTGAATGTACTAATCGAATTTTAGAGCTTACTTTTGCATTCCAAATGGTTATGTAGGATATGGTCACTCCTATATGAATTGGTTTCATGTTCCATTGAAATTCATTCAATAAAAAAAAAACTAGGGTGGGCTCTAGACTTCCAGTTCATATGTGAGGGTTTACTGTCTTAGGGATAGTTTAAAGGTGAGTAAAAAAAAGAAGATCATGTAAAACGAGGAAAGCTATTAACGTATGATTAATTGAGTATTAATTATTTTAAATTTGAAAAATAAATTAATATAATTTTTAAAGTAATTTTTATATAATTTTTTTTTTAAAAAAACACATCGTTTAACAATTTGAAAAACGTATTCACGAAAAAGAGAAGTTTTTTTTCTCTGACATGTAGTCTCTAGCGTACCCTTAGTGACTTGCTTTTCTGAGACGTTGGGGGCATTTAATAGGTAAAACAACGCCAAAAGCAGTGTCGGTAGCAAGCCATGCCCTCGTTGTGAACAACGTTTGCAATATCGCACGAGGGTAGTGACTCTGTTTTGAAACCCTCTCAATTTATCGTGGTAACTTTACGGTTTTTACGGTAACCATGATACCGTCAGTAACGTTGGGGAAATGCTGGCTGTGAGTAGCCGCAACGTCTGCATCGCTGCATGTAATCAGGCCCTGCCTCGGGCCATTGTTTGGCCTAAAAATTCTTTGTTTGGCAGCTGTAATGGGCGAAGCAATGCTTTTAATCCGATAAAGCTTGTGCAAGACAACTCTTCCTTTAGCATCAGAGTTCTTGTCTCCAAGAACATTCCATTTCCACCGTCCAATTGTCCTGTAACGTCATCACATCACCCTCATATCGTCATACGGTAAACAAGCTAATATAATCACATTATTTCTACTGACATGTGGGGCCGGTTCCCAGAGGTCCCGGACAATGACAGCTGGACTCTAGTGATTAGCCCTTTGTTTACAGCTTAATTATGCATTGGCCTCTTCTGTGAGCAGCTAACCATGCAAAACGATGCGTCCCCTGTACTAGAAGCCATACGGCGGCGCTCCGTACGTAGATGCGTCTGCTCTTTGCTCACATTGGGATGTACTAATGCTCTCAATCGTTCGTGCTAATTTCCAAAAGCTGCATGGTGGCGAAGGCATATGGTATCAGTACGGCATCCCATGAACATATAAGCTTCATTTTTGTCTGGAACTCTGAATTCTTACCTAGTTGAGATAAATATATGAGCTTGGCATTGTGTCCCTTAGGAATGGGGTTGGGCCTATGTACAATTCTAGTTTCTTATATTTGATTTTAAGATAATCGAAGTAGTTTTCGGTCTCTGCACCAACTAATGTATATAATTTTTCTTGTTTATGAATTGCACGGATTTTGGTCTACGGAGATTAACTTTAAAGATTTTTCAGGGGCATGTTTTCTTTCATTCGTGTAAATTTTCACTTGGCACAAACTCTCTACTACACGTAGTCCATGGTGATCTTGAAGTGACCTTATTCGCCGACTGCGAACAGATGGGTGGTAGGCTCACCGTGCGGTGCGGTGAGCGACTCGGAGTCCTCGAAATGCACGTTGATAACTTGATATAAGCAGCGAACAGCACAAAACCCACGCGGTGATCCTGTCCCTGTGACGCTCGCCGTAGCCAGCCAAGCGGCCGGTGGTGGCAGCGCCGACCGCCGCACGGGCGCCGCGCACGGACATTCCGCGCACGCACGGGGGCGGCGCTGATCCAATTCCAAGCACGTCCCCCTCCGCCGGAAGCGTCAAGTTTCGCTCGGCATTAAACCCCGCGCCCGCCATTAGAAAAAGAAACGAGAAGAAAGCGGCAACCGCCTCGCTCGCTCGCTTGGTTGGTTTCGCTCCTCCTCCTCCCGTCCCGCTCGCGTCGCAGCAACCGAAGAAGCGGCAAAACCGCAACAACGCATGTGAGGTGAGGACTGAGGAGCATTTCTGATTTTTCTTCTTCTGCCGTTCCGCTCCCCACGAATCCAACCTCCCCCAATCTAGTTCTTGTGCGGTGTGCGATTTCACAGTGTCGTATTGGATTCAAGAATCAAGATTCGCGGTTGGTTGGTTTTCTAATGCTGTTTTGGTTCTTGATTTCTTCTCTTCATACTGCATGCGCTTCGTTTCTGTACCTGCGACAGGGATGAGATATCTGCATTTAGTTCGTAATTGCTACTGTGTGCTACTGCATCTGGGTTTGTAGCCGATTGTTAGTGTCTTGTGATCCGCATTTGCGCATTGATCGAGATGATAATTTCTCATGTTATTACCTTTCTGTTGCTTTACTTCTTTTGTGCATATGATTGGCTTGAATCTTCTTGCACTAGCAGTTACCTGATAATATTCTGCGCGTACGGAGCATCTGAATGTGAACTTGAGGAGCCAGCATTTATGATATATATGTGTTACTCTGTTAGATGATATTTGTTTTTCTGATCATTCATTCTTGAATTTTACCGTGGTGAATGGCCATTTGTTCCATCCAAAGTAGTACTGCACTTGCAGTAGTATCTAGCTGTTCGTGTGGTGATTGGTAATTGTGGGCAATGACTTGGACTTGGTAATTTGGTATGGATTGTTGTTACCTTTTCCAAATCTGCGGCTTGTCAGATCTGCCTATAGTCTAGTTATTGTACAACTTTATGTCTGGGGCTCTTTCGTCCCGCTGGGGCCTCAATTCTCCAATGCAATCCAGTTGCTTGATGGTCCAAGATCAACGTGCCCCACTGCCATGTGCCTCCCAACCACCTCCTCCTGAAATCAACTAGACAGGGAGGCATAATTGTACTGAATTTTCATTTTATTACATCGAGTTAAGGTGAAAATCTTTCTTGAGGTGTTTCTTTGAGGTTGGAGATTTCGCTTAGCTGTCCAGTTGTTGAGACAAGCTGGAGATCAGTTATTGATTTGATGTCTATCACTTGTTGTACGATACGAAGTTATGAAGATAGGCTTGTTAGTATTTTTGCTTTTACTCTGGGTGCAGTGGAAGTTATTTCTCTTCTCTGAACTTCCACTGCACTTGGTACGTTTTCTTGATCTCTTCAGTTAAAGCAATCTATGTACGAGCTGTTTTGTGTGTGACTTTTGCCTGTCATAATCATTGTGTTGCAGGCTTGGACCACCTTAAAATCACTTCTGCTATTTGTCTCATGACCTGATCAAGTTGCTAGAACTTTGCTCTTGTTACTAACTTTGTTGATGTTATGTACACTTGTACAGGCATCAAATTTCTAGTGGATCAAACAACCATTGAGATGGGTGCTATAGAGAATGTAGAAGAGGTAAATGAGCGTTCAACTGATGTGGAACGAGATGGTAAACAAGGAAAAGAAGCTGAATCAGACTATGAACCAGCTAGAGACTCCATTTCATCTCAGGGTGAGGTTAACAGTAATGAAGATATCAGAGCCAAAAGAGTCTCAAGGGTTCCAAAGAAGCTAGTGAGGGAAAACAGCCCACGCTCAGGCAGAAGTAATTACAACCACAAAGTGCACACTAAGCTGCAATATATACCGTCAAACAATGTGCAGAACAAATCTCCAAAGCCGAACAAAGCAGCCAATGGTGCTAAAACTGTTGAGCTATCAAAGCCAGAAACCATGAAAGTTCCTTCTTGTCCTTCATCTGAGGTGTCTGAGGAGATGGATGATAAAGCCGTTGAGGATATACTGACTGATGATAAATCCATTGAGGATGTAGCTGACGATAAGGCCATTGAGGGCAAAGATTCTGATGATAAGGCCACTGAGGGCAAAGCTGCTGACGATAAGGCCTTCGAGAGCAGAGATGCTGATGATACGACTGTTGAGGACAGAGCCGCTGATGATACGAGCGTTGATGGCAGAGCCACTGACAATAAGACCATTGCGGATATAGCAATTGCTGATAAGGCCATTGAGGGTATAGCAGCTGATGATAAATCCAGTGAAGAGGCAAAGGAGATCGATATATTGGATGAAGCACCAAATTGTGATCAGAGTACTGGTACTGACGAGGAAATTGCTGGTACTGAAGAAAGCATAGATTATGATAATAAATCAGCTGTATATGAAAAGAATGAGGAATTAGAATCAAAATGTGAAAGGTTGGAGCAGGAACTACGAGAAGTTGCTGCCCTTGAAATTTCTCTTTATTCAGTTGTGCCAGAGCATGGTTGTTCATCGCATAAATTGCATACACCAGCTCGGCGTCTGTCTAGGCTATACGTTCACGCATCAAAGTTTTGGTCCTCAGATAAGAAAGCTTCTGTCACAAAGAACTTTGTTTCTGGGCTTGTCCTTGTTGCAAAGTCTTGTGGAAATGATGTTTCAAGGTAAAGTATGTGTAATTGGCTATAGTATGAGACTCCGTGTTACTTATAGCGGCTATATTTACTCCTTTTGATTAAGTTTTAAAAGTATAA
Source organism: Oryza meyeriana var. granulata (assembly GCA_003991445.1). Classification (NCBI taxonomy): domain Eukaryota; kingdom Viridiplantae; phylum Streptophyta; class Magnoliopsida; order Poales; family Poaceae; genus Oryza; species Oryza meyeriana. The sequence continues at coordinate 96,052 of RYFJ01000740.1, read as the reverse complement.
TTTTGATGTAGGTTGACATTCTGGCTATCAAACACGGTTGTCCTAAGAGAGATCATTGCACAAACCTTTGGTATTTCACGCCAGCCAAGTCTTGCTATGAAAGCTTTCAGCACAAATGGTAATGCAAAGATGCTCAGTAAGAACTCCTCACCAATGCGGCGGAAAAGCAACTACAATGTCAAGCATGCTAGACCTGCTATCTGGCCTTTACCAGTTGATTGGCGGGAAACTGGTACACTCATGGCTGCATTGGAGAAGATTGAATCCTGGATCTTTTCTCGGATTGTTGAGTCGGTGTGGTGGCAGGTAAAACCTTTTTTATGCTATCTCGGCACTTTTTAGGAAATTGAGTACATTTTACTTTCTTTAAAACTAGGATAGCAGACACCTTGTTTTCGATTTATTGTGCTGTCAATTTTCTGAAGGATGTTTCCTTTTTAGGCATTGACACCCCACATGCAAACACTGGTGGAATATATATCAAGTCCAAAGGCTGGGAGTTTGTTGGGACCTGCTTTGGGTGATCAGCAACAAGGGAACTTCTCTATTCATCTTTGGAAAACTGCATTCCAAGATGCCTTCAGCAGAATATGTCCTCTTCGCGCTGGCGGACACGAGTGTGGATGCTTACCAGCGTTGGCAAAACTGGTATGTTTTATCATTGATTTTTTTGTTGAAAAGAATAATCATTTTTGTGAAGTGAGTCTATGCATGACTTGTTCTGTTATTACCAGGTGATGGAGCACTGTGTAGCTCGTTTAGATGTTGCTATGTTTAATGCAGTCCTTCGTGAATCCGCAAATGAAATACCGTCTGATCCTATATCTGACCCAATTGTCGACTCAAGGGTTCTACCCATTCCAGCTGGTGACTTCAGCTTTGGATCAGGCGCACAGCTAAAGAACTCGGTATGTATGCAAATTGCAAAACAACTATGTCCCTAGATTAAAACCACTTACTTTGGGAATGTTTCCTGTAACTGCATGAAGAACAAACAAGAACATGTTTTTGCTCTTCCTTGCAAACAAAACCAAATGTTAATGGACCAAATGCTTCTTCAGATCAGAAATTGGTCGCAATGGTTGCATGATAAGTTTGGCATGGTTGCTGCTGCCCCTGTGAAGGATGTTCAAGCAGGAGATGATAGTGATGACAGAAGAGATGCTGCTGAATTAAATTCTTTTAAGTTGCTCAACGAGTTGAGTGATTTTCTGATGCTCCCAAAGGACATGCTTCTTGAAAAGTCCATCAGGAAAGAGGTCAGTATTCATGCTTAGTTACTCCTCACCCCCGTCTCCCAAGTCGGAACATATATTCTGGTTCAGTGCTCTAGTTAAAGTTTGGTCATTCTGTTTAGGTCTGCCCTTCCATTGGCCTTCCACTGGTAACAAGGATACTCTGCAACTTCACTCCTGACGAGTTCTGTCCTGAACCTGTTCCTGGAATGGTTTTAGAGGAGCTGAATGCTGAGGTACGACATCGCTTTGCTAAATGCTATTATTGCCTTATTATGCTGGAGCATTACAAAGTCCAAACACAATCTTGCTCACCAATATGTAATGTCTGAAGAACTGAGCTAACCAAGATACTTTTGTAGTTATAATGCCAATCAATGTTGGTTGCTAAATTTCATGCAGAGCTTGCTGGAGCGCTTCACGGAGAAAGACGTGATCACCGCATTCCCCTGCGTCGCCGCTCCTGTGGTCTACTGCCCCCCTTCACCGGAGGATGTCGCGGAGAAAGTAGCAGACGCCGGCAGAAATGCGGAGCCGGACCTGAGGGCCTCCATGGTGCAGAGGAGAGGGTACACCAGCGACGACGATCTGGACGACCTGGACAACCCCCTGGCGTCCCTGTACGACAGGAGCGCTCCACCGTCACCTTGCAACGGGCTCTCTCATTCGACTACACGGCAGGGAGGCTCCATGGCGAATGCAAGATACGAGCTCCTTAGAGAAGTATGGTCGGAGCGGCCGGGCTTGAGCAACCAGTGAAACTGTTGAACGAAAGGGATCCTCTTGGACTGCTGATTTGGGATTTGCTGTGAGGTGGAAAAAGGGTGGCAAATTGGTTATGAAGCTTTGCAACAGGTTCTGAACGAACAGGACGGGTGCAAATGGATGGAAGATGGATGTTGTTTGGTCGAGTACTCTGGTTCCCTTCTAGATCTCATCATGGCAAAATGATATATATTTGGATTTTGATTCTGTAAAGTGGCTGGTTTTCTCTTTGAAGTACTAAATGGGATGGATTTGTTTGTTGGAAGTAGTTGTGTACTGATATGTTAGCGTGAGCGTGACCCAGCATTCGATGGGCCTAACTGGATCGCAAACACGGATGGGCCTAACCGGACTGTTGAAATACTGATGGGAATAACAACTTGCCTTGGATCGCCACCACCGGCTGGCCTGTCCTGGCCGCCGGGGCTTCTTCTGGCCAACGCACCCTCCCGACGAGCGCGTAAACCTCTCTCGTGGTGGAGATTTTTTCGAAACTAATTTTTTATAATTGGTTATATTTTTCTCTATCAGCCTAGCCAGGGTAAAAATAACTTTTGTTTAGAATTAAATATTTTTTATTTTTTCAAAAAAAATAGATTAATCAAAGTAATTTTGTACCGAGCCACCAAACCAGCTAAACGAGAAGGAAAAAGTCCACTTTATATCTCTCATCTGTGGGTCGAGTTTCATTTACGTCCTTCAACCGCAAAACCGGGTATAGAGCATCCCTGTAAAATCATTGTCATGATTAATATTTTATGATAAACAATTGGCATTGCAAATGATTTATTTAATGAAATTTAGTTTGAAAATATATGTGGATATTGGTGTGAGTGTATGTGACTAATGTGGGTCAGATTGTGATATCTGTACCCAGAAACGGTTGTTTTGTCTATTTATGTACAAGTGACTTGAGATCTAACCTTGGTCAATAGTGAAGACCGGGACTACGCTCAGGGAGGAGCCGAGGTCTAGCACGGTCGGGATGCCATGTGACAAGATTGGACTAAAGTCAATTTGTCTTGGAGTCAATATTAGTCAACGGTAGGATCGTGACTACGCTCAGGGAGGAGCCGAGGTCCAGAACGATCAAGAATGCCAGATGACGAGATTGGACACAAGATGACATACGGTGAATGGATACCGTGTGGGAGGTCTTCACAACGGGCTTTGCAAATTAGATATGCAAGCATTGGAGCAAAATCGGAGAACAAAATCGGAACGGGTGTGCGAACCGGATTGGCACAGTGTACGAATCGGATTGCTACGGTGTCGGGTTGCTCCAGTACCGAACCGGACTGCTACAGTGCCAAATCGGATTGCTACAGCATTCGGACTGCTACAGTAATTGCTGCATGTGAGGGAGCCTGAGTTGGCTATGAAAAGGAGAATTTAATTTGGAAATTGTAAATAGATTTGGTAATTAAGGGTTTGAGTCGTATTGGGAATATGAGTTCTACTCCTACTTTGTGTAGAATGTTTTAAGTATAAATAGATAAAGGATGGAGGCTCTAGTGACATAACTTTTGGAAAAAAGAAAAGCTAGGGTTTAGTTTTAAAAGAGATGAGTGCTTTGTATGCACTTTATAAACACATCTTGATGCAATAAAGTTAATCTACTTTGAAGAATATCTTCGGTGTGTATCCTTCTGAATTCCAACGGTTTATCCGACAAGAGCACGGCGGCGAGGCGGTGGTTCTACCGGCGGACATACGGCGGTCAGACCGGCGCAACAGAGACAGGTCTGACCAGTGCACTCCATCCAGGTTTGAGGGTTCCTTTATTCCACAAAAGATTTATCCTACACCTTAAATATCAAAACAAGTGCAAATCGAGTCATTTAGTGGTTTAGACAACGGTTTCGTTATATGTGGTGCTCACATGGCGTGTTGACTAGATCTTCATCACATGTAGTGTTCATATGGGACGAAGACCAAGTCAAACAAGCCACGTAGGCATCACATCAACTAAAATCGCTCTCAATACTGCCGAAGAACTTGATTTACACTAGTTATAAAAGTTAGAGGATGCTCTATATCCGACGGTTTTATAGTTGAGGAACGCGAATGAAACTCGACCACGGCCTACTATGACACGCGTGTGCCGTGCCGATCTAAGCTCTTCGTGCAGCCCACGCGCCCGCATCTATTACTAAAACTAGACCAGACCGATGATTAGACAAAAAAACTGAACCAGAGGCTTCACCAGTCTGATCCGTGTAATCGATCACGTGCTTGAAGAGGGGACAGGAGGGAGAAAATGAGAGAAAAATAGGTTGGGTGGGAGGTGAAACCCAAATCTCATGCAAGAAAGAAAGCGTACCCACCACCAAGTTACATGTCTCTTTTTGTTTTAAAGGAATCAGTTATCTATTTAATTCATGTTAAACCACCGGTCAAATCGATCAAATCAGTAAACCGCTAAACCAAGATCTTACTGATTTAATTACCGGTCCGGTTTTAATAACTGCGATCCCAAGTTCTCAACCCGCCGAATCACCCATCTGATCAACCAACCACTGGCGCTCTCGTGTGCGCTGATCAAATCGTTGTGGTACGGTTGCAGGCAAGGCACCTGTGGCCTGTGGGGCTCTGCGGCGCACGCACAAATGCACACATGCGATGACTTTGACTCCTCCGGAGACCGCACCGCAGACTAGCTAGCTAGGCATGCGCGTCACCATCGGCTGGTCGTAACTTTGTCCATCCTCACGTAGGCAAACAACATGGCGAGCAGGACGTGTTGGCTAACAAATAAGAGCCGCCCATTGCTCCATGGATCTCCAGCTGTTACGCAGAGGACGCCGCGGTATTTCCATGCATGCTTGTTTCCTCTTAGTTATTTCTCACGTGTTTTTCGTCCTTTTCTTCTTCCTCGATCTAGAATCACACATGCACATCGCAGTAATGCAAAGGTATCTTTATGTGAGAAATTTTACAGTCTATAAGATATACCAGAGATATCAAAATTTTTATTATAAAATTTAGTATTTTTTTATTTAAGGTATCAAAAAATATCAAATGTACTTTAAAATGTGATACCTCCTTAAGTACCATAAAATTGCTCCCTTTCAGTTGTTGTCATTGTCGAAGTTTATTTAATGCTTTGTTTGCGCACTGCACTAACCATGTCATATGATCTAGCTTGCACTGATCAATAGTATAGCCAGCATTCCACTAAAAGGTTGCTATACCATCCACGGCCAATCTATAACCAATCTTAGTGTGTGTTCGACAAGAGGGGAATAGGTGAAAGTTTTAGCGTAGGTAAAACGAGATAAACCATTAGCGTATGATTAATTAAGTTTTAATTATTATAAACTTGAAAAATATATTTATTAGATTTTTTAAAGTAACTTTTATATAGAAAATTTTTGAAAAAATACACCATTTAGCAGTTGGGAAGCGTGCTTACGGAAAACGAGGGAGTTTTCTCTGTCTTCCCCTCCTGCTGAACGCTACCTTAGAGAGAAATAAAGTTTTATGGAAACCGAAGATGTCCCTCAAAGTAAAGATCTTTATATGGTTTTTTAAAAAAAGGGTAATTTTAACCAAAGATAATTTAGCACGAAGGAATTAAAATAGAAGCCAAAAGTGTTGTTTTTTATGCATGATAAAACTATCCAACATTTGTTCTTTTGTAGTCACTTTGCTAAATTTCTTTAGAGATTTGTTCATATTTCCTTTAACTTGAAGCCACCAAACAATTTTTTACATTTGTTGGTATTGACTAAAAAACTAAAAAACATATATTAGTAGGGATATCTGCTTTATACTAGGCTATATGGCTTAATAAGTAATGATGTGGTTTTGATAAAGCTCCAATTAAATCATATATATATATATATATATATATATATATATATATATATATATATATATATATATATACTGTTCAGGGTAATCTACTGGTTTTGGTTTTGTGCCCAACTACAGCGGTGTAACGAGGACAAAAAGCTCATACATATTGTATGTCGGAATTTGGAGACATCAATCATTCAAATTTTTACCAACTTTGGATGAAGATTTAGTAATAGGATTGTTTCCTAAATATGTTGTCTTCTTTTGTGGTTGGATGTGCTTTAAGTTTGTCTCCTCGTCAACTTCATTGGTTTGAACATTTGTTGTTGGTTTATTCAAGAACTTTGTAATAAGTGGCTATAGCTTCTTTTGAAGTGGAGGCCAATTATCTATTATCTAAAAAAATCACATACACTAGCTAGCTGTAGATACATATTACATCATTAATACCCTAATCCACCATATTCTTTCACAAAGCTTATTGGAGCTCATGCTACAGATGACTATAGATCTATAGTCCACTTTGTAAAATCATTATCATGATTAATATTTTGTAATGAACAATTGGCTTTGCAAAAGATTTATTTAATGGAATTTAGTTTGCAAATATATGTGGATATTGGTGTGAGTGCTTGTGACTAATGTGGGTCAGGTTGCGATATCTGTGCCCAGAAACGGTTGTTTTGCCTTTTTGTGTACATGTGACTTAAGGTCAACCTTGCTCAATGAAGAGAACCGGGACTACGCTCAGGGAGAAGCTGAGATCTCACATGGTTAGGATGTCATGTGACAAGATTGAACTAAAGTCAGTTTGTCTTGGGGTTAACATCGGTCAACGGCGAGATCAGGACAAAACTCAGGGAGGAGTTGAGGTCCAGAACGGTCAAGAATGTTAGGTGACAAGGGATGGACACTGTATGGGGATATTTTCGCAATGGGCTTCACGTGTGTACAAGCGCCAGAAAAATCACAGAAAAATTCGGAGTAAAAGGAAAGAAGAGGGAGAGGACAATATGCATTGCTACAGCAACGTGATTACTGTAGCAGATAGTACGCAGTGCTGCAATAGCGAGACTACTGTAGCATGCAGATATGTGCGCGTGCAGGAGATCGGCCCGATGGATGATTAGGCAAGGAGTGTGCAGCGGCTCGGGGAGCGTAGGCGCACGTGCAGGAGTGAAGGCCTGTGCGGCTGGGAGCCCGTGTGGTAGGAGTGGCTACGGTTTTGAATTTGGAAAATTATAATTGATTTGGGATGTGAAAGCTTGAGTCATAATAGGATTAGGCTTTGAGTCCTAAAAGGATTAGGAGTTCTACTCCTACTTTATATAGGAGGTTTTAGGTATAAATAGATGAGAAGTTGAGTCTTCTAGGTGTATCAACTTTTGAAAGAGAAAAACTAGAGTTTAGTTTTGAGAGATGGACGTGTTTTATATGCACTTTGTAAACATATCTTAATATAATAAAATTAATCCAATTCAATAGTTTGTCAAGCTGTATCTCTTTGATTCGCGAGCGGTTGGATGGATGATAGGAGGATGATCATACTGTGATTGACAGGTTAATCTATCAAGTTTTAGGGTTCTTTTATTTTCGCTAAAAGATTTGGTTATTTGGTTTTTCCTACCTTTCCCTTCTCTGATAGGTTTGGTTCCTGTGTTCGATTCTACACGTTTCTCTTCTCTCCCCTCTCCTCTCTCTCCTTCAACTCATCACATCTGAGTTGATAACTTTTATAGTCTGCTTACATACATTGCCTTATTGTATCTGATATTACTATTTCGAAGCAACTAGTTTTTTGAAGTCTTTGAGGCCCATTCGATTTAGATTAATGAGCTGATTATCTACTTGGTTATAAGGATAAATTAAATATTTTAAAAAATAAACTTAACAAATAGCTTAAAATAAATGATATAAGTAATGCAGTAAATTTTTTTATAAAAATATTCTTTTAAAGTGTGGAGCAAATAATATGTTTCTCCGCAATGCAGTCGATTGTTTTTCCTTCCAGTACATATAGCATTAGTTACTAGCTATAGCATTAGTTAGTAGCAATCGTAAAACAAAGGTACCAGCATGCATGAAACCATGTGGCAACCACGTGTGCAGATTGAAGACAAAAACTTGAGTTGCTTAATTAGGAGCTAAGCACTGCAACACATCACACGTGTGATATCATGTAGAGTGCTGGCCAAGTAGAATTGAACGAGTTGACGGCTTATTCGTCCAGTCTATTGTGCCAATGTCAAAACCATGCACCAGTAATACTATATCCAACTATCCAAGTGGCTAGATATATAGCTACCTGATGATCATCGATAGCAGATCGATGAAACAACTCAAGCATGTCATGAGAGACTAATGATATGATAATGATACTTACACGTCGTATTCATTTGGAGTTGGTGTGAGAGCGATCTATCTCTGTGTTGACTATCCATAAATGCATAGTTACAACTTAATTACATACATGAACATGATCAGATACTCAGGGGCACACATTTGGCTAGAAGAGCTAGCACTCCCAAATCCCAATGGGGACAGTGGTATTATAGATTTATAGGGTTTTGCATTTTAGACTGAAAAAATAATCTTGAGAGAACCGAAATTTTGAGATTCTCTTGACCATTTCTCTTTTTTTTTATGAAGAGAGGAACATCCTCCCCATTTCCATTACCAGAAATGTATGCAGTTTTTACACCTAAACAAAGTGCAGAAAGATAAGGGGGCTCTTGCATTTTTGTTGACGTCTCACCAACTTAATGCAAGAAGCAAAAACAAACCATACAGCTAGTCTTAAGAAATCTAGCCTATTACATGCCCATCTGTACCACTTCTTGCTACCAGAGCAAGGAGCAAATGTTCATATTTCATTCGTCGGTTGTTTTTCATGGGCTTTAGTGCTGTTCGGAACGACTTCTCGCTCTGGCTTCTTTCTTGTTTTTCATTAGCATGTTTCCCAAAACGTAAAATGGTGTATTTTTAAAAAAACTTTATGTATAAAAGTATCTTAAAAAATCAAATAAATTTATTTTTCAAGCTTGTAATAGTTAATACTTAATTAATCATGCGCTAATAAAATTTTTTGTTTTGCGTACGGCTTATAAACACAAGCAAAAGACAATTCTAACACCCTCTTAAGCTACAACATTCTCCTCCCACTTTTCTTCATCTCCCTCTTGTGTGTTTGTTTGTTGAGATCATAGCAGCCTTGTCGTGTGAAGCGGCCATCCATGCCTTGACTTGAAGACCTCATCGGCCACCCTTTTTAGCAGCTGCGTGCCCCACTACAGTTTTCCTTGTTCTTCCTCCGATCTCTGCAATTTTGATCATGAAGAAATTCAAACACACATTGTATGAATTATTCCAGTAGGATCCTTAGGGTAAAATATTTCTGAAACAAGCAACATTCCTGGTTTTCCATATTGTCCAAATAGCAGCCATGATCCTACCACCACCATTCTTTGAGTATTTTTATCAAAAATCAGTAACCATCCCCCAAAGAAATGCTTCAAATTATTAGCAGGTTCCAAACCCAAAGCACAATATATTAAGTTCCAAACAAATCTGGTTGTGGGGCATTTAAGAAATGCCCCTTAAGAAATAAGTGATCTATTGTTTCATCTTGATCACAGAATTGGCATTTCTTTTCTCTTCCTTTCCAACCCCTCTTCAGTAAGTTGTCTTTTGTTAGTATCTTATTTTTCAGCATTGACCATATAAAGATTTTAATTTTCCCAGGTACTCTAAACTTCCAAATTCTTTTGAAAAGAAAGGTGTGTTGTAACTGTAAGGCCCTGTATAAAGATTTCACTATGAAACAACCATCTTTGGTTAGTTTCCATATAAGTTTATCTTTCTGACTCTTCAGGTCAATTGCCTGAATTTTTCTCTTCAGTTCTTTCCATACTTTCAATATATCTCCCATTAGTGTTCTTCTTAAATTAAACAATCCCTAGCCCTCTTCAAACACTTTACCTACTGTCACAAATTTTGTAAAGGTCACACTATAAATATCTAGGTATTGATTTGCCAGAGTTTTACCCCCCAACCATTTGTCTTCCCAAAATAGGGTGTTTCTCCCATCACCAATTGTTTTCTCACAGAATTTGTAAAAAATGTCTCTAATTGCCATTAATCCAGTCTAGAAATAGGAGACCCGAACTCTATGTTTTTCATGAGATAGGACTCTACTATATAAATACTTGGCTTTCCGTAAATCCTGCCAAAGCCCCTCTTTAGTTTTCAATTTCCACAACCACTTACCTAGTAGAGCAGTATTCATCATATTCAAATCTAGGATCCCAGGCCCCCCTGGACTTTTGGCCTACAAACCATAGGCCAATATACCGGATGATATTTTCTTATTCCCTGGTCACCCTGCCATAAGAATCTAGATCTAAAGTGATTTAATCTTTTTTTCACACCTTGTGGCAATTCATAAAAGGATAACATATAAAGAGGTATACTACTAAGGCTAGAGTTGATGAGGATCAACCTGCCTGCAATGTTTAGCAGTTTGCCTTGCCAACATCCTACTCGATTGTCAGGTTTATTTTCAGTCAGTTTCCATTCTCTGTTTGGTATTCTTTTCCTGTCTATGGGAATTCCTAAGTATTTCATCGGCAAATCACCCATCTGGCATGTGAAAATCTCTTGACCATTTCTATAGGGCTATTTTCATTCCCTGTAGTAGTTAATTTGGTGCAACATCGATAAGCTAAAGTGTTTTGCATCGGAGCTTAAGCTGATGACATCACGGTCACGGATGAAAAGGACCACAGTTTGGGCCTTGGTTAATTAGTAAATTAGGAGGGCTAGATCACCATCTAGACTCTAGAGATTTGATTCCTCTAAACATGGATTCTCTATGGTACTAACTTCTAATGCAGGGAAATGCTGCAGAGGATCTCAATTGGATTCTTCTGTGTGGTGTTAACTTTTTTTTCTTGTGTTGTACTTATGCCAGTTACGTAGTTTGTAATCCCATATGTTGTACTCTCTCTCCTCTCCATCTTATACCCCTCTACACCCTATCAAAAAAAAAAAACAATTCTTGGCTTCGAATTTAGACAAGTAGCTAGAAATTATTTGTTTTTGGACAGATGGAGTATGTATCATCTAGGGTACCTGCATTTCAGCACTCAATGCTCACTCTTTGTAAGCACATTTAGCAAACAAAGCTCATGCTATGTAAGCACTTTTGAAGTATAACATATCCATTGGGCATTTCACACCTCGGTAATGCTTAGTACCCTGCACTTTAAACACACCTATGAATAGAAAAACCAAATGAAACCACTCTTGTCTAAATAGATCATCGGGGCATAGTATTAATTTGTCTTGAAATTAAGAAAAATCAACTGTCTTCCTTCTAGTTTTTTCCATGACCTCAAGATATTGATATGACAATGTTGAAGTAGTATAAATGATTTGTCCGTCCTTACTCATCATCGTAAACTTTGGATGAACAATCGTAAACTTTGGATGAATAGACCTATGCATGCAATTTAATATTATATCAAAGTGAAACATCTTGAGTTCAAATTTTAATTGACCAAATTAAACACAAAAATTGTAGTTCACTTCTATTATTTTACGTCTTAAACCAAAATCTCAAGTTACTTACACAGAAGAGCAAGAACCCAGGTTGTCAATTCTATTCCGGAGGCCATTCTAGTTTGGCCCTTAGAATGGAACTTTTTGGTATGAGCCGATACCGTTGTACCATTCTGGGGTTTATTAGACATAAATATATTATTATATAATATTTTATCAATATTTTCACATAAATATATTTAAAAATGGTAGTAATGAGAAAATATGACATAGATAGATGACTTATAGCTAAACATAATGTAAGAATTGACTAAGCCAAATTCGACGTAACGATCGAATTGACCGATGTTTGGACTGTAAGATTTTGCAAATCGCTGATAGATCTATTTTTTAATAATATGAAATGCTAAAAGGTGTTTTGGTGACTTTTTCTTTGAACCTGTGGATTTCTTAGTTCTTGCCAGCAATTCCTACCCGATATCAGAATGGAATTGATAGAGCTTGGCAAGAATGCATGTGGCACACGCCAACGAGATCCTACGGTTCATGCATGCTTACTGTAGGGAACTACAATGTACTTGCTACGCTAGTAGCCACTAGCTGAGACAAGTTAGAGCATCTCCAGCAGATTATCAATGAGTCAATTATCTACGTGCCCCTAAAATTTCACGTGATCCCTTCTATATCCCTGAGATTTGCTTCATCCGTTTAGATTTTTTGTTTGGATCTCTTACATCCCATTCCATTAGTTGATCATTATTTTTTTAGAAATGATATTATTGTCCTTGTCATATTAGTAAAAGTTAGAAATGTCCAATGTAGGAATTATTTGGGTTGTGAAAAATAGTAAAGGATAAATTATGAAATGTCAATCTTTGCATAAAAATTGAAAGGTACTTTTTGAACGAATATGTAGTGAAAAAATATTCATTTGTGAAAAACAAAGAGGATGGAATTATTTGATCACAAATTTGAAAAATGATATTTAAAATTTTAAAATAAATTTCAAATCAAATTTGATGAAATTTATACAACATTTTCACCAAAATTTAAACCCAAATAACAAGCAATTTTGGTTCACAATTTCCTATTAAAATTTGTTAAATTTGTTCATAGTTTAATTTTTTTCAAATTTGGCATTAAATGATTTCGTACCATTTGATTTTGTTATAAATTAAATTTTTATCACATTGAAATTTATGGAGTAGATAGCACATATGTATGAGATAGGGACAATATAATCATTTTAGAAAAATCTAATGACCAACTAACGGAATGGGCTCCAGAGAGAATCAATATAAAAACTAAGGAGCATATAGGGAATGAGAAAAATTCAGTAACACAGAAGAGATTGAGCAAATTCTCGGAGACATATAGAAAATTTTCTCATTATCAACAATGATACCCCGTCCTATAAGTTAATCTCTCTGTTTTAAAATATAGTAATTTGATATAATCTAATACTACAAATCTGAATATGTTTGTTATATTTTGAAACCAAGGAAGTATTTTAGAGGATGACTCAGAACATTTTCAGCTTACAGGGAGGCACTGCTTTGACAGACTAGAGCTAGCCGTTCTGGAGAACGTGCACGTACGATCGAACAGGGGCTCCCTCCGGTGTCTTTTCTTGCCGGACAAAGTCGGTGACGGGCAGCCACCGTAGCCATCTCTTGCGACGTGCATCGCAAGTCGATCATCAGCTTCCTGCTCCTCGAGTCCTTGACGTGCATCGGCGTCTAGTACGTACCACTGCCTGGACGAACGGACGTACAGCTAGTAGCCCATGCATATATATGTGGTGCGACCAGTCCTTGATTTGTGCGAATTGTTGGCCGATCGTGTCAAGAGATCCAACGGTATGGGCAGAGTTAATTTCCTCGTGTTGATTATAAAAATGAGTGACTGATTTCGAATGAATAGAGAATAATATGCGCTCATAGGCATTTAATTATGAGCAATATAATTTGAATCTACACTCGTAACTCCGCTTTACTTGTAGTTTTGGCATAACTAGTAGTTTCTTATGGCATCTTCGATGCTAAGCGCTATAATAGGTGTTTAAAAAACAGAAGAGATTAAGCATTTTGGATAAGAGTCTCATGTTTCAATACAAGGAGCAAAGATGAGCGCTTGATTCTTTGTCGTTGGATGCATGCGTGTTTGGTGGACTCTCTTTGCCGCGAATTAAGCAGCCCCCAAGCATCGATGCCAAAGCAAGCGGCGGTCTCCTGAGATAAGCGTCTTGCAGGTCTGACGTGGAACAAAAAAAAACCAGATTTTTTTTCTTAAGTGCCTGTTTAAGCTTCGCATTGAGGATGGCCTTAGTGTAGGAACTAGGAAAAGGCAATAGGTAACCACAGTTATTAAGATCGGACCGGACCGGACCGACGGTCCGACCGGAAAAAACCAGAACCAGAGACTACAGCAACTCGGTTCACTTAAAAGACCGCCTATGCAATCGAACCGTTAAAAACCGGTTGAACCGGTCGGTTTTTTACAAAACCGCTGAACGGCTGGTTTTATTGGAACCTGTCGGTTTTTGCTTGTGGACGTTGTTACCCCTATTTTTTTAAATCACAAAACTAATGTATGGGCAAAATCATAAATGTCTAGTTTTTAGGGTTGCCTTGCCTCTTGCGTGCGCCTGCGTTGCTACTCTGCCAAAACAGATCGGCGGCGGTAGCAAGGTCCAGGCTCCAGCGGGCGCACGGCGGCGGCGGCGACGGCAAGGTGCAGCGGCCGGCGGCGGCAAGGTGCACGTGCGGCGGCGGCGGAGGCACAGGCGCACGGCGGTGGCAAGGCGCAGGCGCACGGCGGCGGAGGCGGCAGCAAGGTTATTTCCTACATATGTTTGCCTTGTCTTACAATTGAAGATGCAATGCCCTACACACTTAAATGGGCTTAACAAGATTTTGTTTTGCAAACCTTTTCTTTTATATATTTGTTCCATATTAGCATGATATGGATTAGACTATGATAGAGATCCTGCTAATTGTTTTGTAGTTAAATGAGAAGCAGACTGAAACCCATCATAAGAATGGCATGCATATGCATAATGTAATAGCGAAATGACCATGCTCATAGTAGAAATCAGTCTGTGTAACAAGAACTATTGTTTTCGTTGGAGATCTATACATTGGTAACTTGCAGGATGATAGCATCTTGGTTGACCTTGCTTCTGCACTAACAAGGGAAGGCATTAGTGCTTTTCGGTTTTATTTTGCTGGAAATGGGTAAGACATTGGTAAACACATTATGGCAGCCATGAGCCCATGACATAGCGTCATACCACAATATCACTCTAAGGCATGAGTGCTGACTGAAATATTTCTGAGTTACAGTGAGGCACTTTCTAGTCTGTACTATGTCAGTGAGTAGCAGCTACCGTAATTCTCCCATTGAAATTTGTTTTATCAGTAACACAATGTTCCTAGAGTACTGTTCTCGCTAGCTGCCAGCCTGTCCCACATTATATTCCACATTAGGTCCAAAATCTCCACTAGAAATTATGACCCAATCAGCTTGGAGGAAATTGGAAAGAAAATGAAGCATGGATTTTAGAAGACAATCCACCTCGCCTTAACTTAGAAGAATTGAATAGCTTCCACACTGAATTGGCTGCATTGAGTATACAATGCATAGATGGTAATGTCTTCTAAATTTCTAATCTTGTGAAATCAGTTTAGCATACATGGTATATGTAAGTTTTTGCTTATGTTAGCATTTAACTTAATAAAAATTTACAGATCTGGTGCTAAATTTGGATGAGGTTGAGGCTGATGCTATGGAAGAAAGTGAGAAGATGGTGGCTAACAAAGAAAATGAATTTAATTTTTATGATGTTGATATATCCAATGAACATGGTGAAAATGAAACAAGTCCTCATAATACTCCACCTGGAGCTGAGAATGATTGGGATCCAATTAGTTTTTATTGAGTACCATTTTTCTTATTATTTCGTACCTCACGGTCCTGTTTGGTACTTTGGTTGTGAACTTATGCATCTTCAGATATTCACTTGTGTGGTTGCCCTGTTGTCGGATTGTGAACTTGTAGTTGTTATGGTCTTGTGAGTTGTCATTGTAGGTGTCGATTTGTACTATTTATTTGGTACTTTGGTAAGTTGTATCTTGTGGGAGTGTAAGACTGTTTGTTGAATTTGATTTATAAAGTAAGAACTTATGTACTATGTCTATGATTTTAAATATCACAATAATTTTTGAATGCAGCTGCTGTGATTATACAATTAAAATATTTATGTGCTTATTTTTTTCTATAAATCGACTATATATGTATATATATTGCTCATGACCGGTTCAATTCATTCAGTCTAAAACTATCGAACCAGCGGTTCAATCGGTTCTTAATGGTTGGACCAGTGAACAAGCGAACCGATAGCCTCGCCGGTTCAATGTCCGGTCCAGTCCTAATAACTTTGCAGGTAACTGCTCTCCAGTCAAATATATTTGGGGCATTTGCAAATTTGCTATAAGAATGCTTCTCAAATAACAGTTTTGATAGCATTTTTATAATTTTTTACTAACAGTTTTGTATTAACGATTTAAAATGATGACAAATTTGTAATTGTCCCAATATGATTGATATTGGGAGAACTAAAATTTAATGCAAGTTGTTCTAGGTCTTACCGGCTTACTCAAATGTTAGACTGCCGTATGCCACACATGTACATGTAGCGGCCGATGACGTGTAAATGCAAATAAGGCATAGTGTATTTGATGCATATATTCAAAATCTGTAAAATCTAAATTTTAAAATACAAGTGTACCTTACAAAAATGTACACCGAGTAATAGATATATATATTTCGAATTTTGTCAGAATCGTAAGCACTACGAGCCTGCAAATGACTGAAGCCCTGTCTAGTGGCTCTGTGTAGTCTGAGCTCTGAAGGTTTCAGCTCTGTATAGTCTGAAGGTTTAAAGAAAAGCAGAGCATACTACACAGAGCTGAAATTTAAGTCACGAAACCACAGCCCCGTCGTAAACAAGACTTTGCATGCATTGTATTTGCACATCTCATTCATGGTACTATAGCACTGAATGTCTGAACCCCAGATCAATGAACAATATGACATGGAGTTCAACAGCCAGCCTGCAGCCACAGCTCAAAGCAAGTGCAGATAAATTGAACAGTCAAGCTGTACGAACCATGGGTATGAATTGACGTACGTACATAGTCAAACATTGGGTCGAGGTTTAATGATTGATCTAACAAATCAAAAGTGCTTAATTTATGGAACATTTTTTTCTGAAGATCAAATCGTAAAAGATCGGGAAAATGACATATTTCCCTGCTGGTACTCCTTTGTCAGCTGTCATATAGATGTGGATCAGCAGCAACAGTGTGCCATTTAATCTCGGGTTAATTAATTAGTAAATTCTGCATTTTATTGGAGTAGGTTGGCTCACCTGAAATTCATTACTGAAAGATGTTATCGCTGTCAAAAATTCAGACTAGAATTGTTCAGTGAAAAATTGGAATTACATCACATGAAAATCTTGGAGTTGTCCTTGTGTCATTATCTAGAGATATATAATAGATATAATAGTTTACAACCATCTGATTTTTTCGAGAGACATACAACAAACTATCTGATCGAACACTGTAGGGTAGTCAATTAGACTGCAGGGATTAACACTTGTGAAGTACAGTATGTTCAGACACTCTAGTCTCTACTGACCAGAAAAGGCTTGGGATTTACAGTCCCCTTCCAAAATAGTTACACTTAATTATTTGACAAAACTACCCTTACCATGTCACAATTTTACAGCACAGTCTCTTCTACACAATTTTACTGCACTGCACCCCTCACCACATGATTGGAATTAGTGATTTTCCTAAGGATCAAAGTGGAAAAAGAGAGGAACATTGTAGCTCGAGTGGAACACCGGACGTCAGAACTCCGGCAAGAACTCCGTCAATTCCTCCTCCGGCTGCGGCGGAGGCTCGTGAAGCTTATTGAAGTATTCTACCACGCTGAACCCCTCGCATGCGACAATGTCGTCGGCCGGCGGCGGGATGTACGGCGGCCGGGACAGCTCGCCGAGCAAGTCCCACGCGACTCCGGCGAAGAATGGGTGGGCACGGACCTCGTCGGCTCCGCCGGCGAAACCCAGCCTCTTCGTAGGCTCCTTGTCGAGAAGCCTCGTGATGAGGTCGGTCAGCTCCGGCCACCGGCGCCGGGAGTCCGCGGAGAACTCCGGCTCCCGGAGCAGCACGTTGCGGAACGTCTCCTTCCGGCTCCGTCCCCGGAACGGCGTCCTCCCGTACGCCATCTCGTAGACGAGCACCCCGAGCGCCCACCAGTCGACGGCCAACTCGTGCCCCTCGCCTCTCACCACCTCCGGCGCCACGTACTCCTCTGTCCCCACGAACGAGAACGACCTCTCGCACGCGCCGACGCTCGCGCTCGCGGCCGAGCAGAAGCTTGGTTGCTTCTTGCTGCGGCTCACCGGTGACACCCTCGCCGACTTCGCTTTCTTGAGCTGTTCAGAGCCGCCGCCGTCGCTTCTCTTGAGGAACCAGGCCAAGTTGTGGGTATCCTGCCCGGAAGACGTCGATGTCGTCGCGGCCACCGAGGACTCACTTCTCGCAAAGATTCGCCCTAGCTGGCTACGGCCATGGCCGTGCAGCTGTGGCGGCGGCGACGACGTGGCGGAGCACGACGACGAGGTGGACGTGGACGCGGAGGGAGACTTGGGCGGGAGCAGCCGGGACAGGTCAAAGTCAGTCAACGTGACGTGGCCGTCGGCGCGGAGGAGGACGTTCTCCGGCTTGAGGTCGCGGTACGCGATCCCGGCCGCGTGGAGCTCGGCGAGCGCAGAGACGAGCTCGGCGACGTAGAACCTGATGGCCGCGGGGGAGAACACCCGGTCGGGCTGCGCGTGGCGGAGCTCGTTGAGGTCGCCGCCGGCGCAGTAGGGCACGGCCCACGCCATGAGACCATCCGTCTCGCCCTGGCCGAGCAGCGACGGCAGGTGCGGGTGCTCGAGCCCGGACAGCACCGACACCTCCCACCTCGCCCGCCGCGCCGCATCCCCCTGCCTCGCCGCCGCCTCCACCGACGCCGCCGCCGCCGACGAGATGGACCGCTTGTCGAAGACCTTGAGCGCGTACGCCCCGCCGTCCGCCGCGGCGACGAGGAACACGGTGCCCATGGCGCCGCGGCCAAGGACGCGGACGGCGCGGACGGCGTCGAGGTCTATGACCACCATGCGCTGCATGGGCGCGCGCGCGCGAGAGAGTGGCTTTTCGCGGTGTGTGCGGGGGAGTGTGTCGCGTTGCGAGCGGCGACGACGTGGAGGCGACATATAAGGGTAGGGGGCCGGCTAACCGCAAGATGGTTGCCTAATCAGTTGTTTGTCTTGTTTACCCTGGAGAGATTAATAAAACAAAGTGGCAATGCCACTTCAGGATTTACAATACTATTGTTGTCTCCGGCACAGCTTTGGCGTTTTCTCATCGGTTCTATCAAAGAGACCAAAGTGGAGTTCTTGAGAGTGATCTTCTAAAAAAACGTTCGGTCACCGAATACCGTTTCCAACCGGTTTTATCGATGGTAGTGATTGTCGCTCAGTTGCCGATGAAAACCAGTAAAAAATTCACACTCGAGAGTTTAGATTTTAGTTTGAATTTAAAACTGGACCAAATTACCAACCATTTTACTATCTGTTCTCTCGATAAGGGAGATATTTATAATAATTTGATGGTTATCATTCTATTTGTGAGCCACAGTTTTGACTTAGTTTTATAACCTAAGTGTATCCAAGCGATAATCCAATCAAAAAATACGTGGTTTGGACGCATTTTAATTACTATTTTTTTAATATTTATATAAAAATTTTGTAGGTAGATTTACATCAAAAAGTACTTTATTACGAAATATAGAGTTGCTTTGGACTACTTGTTTTCTTGCTTCTATATGAGAATTATAGCAACTAGATGCAACTAGAAAAGAACTTAATTAATATTTCCATCCCAAAATATAGTAAGATCTGACTTATATATCTAGATAATTACTTATTTAGATGTATAACTAAAAATTATTATATTTTGAAACGGGCACAGTAGAAGGCAAGTTGCGGTGGATGCCGTAGGTTCACTTACTAATCCGGGTGCATGATAAGCTAAATTATGTCAATCTTGTGCTCATTTGATTATGCTTTCAAGAGAGATCATTGGGCGTGGAGCTCAAGGTGAGAAAGGTGAGCTTTACACGTGTGTACAGTATCAGCAACTGAAGATAATTGTTTTTTACAGTGACTCTACAAACAGGCACTCCACACACTAGTAGTATTCATAACAAAATTAAATAGAATTGCAGGTCGTCAATCATATGATGCAACGGAACGGGCATATTCCAATTCGGATATCGTACGGGCTAATCGAGAGACTTTGTGTTGCGACTGCACATGACAAAAGGATTATGATACTGATAGGACGAGCCGTACCCTTATATTTTGCTTGGGATGCTGCTCATGGCCTGTGTGAAATTTTTGCATATGTGTACGAAGTACCTAACGAATTTTGAATGCAATTTACGAGCCAAATTAAACTAGAGTAGAACCGTCCTTCAGCGACTTCTGAATTTCGCCAAGATTGACGTGGAGTCAAAATTTGATAGTACGAAATTGGTTTGATTAATGAGACAAACAGAATGCGATTGATGCTTTCCTCCTAACATCATACTGCGTTTTATTCTGAAATCAAGAAATGGAGGGTCAAAACATCTATTTTCGTGAATCAGCCCTGTCTGTTGTTTACTTCATATGGTTAGCTTTACTTTTTGAATGTGCTATCTTTTTGGGTGAAGTCTGCTCCCCACGGTGAGCTGCATGCATGTGAACAAAATCTGAGTTGAAGTTGACAATGTGCTTACTGCCTGGGACCTATTTGGTTTGTAGTCAAATCTTGTCCAACCAAAATATTAATATTTTGAATAGTAAATTAGTAATATTTGGTTTGCTACTAATATTTACTTATGAGACACACATATGTTGCCAAAACTTTTCCATGATTTAGCATTACCGATATTTGGGCATGACAGCAAATCAAACAAGCCCTAGGTACCAATAAATTAATAGTGCTGGTTAGTGAAGTGTATAACAAGATTATCACTTGTACAATTTTAAATAAACATTTACCAATAGGATTGCTTTGTGAATAAGTTGTCTCTCTTTTTTAGTTTGGTGTGTTTAAGTGCTTGTCTTTTCGTCATCTTCTTGTTATTTGTATTTGGCTAAGTTTTAGCCAAAACCTTGTAATAATTGGTGGTAGCTTTGGTTAAAGCAGATTAAAAAAAGGGAGATAAGGGCATATGTCCTTTAGTGTAAAAAAGTTTCTCTCTCATCTCCGAGCAATGCTTTAGTGCGGTTACAATTAACAATAATCAGGGATCATTTTAGCCTGGTTCAAACATGTCTAACTGAATTTTGTTAGGGGAATATCTAACTGAATTGAACTTGAGTACTTGAACAGTAGTTTTTGTTTTTCCATGCATACATCTGTACTAGATTTCTTTCGTTGCTTCTTTCAATTGTGCAATACGAGGAGCTTCATGGCGGTATACCGTCAGTATTACAGCCATCTACCGGTGAGCTTGTATGGCAGAAATGGGTCCTATATAATTGAATTACTAATTAATTTTATCTGCAGGAGTGCCAGGGTACCATCTGGTCCACCAGTCTACCAGGAACACTGTTCGTCTGTAAACATGTGTGTGATAAACAAGACACTCAGAACCGTATTTATTTCAGTATGGAAAAGAGCCATCCAAAATGGCCTGAAATCCAGCATCAAGTTGCAAACAGAAAAATATTCAACTAAGTTTCCTGACAAAGAACAACATAACCATCAGGGAACATAAGCTTATATATTAAAGGGCGGTTCGTACTACAAAGACGGTGTACTTCTTTTGAAAAACCTTCATGGAGTCATGTTGAAGTTGAGTGTGTTAGCTACTTTTGTTCTCTTTTGAGAGGTTTGATTGCTAAGTAGGAGCAATACTAATTGCCTCAATTCTGTCTTTTCTGAAGATATATAATTCTCCGTGGAGCCCAGAGCCTGAATTTGAGGGTAACCTTACATAAGCACATTATTGAATAACCAAGAAACCTGTCCCATGGTCAACAATTTGCATATTGACACTTCAACCAACAACCAGAAACTCCAAAGTTGACAGTTCAAAACGAGATGATGACTAAATAGAGAGCAAAGTTCTTTTTTTTGAAAAAACTACTTGATTAGATGGTATGAAATAGTAATTCCTAGTTCCTGCTGTATTGCGGTGGATAAAGTCAACTCAGTTCGTCGAGGCTTAACTCGTTTGAGCTTATTATTTTGACGAGTTAACTTAGTTCGGCTCATTAACCTTAACAAGCTAAAAACCTAGCATGGTTCGGCTCGCGAACCGGCTCGTTAATAAGCTCTATCTTGTTTACATGGCCTTTGTAAATTTAAATTTATCATTTTACAATATGTTAATATAGAGAAAATCTAAGAAATGTCATTGACAAGTATCTCATTATATGTTTTGTCATCGACAAGTACAAGTTTCAGAAAATACTACCGTACAAACGTCTTTGTCTAAGAAATGCCATCGCTGTTACCGTTTTATTCATAGGCTTCTGTCAGCCACAGCAAAAAGACTATTTTGCTCTTGTGAAGGCTATACAGTGTACTCTCTAATTTGAGAGTTTTCTTTTTATATTTTGCCAAAAGTATCTTTAAAAAGTTTTCTTGGCAAACATGGGTGTGAAACCATTGTTGATGCAATATATAAAAAAAAACTCTCAGTTAGAGAGTAAAGCTCATGAACGAAACAATGACAGTGATAGTATTTCTTAGATAAAGACGCTTGTATAGTGGTATTTCTTAGAACTTACACTTGTGAATGGCAAACATTGAATGAGACACTTGTTGATGGTATTCCTTAGATTTTCTCATTAACATAATAATAAATACTAACTAATAAAGAACTCACTGAATACAAATAGTTTTGATGTAAATTAAAGACTAAGTACTAGGTAAGAAGCAATAAATACAAAAAGATATGGTGATTTTTTTATAAGCGAGCTAGACATGTAACTCACGAGCTAAAAGCTTAGCCTAGTTTAGCTCATTATAACGATGAGTTCAAGTCAATCTAAGCTAAGCACGATACGAGCCATAAGATTTAAGTGTTTTTTTACCCCTACTACTGCATAACTCTGCACAATCTTTCTGGCCCGCCATTAGTCGCGACAGAGGAGGATCTACACGTACCTAATATGGTGCATAACACATACGGTAAATTAGTGACTGCATTAGTTTTAGACCGTATTAGTACATAAGAACAGTATTTACGGGCATGCTTCCGAACATCTTAAATTATATGATTTTTGGAAAAAAGTTTTTTCATCGATATTTCTTAAAAAATGCTTTTAGGCCGTGGAGACGTGGATCATGCTTTTCGAGCACTCCGGAGATGGGTGCGGCAAACCAAAACAACTTATCAACATTCTAGTATTTAATTTATTCATTTGTATCATCAAATAATTATCATAAACTCAGTTTTATCCATTATAATATATCCTAAACCTGTGAGCGTGTAGACACAGGACACCTGGTAGTTTCCATTCTAGATAAGCCCCTGTGAGAAACATCACGTGGCATAGCCAAACCATCCTATCCAATACATTTGCATGGCACATGCGTGATGAAATATCAACAGTGAATCAGTGTGACGGTTTGGATGCTCTGAACTTGAGCCGAAGAGGGACCAGTTTTTGGATGATCACTTGATCAGGCGCCGGTCTGGTCAAGGCCTCAGCTCGTTTGGTGGTTGTCTACCACTCATTATTAAGCTTTGGGACGAAACCGAAACCTTGTTTGTTTGCTCCTGAAACAATAATTACCTGAAAGCAAGATTGGCTAACGTGTCTGCCCGGCTAAGCATGGCGTCTTCTGCCGTTGCTTCATGCCACTGTACACGCAAGGCCTTCAGCCAAGGGATACCAGCTGGGAATGTCTCTGACAAACCCAAACCACAGGGAGACGTATCTGATCATGGAGAATTATAGATTTGGAGACGTATCTGAACATGGAGAATTATAGATTTGGGGCCTGCAGATGCAGAGACCGACAAATACACATGTACATATAGGGATGGATCAGCATTGCTGTTGCCAAGGCGCCAGCGTTCACGTTTTTTCGATCACACGATGAGAATCATATAAAACTTTATAGTACAGGGAGTCGTCAACCACCTCAACCTAAATCAAGGTGGATTTTGCAATCAAAATCAGCTAGCGGAGTCGATTCCGATTGATTGAGATAAACATCTGTCTCATGGATGGAACGAAAGGTTTACAAGACAAACTTACAAAAAAAATAACTCGCAATCTCATAGCGAATATGAGCGATTTACAACACAAATCGATAAAGATAGACGAACTAGACTAAACACTAGGCAAAAAGTAGACGTAAAGCTAAAAGAACGAATCAATTTGCTAAATTGGATGTTGTGTTATTGATTGGTTGTGTGTTTTGTAATTAAACCAGGCACATCCCTTATAAACAGGTTGGACTTGTGTTCTATGAGCCTTTTTCATGTCCTAGTAGGCTTAGAAACTAATTAGGACTCATCAAACCCCGTGTACATCGAAGAAAGCTTGAGAAAAACTCTAACCAGAGTCGGTCTCGGGTTGTCGGTTTAACCGTTGAGCTAGCCAATCTTACCGCCGCTATACTGCCGGTCCGACTGGCACCCAAAGGATGGTCGGACCGACCTTACACAG
The DNA here is from genome assembly GCA_003991445.1 of Oryza meyeriana var. granulata. Taxonomy (NCBI): domain Eukaryota; kingdom Viridiplantae; phylum Streptophyta; class Magnoliopsida; order Poales; family Poaceae; genus Oryza; species Oryza meyeriana. Next base: position 71,893 of record RYFJ01000740.1, on the reverse strand, counting down.
AAGGCTCGGGTCTTCTTTCTAAATTTATTCTCTAATTTTTGTATATTTTTTATAATACTAAATTTAGTTGTTAACAGTCAAGTAAATGATCCTTTTAGAAATTCCACCCGTGCATTCTGTGTGCGCGAATCTTGCTGCTCCATTATTGGAGCTGAGCTTGTTGTTTGTTATCTTCCTGCTGTTTATCTGTTTGGCATCTTCGTCGTCACCTACTGGCTACTCCCCTAATCTTTAACAATTCATTGACACAGGTGGAATGCTCTCAGCTCTCAAGTCGTAAAGCTGAATAGTAGTACTCCTTCCGTTTCAAAATATAAGTTCTACTATTTAAATCTTGTTCAACGATATAAAGATTTCTAAACACTATTTATAATACTACTTATCTTATAAATCACTTTTTATTTAAATTTTTTTTTCATTACCCTATCTATCTATCCACCTCCATTTATTTTATATTTATTGAGAGACAATAAAATCTTTTTCTTTAATCTTAATATATGCTAAATAACCTAAAAATTCTTATATTTTAGAACAGAATGAGTAGCTGCTAACATGTTAGCCCACACTAATGCAAAGGTTTAAGAGTAATCAAATCGAAGCTTGTCACCCATTTAACAATAGGTGTCTAACTTGGTCGGCCATTACACGAGAGTATTCTAGATCAAAGTGAGGTAATCAGCACTAAGTAATTTCATCAGCACCAGAACAACGCATCATGGTGCCTGGCAGTGTAAAGGGGGACACAGTGACACACATAGGTACATAGGGTAGGCGTTCGTTACACAGGACAAGGAGGCCTTTTTGCAGCTCTTGGGTGCGTGATGAACAGATGATTAGCTAAGCCCAATTAGTGGCCGCTTGACCTTTGCCGCCAAGAAACACAAAGATTCAACATAGGAGGCACTAATACTAGTAGTACCACTTCTGTTCATATGGGAGTTACTGAAGATTACCCTGTGTGCAGTCACATCAGAGAAGTGAAGTCATGTCACGTTGGGATTGCTTTATCCAAAGCGGCTCAAAAGTGAGTCCAGACTGACGCTCTTCACCGGTTGATGAGGCTTCAGATCAGATCATCAGATCGGACTACCGCGATGAACTGTTCTGCAACAACCGACAACCGCGGGTTAATGTCAAGTTGCCAACACTGTTCGGCGACGAAGCAGAAACGAACAACGATCCGTGCAGCGACGACACCAACGGGGCCGTCCAATTTCACTTCTGCCGTTCACCCTGCCCCGTGGCCCGTGAAAATGTGCGGTAGTCGAGCCGAGAAAGCGGTGGAACGCGACGAATCCGCGAGGATATGATGGCCCGTGCGAAACGGCAAAAAGGAGATTTTTTTATTTTTATATTTATTTAATAAAATATTTACAAAACTACATTTTCATTTCAAAAATTTACAAAAATATACTCCTACCGCCCTCTGGAAGGGCGGTATATCTGAAATCGCCCTCCCAGAGGGCGATATGATGACGTGGCTGACGGTCGTTGGCCGGCGGCCCACGGCCGTCAGCCATTTTGCAGGCGGCCCCCCGGCCACACAAAAACCGCTCTCTGAGAGGGCGGCAAGGGGGCCGCCTGTAAAAATCCGGTCGGGGGGCCGGCCATTTTACAGGCGGACCACTTGCCGCCCTCTGAGGGGGCGGTTTTTGTGTGGCCGAGGGGCCCGGGCACTATAAAACCCCCTCCCAGACTCCAAAAATATCATAAAATTCACTGAAATTACAGAAAAAAAAGAAGAGAGCGCTAAGAGCGAGCCTGAACGAAAGCAGCGAAGCTCTGTCAGCTTGCTGATTTGTCTGCAGATAAAATCTATTATCTCTTTGTAATTTCTATTTCTATGCATAAATTGATGTAGTATTGTACTGGTTATGTATATAGTACTATATAAAAATAAGTTGTTACTCGTAGATCTGTAGGTCTTTAGTTAATGTGTTAGATGATTTAATTTTTGTAGAGATGTGAGGAAAATATTGGTATCTAGTTTAACTGTATTTTTTCATCAACAAAAATGTCAAATAAAGTGATATTTCAGTTATTTCACGGGCAAGAGAATGTTAGATATGGTCCAGAAGGGGTAGATCTGTCGGATTTTAGTTCAACGGCTAAGGGAATTGATAAACCAGCTGAGAGAAGTTTTGGGTCAGTGTATAATTGGCTGATGCGAGGGTTTCGATTGAACCCCGAGCTTAGTGCAATAACCTTGTATGTAGTAGTCAGTCGTGCAGCTGAAGGTTTTTTTTGGGAACTGATGCCGGTGGATTGCACTGCCACTTGGAGATGGTATGTGGAGAATGCATTCCAACGTGGTTGGCCACTGGGCATACTTGTGTCGATATATGAGAAAGAAAACACTGCTGGTGCAATGCCCGTGCAAGATGATGAGGGTCCAAGTACGGCGGGAGGTAATAGCGAAACAATAGAAGAAAATAAAGGAGGGAATGAAGAAGATAGACAGCCAACAGATATGGCAGATGAGGGAGAACAAATCAATAGAATCGTCGAAGAAATGGATAGGGAAGATTCTGAAAACGAGCAAGCAGAGCAGGATGATTCGTCTGATGAGGACACCATGATGCCTGCAGAATGGAGCAACCAGGACTTCTCTAGGTTTTCTATCTCCGAGGGACATCATGTGTCATGAAAGTACAAGGAAAATGAGGTCATCCAAGGGGCTAAATATGCATATGTAGAGGATTTAAAGGCGGCAGTAAAACAATGGGCCGTGTCACTTTAAAGGGAGTTCTCAGTCGTGAAGTCAAGCAAATCGGTCTATGAAGTAAAGTGCATGAAGGATGGGTGTCCATGGCGGGTGCACGCATTCAAGGGTAAATGGAAAGATTATTGGCAAGTTTCAATCGTGACTAAGCATTCATGTTATTTACCCGGTGTTGAAAAATATCACAGAAACATGACATCTGCATTTGTTGCGACAGAGATGAACTCCCATATTATTAACAATATGGGGTACGAACCAAGGTCAATTGTTAGACATATTGAAAAGAAATTTAAATACACAATTAGCTATGCTAAGGCTTGGAGGGCAAAACAGAAGGTTGTAGAGATGAGATTTGGCACATTTGAAGCATCCTATGATAATTTGTCTCGTCTGTTAGGCTGTATTCTTCAGAGGAATCCAAAGACGTGCTACGACCTAAAAGCCTTTTCATCAATTCACCATGGTAATAAAAGTGTGTTGCAACGAGTATTCTTTGCATTAGGTGCTTGCATTCAGGCATTTGTCCATTGTCGTCCCATCCTCTGCATCGATGGGATATTTCTGACCGGAAAGTACAGAGGGCAGATCTTAACAGCAATTGGAGTTGATGGAAACAACCAAGTTCTACCAGTTGTTTTTGCTTTTGTTGAGAGTGAGAACACTGATAACTGGTATTGGTTTCTAGAAAGGGTTAGGTCTGCAGTTGTACGAATGAGACCAGACGTATGCCTTATACATGATCGTCACGCCGGCTTGCTGCGTGCAATTGAGAAATTGAGATATGGATGTGTTGAGAAGGGATACCCAACAAGGTGGTCTGATGTCCAAAGCAGATGGTGCATGCGTCATATGGGTGCTAATTTCTACAGACAATTTAAGAATAAGCACCTTATGAATCTTTTTAAGAGGCTTTGCGTCCAGAATCAAGAGAAGAAATTCAATGAGCTTTAGAGGAGGTTGGATGAGCTGACCTCTAAACTAACAGATGAGCAGTCCAGGAGGGCTACCATTAGAGGGGATGAGGCTCCACAAGCTCTTGAACCTCTATCAAGTGACGAACCTCATATGAGAAGAAGGTCTGCATCCTCAGTTAGAAAATTTTCAGATTGGATTGAGAATGAGCCAAAGGAGAAATGGGCACTGTTGTATGACAAGGATGGTTCTCGATTTGGCATAATGACCACAAATTTGGCAGAGGTTTATAACTGGGTGATGCGTGGCGTTCGAGGGCTCCCACTTGTTGGCATAGTTGAATTTATCTTGCATGGCACATCCAAGTACTTCAGAGATCGGTTCAGAGCAGCTAGGCCCTCAATGACGGACAATAATCTTATCTTTGGCACACTACTGACGAAGTATCTGCAAGATAAAAGTAAAAAGGCCCGAAGACATCGTGCTCTACCTCAAGGCACACAAAAATACAGATTTGAAATATTGTGTGTCGACAAGGGCATGCACGGAATCTTCCGTAAAAGAGTTGTGCAGGAGTGTGTGCTGAAAGAAGACGGGACCTGCAAGTGCTCGTGCCGAAAACCTACTCTGCTCCACAAGCCATGCTCTCACGTTATTGCCGCGAGCGGTGAGTGCGGGATAGAAGCACGCTATTTTGTCTCACCTTATTTCAGGAAAGAAGCAATCTATAATACCTGGAGCGGAGAGATATACGGTTTCGGTATTGCGGGTACATTTACTATGGAGCATCCTCAAGCTATGTACATTCTTGACCCAACAAAATTGAGGGATAAACCAGGTCGCCGCAAGACAAGACGCATCCGTAATGACATGGATGAGTCAGAAGCCGGTGGAAGGAATAAACGTTGTTCAAAGTGTGATCAAACAAGTCATACATATAAGACATGTCCAAAGGATGCAGTCGGTCCAAGTGCGGCGGAAGCTGGACCGTCGGGTTCAGCCGCTGATGGCAGGCGTCCTACGGGTGAAGGCACAACTTCAAGACGACCCCGTTTTAGGCGTTCTCGAACAATTAGTGGTGCTACGGTGTAGTATAAGTCTATACTAGTTCTTTGTTATAGAAGGATATGTACCGTCCTGTTGTTTTTTATTATCATGTAACAATGCTATAAACTTTAACAATAATTAACGCTAACTCTCTATTTGCATGCAGGTATGGCGTACGATACACCGGAGCTGTTGGACCGAGGTCTCGACCGGTCCCACCGGTCTTACCTGTCAGCCGTGGAGGGTGCCCACTTACCCACCTTCCGTCCACGGCCTTCACGTCACCTCCTGCGGATAGATCCTCGGTTCCGTGAGAGGTAAGAGTTGTACGAATATTCATTCACATCGTTTGTGCATATCTATGTTCCCCAATATTGATTACAGTGCTATATTCTGCAGGTTGTGTGAGGCTGGACTTCTTCCGCTGTGTAGGCTAGTCGAGCCCACACCGGACGAGAGAGACCCCGCCAAGCGATGGGACGCTGATCGGTCACTTATGGCCGCACTGGTGGATCGCTGGAGACCGGAGACCCACAAGTTCCACCTAACGTGCGGCGAGATGACTCCCACACTCCAGGACGTGTCGTACCTGCTAGGACTTCCCCTCGCAGGAGACGCAGTCGGCCCGATGGACGGGGCGCACGGTTGGTCACAGGACATCACTGCTCGGTTCAAGCCCGTGCATCGTCGACCTGAACTTGGACACCCGGGTTCGCTACCGCCTTATACCACGACCGGCCCCTCGCAGGCTTGGCTGTTACAATTCACCGTAAGTCACGGATTCCTTTTATTCATAATCATCTGATCTACAAAGCAACAGAACTGCTGACTATAATCTTTCTTTACAGCCTGATAAGCTAGCCGATAACGCCGATGATTACTCGGTGCGCTGGAGCATGGAGGCGTACCTATTGTGGCTGTTCGGGTGGGTGATGTTCACCAACACTCACGGGCACGCAGTCGACAAGGGACTGATCCACTACGCTCGTGCGATTGCCGACAGCGAGGACGGCCACGTACCGCAGTGGAGTTGGGGATCTGCTGTGCTAGCGGCGACGTACCGTGCTCTTTGTGACGCGTGCACAAAGACCGATCCAGGTGCGGTTATCGCCGGTTGCCCTCTCCTTCTGCAGCTATGGGCGGCCGAGCGGTTCGCGATAGGTCGTCCTCTGATTCAGCACTCTTCCTATGAGGGCGGCCCTGGAGGCTTGTACGGCCAATGGCCCGAGGACCGTCCGACTATGGGGACCGTATGGTGTCGACGTGAGGTACAAAATGTGAAATTCTATGTTTAGCAGTTATGCACAAACACTGACGTTTAACCTTTTCCTATTTTGCAGCGTCGTTACGCCCACACGCAGGTTAGGAGGGCCTACCCCGAATTCGTTTTGGAGTTCGACCGCCTGCTGCCCAGCGACGTCGTCTGGGAGCCGTATAGTCCGCAGGCCATCGCAGCCCGTGCACCACTCGGACTCTCTACTCTTTGCATACGCGACCAGACGTACTGGATGACGACAGTGCCGTTGGTGTTCGACATCTTCGTCGAGCCTCACTCTCCGCAGCGCGTGATGCGACAGTTCGGACTACATCAGCACTCCCCTGTGCCCGTGCAGATCGATGTGCCGCGCGATGTGCACCGGTTAGTACAACTGCGATCTTTGTTTACTACTATAACTATTTAATGTAGTCTAATGCACTCTCTGTAAATAGATATAATCGTAGGGGACAGGCAGCCGGTATTCAGTGGTATACTCGACTGCAGAAGTACGTGGACGAGTGGTTGTTGGCGACGGAGGAGGTGGTCGACGAGATACATGCACACACTGAGGAGGCCTACCTAGCATACCTCACGTGGTACCAGGTCCGTATCCGCACACGCGTAACGTTCACCCCAGATGATCCACAGCCACACGTCGCCGCTACGATGGACACGTATCCTAGACACCGTGACCAGGACTACTTCCGCGCGGTACGTCACATTATCTTTGCACTTTGCTATTTCCTTTGTACGTGTCCACAGTTTTAACACATGTTCACGTCACATCTGAAATAGGCCGACGCAGCGCGACAGGTTCAGGCTGATGTAAACGCGGCGTTCGGACGATTGGACAGTGGGATTGTGCTGAATGCCGATGAGCAGAGGACGACCTTCGGCAGGATTCGTCAGGCGATGCTCACAGTGATTCGTGCGCTCACTTGTCGTGCGGTCGATGCGGTACCTCCCGTAGTTGTACAGCAGCAACAGCCACGGCCAGCAGGAACAGGAGCAGGAGCAGGAGTGCGACTGGAGGGTTCCAGTCAGCCATCTGGCCCCTCCAGAGGTAAATTGGACTAACCATTGGTTTATAACATGTTTCCTTTTATGATATGTACTGTTGTACATCAATATGTTTCCCTGCAGCTTTCGCTACACCGTACCTACATCCCTCTGGAGCTAGCACATCAACGCATGGAGTGTACCACAGACGACCACACGCGCAGCTGGGCATGACAACTGCCCCTCGGGCCACCACAAGAGCTCCTTCAGGTTATATCAAAGTTTATTTTTGCCTTGCAAAATTTTGGTTTGCAATTATCAATATTTTGGTCTACATGGTTCTACTTTACAGCGCCGGGGATGTTTGCTGGCGCTGGCTCCTCCACGCAGGGCGTGGGCGTGACAACTGCCCCTCGGGCCACCACAGGAGGTCCTTTAGGTTATATCAAACTTTATTTTTGCCTTACCAAATTTTGATTTGCAATTATCAATATTTTGGTGTACATGGTTTCACTCTACAGCGCCGGGGATGTTTGCTGGCGCTGGCTCCTCCACGCAGGCCGCACGCGGCAGCGGTTGGGCACCGGATCCTTTCGAGGGGGACGACTTGAAGGACTCGGGCGAGGAGATCCAGGAGATACTACCAGCCTCGCAGCTCGAAGGAGCTCCGCCACCACAGACACAGGACCCACCAGCTGCCACACCCGTGCAGACGACCCGCGCTGGCCGTGCCGTATCACCAGACCGGCTGACGTACTCCCAGGGGCAGGTGCGAGCGCAGGGTAGGAAGACAAAGAGGGCTAGAGGTTACGGTCAGGGCCTGTAGTACGTTGCATCAGTGATAGTTTGTCTGTTGTATATCATGTTTTATTAATTCTACGTATACTGAAGAAACCTCTTTACTTTATTTACGCTCGTCGATCGATTACGATCTATGTTTGTGACGAAACTGATCAAAAACATGAATTTTTCAGTTTTAATTTTACGGCGAAAGTACATTCTGAGCGGTGACAACCGAACACACGTTAATTGCATACGAACATAATAAAATTATCCATACAAAGAGTACAAACGGCACATCAAACGTTTCTACTTATCGTTATTACATGCCTTAGAGAATTTTAAACAGATAACCAAGTAGAGATGTAACTACTGTGTGCAGCGTGGGTACTTCCTCTTCCTTGTCGCCACAGATATGCCTGTCCGGACCGTCCGGACAGGATGAGGATGGTCCAGACTATATAATGCAAAACAACACTTTGTACAGTGCGGTCCGTCCGAACAGGGTAACGATGGTCCGGACAATATACTGTGAAGTAATTTGTACAGTTCGGACCGTCCGTATATAGTGCGGACCGTCCGGACAGTATTCTGGGGCCTCCTGCAAAGCAGCCAGTCCGGACCGTCCGTATAGAGTTCGGACCGTCCGGACAAGCTTTGCAGGCGGCCTCTGGGCCACCCAAAAACCGCCCTCTGAGAGGGCGGCAAGGGGGCCGCCTGCAAAATGGCCGGCCCGTGGGTCGGCCATTTTGCAGGTGGCCCCTCGGCCACACAAAAACCGCCCTCTCAGAGGGCGGCAAGGGTCCGCCTGTAAAATGGCCGGCCCCCCGGCCGGATTTTTACAGGCGGCCCCCTTGCCGCCCTCTCAGAGGACGGTTTTTGTGTGGCCAGGAGGCCGCTTGCAAAATGGCTGACGGCCGTAGGCCGCCGGCTAACGGCCGTCAGCCACGTCATCATATCGCCCTCTAGGATGGCGATTTCAGATATACCGCCCTTCCAGAGGATGGCAGGAGTATATTTTTTTGTAAATTTTTGTAATGAAAAGGTAGTTTTGTAAATATTTTATTAAATAAATATAAAAATAAAAAAATTCCAAAAAGGATGGGCGAAACGGCCGCGACCGCGCGGGCCGGCCAAGCGCTCGGTGGAGTCGTGAAACTTGCGGGGTTTCTCGGGAAATTTGGCCCGTGTACGCGTGGGTTTACGAGGCCAGCCCACCATCGAAGGCTTGGTTGGTGGGTTGCAGCTAAGGAGGACGTGTCATTCCGTGAATCCGTGTCCGTTTCTCCTACTGGCTCTTTGGAATCGAAAGATGCAACGCTAATGCTTGTGGGTCATGAACTTGTCAAACCTGGAGGTAGAGATCACGGTTCGGATAGATATTTATAGTTCATAGGCTCACTATTTGTTGATGGTGATTCTTGGCAAATGTTGCGTAGAGGCCATGGATTCTGGGTATCTCATAAAAAGTATTAAAGCTATTCGGATAGAAGATGGATCTAACTTTGTAATTAGAAATACAATAGAACTGACATATATTATTTTATATGATAAAAAAATAATATAGTCCTAGTCAGATACGTTATTTTTAGAAGGAAATCCTTTTGTCAGAGTCCGATTGGATTCTTACCTTATAACCCTGTTTTCTTAATATATAAGAGGAGACAGGGCGGACCCTCGAGGGCACAGCAAAATCTTACCAGAGAAACCTCGAAACCTCAAAGACAATACACAACCGACCTCACCTTGAGGATCTAAACTAGGATAAATTATTTCATATTCCTTTGCAATCCATCAAATTTAGATCTCACGAGTAGCCTTATATTATTATTACCGATACAAAACATCAACAGGTTAATTCAGTAACAGTAAAAATTTTAATTGCATCTTGTTCTAAAAGAGATGTAAGAGAGCACGTTGGTTAGAGGGTCACATCGTTCTGGGTTTACAGAAAACGATTTAGAAAAAGAAAAAAAAACACTAAGTCGGTACTCTGTTTTTCCTTCAGGTGCTAAAAACACTAAAAGACATGCTATCAAAAACTAAAATTGAATTTGACAGACGATATATAAATTAAAATGTCCATTTTGAGCTATGTGGATAATCTCAAGGAAACACAAACACTCATCTATCGGTAGAACAATGAACATGACTGGACATGATTAAGAAAAGAGAACATTGAACTTTCCTCATCAAAGACCTCAATCTGAATATCATGTGCTCATCCATTTGCCGGTTCTCCGTACTGCCACATGCAGCACGCTAGATTTCATTTCAACAACAAAAAAGAAGTAATGTAAACCTCAAGAGATTAGTTCCCGGCACAAACAACAAAAAAAAACACACACAACTGGGAAGTAAACAAAAGAAAACGAGAGAGAAAACTATGACGAGAACTCTGACTATTCATTGCTCACATCGAGCAGCCTAAGGAATCCTAATCATCATCTACAGGAACACAATTCGCCTACCATCACGTATAGTTTATTATACCAACAGTTCGTATTAGAACAAAAAGAAAACCAGAAGTAATCAAAGACGAGTGAAGAACAGGTCAAAGGGAGAGACCACAACACTTGCGAGAAAAAAAGACGACCGGCCATCACGAGCAGACGATGTGGACGTGACCATGTGAAGATCGATTAGAAGCGTTCGTACCAATTGCCCCACTTTCCACCATCGGGGCCAGGCCGTGTGGCCTCCACGATAGCAACCCGTGTTCACGCACAAATCGCGCCGTATCTTTTACTCTTCTCACATAATTTTTCTGCACAAAAAGACTTATCTTTTTTGTGAGAAAAATGAAAAAGGTTCATGCTAAATTGCGCAGTACTATGTTAGGAGAAATTTTTTGTCTGTGAAACATAGTTACAGTGATTTATATGAGGTATAATGGTTGATGGTTTGTTGCTGGCTTCCCTGGATGAGTAACGTGCAAGTGTGAGGATAAAATTTCCGATGTGAAATGAACCTGGAATGTCGGGATTGGAATTGGCTGGTTTGTTTATAAGGCATCTACGAGCTGAGTGATTGCTAATCAAGCTACCCGTTCCAATCCTTTCAATGACTGAGCAATCATCATGATAGTCTAATGCCAAATAATTTTGCGTGAAAATGGAGCAGAAGGTGCGAGACAAATACACACCCAATCCATTTGTTCTTCAATTATTTTCTCCTCAACCACCTCGCACCACCATTATTGTTACACTATTCCTTTACCTCTCGTTTGCAATTAAAAAAATAAAAAGGGGAAAACAATTGCGAGAAGAGAACAGCATATTCACATCCACACCTTCAATTCCTTTTTTTTTTCACCATTTCTACTTTAAAGTAGTAAAATTCATCGCCTCTCAGAACCTAACGATCTTGGCCGCGCGCACCACCGGGTTGTCCCTGGCGATGGCGTCCCTCGCCGCGGCCTTGTAGTCGTAGCTGCACCCGTGCCGGTCGGAGTACCGGTGCTCGCCGCAGAACAGGTAACCGCACCGGCACCGGAACCCGGTCAGGCCGACCCGCTTCCGGCACCTGGAGCACCGGTTCACCGCCGACGTCTTGGAGGGCGCCTTCACCTCCAACGCCGGCGCGGGACAAGCCAGCTCCTCTGCCGGCGGAGGAGGAGCCTGAGCCTCTACCAGCGGCGCCGCCGGCCTCGCCGCCTTGTCGAGCACCGGAGACAGCCCTGGCAGGGAAGACGGCGACGGCGACGACGTGGACGCCGTGGCCGCCAAGAAGCAGTTCTGGCAGAGGTTCTGCGTGGCCGGGTTGCCCGGAAAGCCGCAGCTATTGGCGCACAGCGTGATCTCCGGCGCCCGGAGCTCCGTGGGCTCCTCCTTCTTGTCGCGCTGCGCCATCGTCAACGACACGGCTGTAACCAAAAGATCCCTTTTGGGCTCAGCTGAGAATCCGCTCGCGGTTGCTGTGAGCCTGTGAGGATCGGAGGAGAGGAGAGGGAGAGGAGAGGATTTGATCGGCGAGGAAGGAAAGGCGGCGAGGGGAGGGGCTCTTTATGGAGGAGGAGGAGGCCGCGTTCCGTTCCGTTTCGTTCCATTCCTTTCCTTCCGGCCGGCCTCCTCTCTCTCTCTCTAGACCGTGCCCAAGTCACTGTCAAACATATGTACCGTATAAGATATATGTATCGGCTGTCTGCATATGTCGACATGTAGAATTCGTGGAGCGGTTTGGTCCAGCTACGTACGCAATACAAGACCCGTACACACGCAGCCACGCCTGCCGTTTTCATGTGAATCACCGCTAGCTGTTACCCAATTCTACAGGGAAATTGCCGTCCCTGTTAGCTACTAGAGTACTAGCTTAGCCAGCCAGGATCGTTGGCTCGTTGGGGATTAACAAGTACTCGGCGGCCAACCACGAGCGGACAGGCAAACGCGAGCAATCTCCGGACATGCGGATTCCCTCGCCCCCGGGAGGACGGAAAAGACGCCGGAACAGCACGCACGCGGAGCGAACCCAACTTTCCCCACCTGACAACGCGGCTGCCGGCCCGCAGCAACCGATCGATCGATCGCCTCACCCAATCGAATCGAATGGGTTACTGGAGCGACGAAAATATGCCGAAATGGCGAAATATCTCTCTCTCTTCTGCGTGCGAGCTAGGCAGTATGGATGGATGGATGATCAGTCGAGTTTGGATAGAGCTAACCTGTAGATGGATGGTCGTGATCATGATCAATTGATCATTCAGGCAGGCTTAATTGCGCACGCTGCCGACAACGGGTCGACCGGCAGCCGGCCGCCCGATGATCGCTCAGCAACTAACCCAACCATTGATCTGTCCTGCCGGCATACACATATTTGTTCTGCTAATCATGCAGGTACGAATGAACCGGGCTGCGTGACGAACACATGCTATATATACACCATAATACGGTCCCGTGCTTCAGCTCTCAATTGCATAATTTCGATTGCATTAGTTGTTCCCAAAATTGAAGTCGGCATGGAAAAGAGACTGAATAATATCCACGATATAAAGGTATCGAAAGGTTGGCCCATTGCTCAAAAGGATGAGATGAGGTCGAGTACCGCTCAAGTGACTGACAGGTCAATGAGCTACTAAATAACTAGCTGCAGGTATAACTTTTGAAAGCCGCCTGGGCTGTATCAATCCTTTATCCGAAGCATGAGAACCAGAAACGCCACACTGCCGCAACACGCCACCGTCTTGTAAGCAACAGAGAGCATCGGTCTGTCCAATGCAGATTGTTGATTGGATATTTAGATTGGCTTTGGATGGCTATCACTAGAATCACCTTTGCCAAGTGTCTCATAAAGTTTCAGAATGGAGATGCTTGCTACCTGTGTGCACAGGATTTAGAAGGTGCATACTCTAATCCTTATTAGGGAATTTATAAGAAGCAATCCATGAAAGTTGATTTTTTAGTTTATAGTTTATGTTTTATTTTGTAGATTATTTTTTGTGAGACAACGGTTTTATAGATCTATGGCAACTATCGGTGGAGATTTAGTAATAGGTTTTATTATTATTATTATTATTATTATTATTATTATTATTATTATATTTTTCTATAGGTTGGTGCGCTAATTGATTTTCTTGTCATTTGCGAATTTTGCTGGCAATCTTACGAGCTGCAGATTGTGTAATAGTTAGCTGTAATATTTTTAAGAAAAACAGAGATTTCTACCATCTTAAAAATTTAATTATTAATTCTTAAAATTTGTAAAATCTGGATAAAAATATGAACAGGCTGAAAATTATAAAAGGACGTGCAGCTGTTAAAAGTTCCCAAACAGAACCCCTGACAGCTAGTGGTTTGCCGTTCAGGGTTTACTGCATTATTGTTGAGTCAGACGTGGCGAACCTGGATGGCCGGCCGGCAGCTGGTGTGATCTCCTCCAGTGAACGGCCGCCAGAACGGCGGCGGCTGTGATCGAACGCCGCGGCGACGCTGCACTTCACACGTGTGTGAGCCTCGCCACTGCGTGTCCCGGCCACTCAGCTGAGCGCCAGCCGAGCACGGGACGCTGCAGGGTCGCACACGCGTCGAGCCGTCCACCTTCGTTTACCCGCCGAGGCCGACGTCCGCCTCCGGGCGACGCCGGTTTGACCGAACTTCCAAGGACCAGAAAAGTCGCCGTGCTAAACACAAAGACCTACGCAGGCGTTTTGCATATTGGGTCGTGTAGGATACAGAACGCCCAAACAAGTAGGCCGGTACGAATGGTAGCGATCCTTTTAAAGGATCATGTTGGGCCGAATTAGGCTTATACAGGCTGAGCACCGGCCGAATTTCGTGGCAGGAGTGAAAATGGATTGGATATTTTTCGGTCTGATCCGCTCTAAAATTCAATAAAACTGATGATATAGTAAGTATTTTATAAAATCCGACGGATTAAGATTAGGATAGAATAATGCTATAATCTGGTGGATGCGGACTGTACAGTTTTTTATGCGGATTATAGGTTAAAGTACTATTCAGATAACAGGCTATATCACTATGTCATATGATTGGATCATATATTATTATAGCTTATAGCAATGATTCACTATGTTATAAGTTTGAAAGTTTAGTTGGCTTCATTGTGTGATGCTAATTTGTCTCTAGTTGCCATCGTTGTACTGTGTGTATATATATACAGAGAAAGAAATGCATGTATTATGTGATAATTATGGTCCGTTTATACTCCAAGTCTTCGAGGCTGCTCTGACTCCGCACTATTTTTGACACCTCATTCGTACTGAATCCAAATCCGCTAAGACAATATGGTTTAGAATATGATATGACAACTGTCCATCCAAATCCACTCCTTTTCACCCCTATTTCGTGTGCTGCTATGGTAGCTCTTCTCGCTTGCGCAAGCACACCATTAGGCCTTTATTTGGCCCAGCGCGAACTAGATCGCACCCAGGAGTTCGTTTGAGTCTTCCCATCCGTCTTCAGGCTTGGAGTTTAACTTGACAACAGGGCGTCGGACTGAGCCGGAGCAACGACGTCGAGCTAGTTCAAGTAAGGGCGGACCTACCCATTGGGCAGGATGGGTTGCCCGACCTAGCTATGGCCCATATCATCTCACATCCCTAGACCCCCCTCCTAATAATAACTCATTAGTGTGTATAATAAAATAAGGATAGTTATATTGACAAGAAGAGTTTTATAGGATTTGACTTTGATAAAGTTAAGAAGAGGTTTCAAACAATACGTGATTGGAGAATTTTCGTTAAAAAAATAGTGATCGGAGAATAGATTTGTCTAGAGGACCTAGACATGCTTAATGATTTACTAATGATGTGTCTTTTCATATACTAACTGATTTTAAAAACAATTGATTAGTTAACTAGTATTACTTATGTTTGATAAACTAACTTATTTTTGTAAATTGATAATTCTGTAATTATTTTTTGATGTGATGAATTATATATGATGCAAAGATTATTGGTTTATTTTCAAATAAGAGGTACTTCCATCACAAATGTTTTTTTCTTCTCTATTTTTCTGTGTGATTATGATATAAATATAATAAGATATATATTACATTCGGTTGTATTTATTAAACATCATCTCTACAGGTTACGTCCACCGTTGAGTCCGAGTCGTCCGATCTACGTCCGCCGCCGGCGCCGCAGTGCGTCTGAAGTGTGTCTACCTTCGTCTTCTGCCTATGCCCCGCCTGCGCATGCCTCACGACGGTCGTGAGGATCAATTACTGCCAAGATGTCGCCAATAGCTTATGTAATCACCTGGTCGATGGAATTTACCATGCTTCGTCTTCGTCTGACGGGTTTACGTCGTTTCATTACTAGATGTGTATACTGATCGGGGTTTCATATTGTTCAGAACTAAAACCGAAATCTGCTGTTCTATTTCCGTCCACATATTCGTCGTGCCCACGTCTGGAATCTTCTGGCTACCGCCGTGGTCTCCTCAGTCGATCGTGTCAACGTCCGGAGCTCTCAGGCGATCGTGTCTCACTCCACTGGTGGACACGTCCACGCATTCGATGCCGCTCCAAATGCAGAAATTCAGAGAAACTTCTCCATCTCGGGAGAAGGAAGGAGGGATAGAGCGGCGCTCCCACGCGTGAGATCAAGCAGATGTGGAGCAAAAGCTTATTCACAGCATCTCAAAAAAAAAAAAAAATCAAAGAGTTTGCAAGAAACAGTACAATTTTCATTCGAAAATAGTACTGCAAGCAACTGGACGAATCCTTTCCACGCCGAAGCAGAACTGAAGCTGAGAATGCTCTTCGTCTACATTGGCCGGATCGAGCGGTCGTGATCAGCAAGCGCGAGGCGTTTACAGATCGTATCCACGACCTCTCTCCCCTTGGACGCGTTCTGCGCGAACCTCTCCGCGCACCGGCGCTCCACCATCTCGGCCGCCCTGGCAGCCACGGCGGCGAGCGGCGCGCACCGGATGTTCGTCTCCTGCCGGAACAGCGTCCACTCGTCGGGCCGGTCAGGGTGCGGGCGGTAGCTGCAGGTCTCCTCGACGTGCACCAGCCCCCGGAGGTTGGCGTTGCGGGAGACCACCCGCATGGCGCGCGCGGGCCCGTCCACGGCGGTGTGCTCGACGCATAGCACCACGTCCCCGCCGGCTGCGGCGACGAGGCCGCGGAGGAGGAGCGGGAGCGGCGGCGCCCGCCCCGCGATGGCGCGCACGGCTTCGATGCGCCCCGATTGAGCGTCGACGCGGCGGGAGAGCGTGTGCACCTCGAGGATGTTCGACAGCGCCGCCGCCCGCGCGTCCGCGTCCGTGAACTTGCGCCACGCCGCCGCGGTCACCCGGTGCCACGGGTGGCGGTACACGTGCTCCTGCGTGTATGAGACCACCATGCCGCCCGGCGCCTGCCTCTGCTCGCGAGCACACGCGCGTCGCGGCGGAATCGCGCGAACCTACTTGTTGTGGTCAGCAAGCTCGCGATAAAAGGATGGGGATACCAGTGTCCGGTCTCTGGAGTCCGGAGGAAGCGAGGAATATTCGGATTCCGCGGGGAATTAAACCTGCCTCGTTTTATTATTTCTTCCTAAAAAATTACAATTTTTTGGGCTCAATTTGCTTGGACCACGAAGCTACCAGCCTAGCAGCCCATCACGTCTACAAATGGGCCCACAAATCGTAAGCTGTTTACTGGATCCACTGTAACATAAACTGGGCCGGGCTGAGGCCACTGGCCCAGTGAGTCATCCACCTCGCACCCTAACCTCTCGATCCAACGGTGGATATCAAAACCCTAACCTTCGCCATCGCCTACTATATTAAAGGCCACTCCTCCCCTCGCCGCCGCCCTTCTCTCTGGCAAGCACCCAAACCCTCTCCTCTACCCCGCCGCCGCCGCCGACGCCGACGCCGCCGTCGAGGAAGGAGCAGGAGGAAGCCGGCGAAGATGAAGACCATCCTGGCGTCCGAGACGATGGACATCCCAGAGGGGGTAACGGTGCAGGTCGCCGCGAAGGTGGTGACGGTGGAGGGCCCCCGCGGGAAGCTGACCCGCAACTTCAAGCATCTCAACCTCGACTTCCAGCTGCTGGAGGACGGCCGCAAGCTGCAGGTAGACGCCTGGTTCGGCACCCGCCGCACCATGGCCGCCATCCGCACCGCCATCTCCCACGTCCAGAACCTCATCACCGGCGTCACTAAGGGCTACCGCTACAAGATGCGCTTCGTCTACGCTCACTTTCCCATCAACGCCTCCATCACCAACTCCAACACCGCCATCGAGATCAGGAACTTCTTGGGCGAGAAGAAGGTAAACCTTTTGATTACTTTTATTTGTGGCTGTTCATGGATCATCCTGGATCTCGGCAGATTTCTCATTCTGATGCGTCATCTCTATGTTTTGTGTTGCAGGTGAGGAAGGTTGACATGCTCGAGGGAGTGACCATCTTGCGGTCAGAGAAGGTAAAGGATGAGCTCATCCTCGACGGCAACGACATCGAGCTCGTCTCTCGCTCAGCAGCCCTCATCAACCAGGTGAATGATAAACACCTTCCCTTATCCCTCTCCCTCTAGTGCTAGACTGCCTGATCTTATAAATCGATATGATGCTGTAATGGGACCTGATTAACCTTATAAATTGATATGATGCTGCAATAGAACCTGATTAATCCTGATCTTTCCATGTGTTATGTTGGTACGGTTTTAGGAATTAGTACTCTTGTTCCTACTATCTATCTATTGTTGTTCAACAAGTGTGGCCTGATTTTTTTCTGTTTGCAACGTTGTATCCTGAAACTGCCAATAGGTAACTTAGTTTCTTCAGGTGCAAGTAGCCATTTTACAAACTGTATGTGAATTGGTTGTCTAGTTCTGCCAATCGGTAATGAGTAAATCATTGATTGGACAACCATGGTCCCTTTTGTACCTCGGCCTTAAATTGGCAATATTAAGTTCTTGGTTTGATTTTGCTTAAGGGACACTAGGCTAGGCGGATTGTTTAGAGCACGGTTTGTTATGTACTGCAGGAACTTAATTCAAATTTAGCGATTACACAACAGCATAATTACTCCCTCCGTCCTAAAAGACTCTTGTTTTAGGCCAAGAATTTGTCCCACAAAGAGTATTTTTTTAGAGTGGGATCCACTAGACATTTTTAATACAATTTCATCGTTTTAACCATCCAACCAATAGGACTCTCATCCTCCTTGTTTTCTCACCTCTATTTTCTCTTCACATTAATTAAGGGCATAGTAGTCTTTTGATTTCATGCTTAATCTCTTTTTGACAAACTAAAACAATGGTCTTTTACTAAGCCTTTTTGCTGATTTGGTTTACCTTCCATTTTGGCTTGTCCTGTTCTCTTGTTCCATGCCATCTGAACATGCTTTGAATGACCCAAGCATCTAATCACTCAGAAGTATAATGCTTTGAATGACCCAAGCATCTATCACTGTTAGTCAGTTATCATGTGTTTGCTCTTGATTTCTACGTGATATGACTGTCATGTATACTAAGTACCCTCTGCTTCTAAACAGAAATGCCATGTGAAGAACAAGGATATCAGGAAGTTCTTGGACGGTATCTATGTGAGCGACAAGGGCACCATCACAGAGGAAGCGTGAACTCCATTCTCCACCTAGTATCAAGAAGTGCTGTTTCTGTCTCCTGTGTTTGATCATCCTCTGGGTTGCATTTTTCCGAGACTGAATTTTGTACTGGTGGTTTGTTTAGAATGTAATGGAGCATGGTATCTTATCCTACATATTGTTTCTGTTTGCGATTATGAAGTCTTTTTATCTTCCCCTAAAGACAGTTGACTGGAAGAACTCGTGGTTAGCTGAACGGCATAATGTTACTTCACTGTTAGCTGATATTGTTTTCCTCTACGTATGATGCATAGTAGAATCGCTTCAATGCTGTGTGAATCAATAGCATTCCCGTGTTCTCTCCATAGGTCAGGCTTACTATTAGTGCAAGAGCGGTTTGTATTTTAGCATACAGTGCCGTATAATTTTCGGAGCATTGAATAATTTTGCCAGTGGAACATGCCATTGCCAAACTAAGCTTCTGGCATACTGCGTACAGTGCGGTACAGTACGTGATACATGACATTGTGCTACGTACTCTTAGAAGAGGATGAAGCCGTCGTCGTAGGAGACGTGGTGCCCGCGGCGGCATGGCGCCGCGCCCTCGTCGCGCTCCTGGCAGCAGCTCCACCTCCCCTTCCAGTTCGCACTACCGGTGTTTGGTCGGCTCCCCCGGTCGTTCCACCTGTACACGATCACCCCGCTCTTGTCGCTCCACTCGCCATCGATCCCCTGGTGCGGCGGCGACAGCGAGAACAAACCCTTCTCCCCTGCAAAACGTATCACATTCAAAGTTTTCCCTATCGTCGAAGTCGGGGTTATAACACCCCGACGATTATCATGGTAAACCATAAAAATCTGTATAAAATTATTTAAAGTTAGTGGAATACTGCAGTTATTACTGTTACCGGCGGTAAGCGCGTGGTTAGCCACGACCCGGAGGAGAAAGATATTATCGCGATGTTACCTGTCACGTGGCCGTGGAAGGCGCAGGCGGTGGGGGAGTTGTCCTCGTCGGCGTACAGGCTCCCGCACCGCAGGCATCGCTTCCTCTTGCCCTGCTCCGCCGCTGCGGCTGCGGCCGCGCCGTCTCCTGGAGACGCGCCGATCCGCGTCGGCACAGGCCGCCGTGGTGCTGCTGCGTTGTGGTGGCAAGACGGCCCGCGCGGTGGCAGGGACGACGGCTTGGGCATGGGTACTACTGCTGGCACCTTGCCGCTTGGGGCGAGAGCTGGGCACGCCATGGCGTGAGGCGACGGGATTTGCATCTTCTGCTAATTGGAGCTCGCCCTCCAGTCCTCCACACACAAGGAATACTCGAGTATGTTCTTGAGACAAATGAAACGTGTACAGCCCATGGTGCCAGGATGTCTGGTTGTGGCTTGGGCCTTGGAATAATGGGCCTGAGCTATATGGGAGAAAGTAATGTTCTGAAAGAAATCCAGCCCAACTTGAGACGACGTGACAACTGAAACGTGTGCAGCCCATGGTCTTTCACCGAGTTTACGCCTGCTGTGTCTTTCACCACACAAGGACCACGGAGAGTACATCTTGCAAGTTGCAACATCCTGTCATTTTTGAAAGGAAAAAGTCCACTTTACGTCTCTCAACTATAGGTCAAGTTTTATTCACATCGCTCAACCACAAAATCGAGTATCTAGCGTCTCCCAACTATCAAAACTAGTATAAATCGAGTACCTTAGCGGTTTAGAGAGCGGTTTCGTCCAATATGGCGCCAATGTGGTACGTTGATTTGGTCTTCGTCCCATATGTATCAACATGGAGACTACATGGCACTACAATCAGCCAAATAAGTAAAAAGATAATTAAAAAATATGTGGGCCCTATGTGTCAGTTAGGAAAAAAAGAGGGACCCATATGTGCTCCATTACCCCTCCCTCTCTTAGAGATGGAAACGGGTATATACCCATCGGGTTCTCTTACCCTGTATTCGCACCCGTTAAAACTAAACGTGCCCGCTCCAATACCCACACCCCCTCGTGGGTGAAGAATTCCCCCGTACCTGCACCTGCGCGGGTGATGGATACCCGTTGGGTACCCATACCCATTGCAGCCGCTTGCATCGCCTGTGCGCCTCTTGCGCGCCCGTGCGGCTGCGCCGCCCTCCACCTGCTACTAGTTGCGTTCTTTCTATCGGTGGAGATCAGATGGATGAAGGTTGAGGGATGGAGGATTATGTGCCTAGGGTTTGATGGTTGTTGCCTTGTTGGGCCTTGGGCTATCACAGTATTAGGTTATGCCTACGGGTTTTTTAACCCATGGGTTAACGGGTTCGGGTGACAAGGGAATGCACTCACACCCAGTATACCCGATGGGTAAAGGTTTCGCCCGTTAACAAACTCATAGGTATGACATTTGAACTATATCTAGCTTCTAATAGAGTAAAAACCCAACGGGTTTTGGATCATGGGGCCCCATTGCCATCTCTACTCTGTCCTCTCCCCCCTCTCAGTGCAAGGCACCGGCGACGAACGATGTCGTTGGCCTCCTTAGTGTCTACGGCGGCGCGCGTTGGCGATAGTACACGCATCCATAGGAGATCAGGGGCGGCGACGATGTAAGGAAGCGGCGGGTGGAGGAGGACCGCGACCGCGACCACGAGGAGGAGAGGGAGGAGAGGGGAGAAGAGGAAGGGGATCGGTCTGCCAATCACCGCCGATCTGGTGGGCCTCCTCGTTGCTGGCATCATCGGTTTTCGCTGCCTGGTGACCCTTGGCGTCCCCGCCGCCACCACCACTGCTCAACCAAGTCCATGTTGCATCTATCTCCTGGATGGCCCCGTAGCGTTCTGGACGTAGAAATGGCCGGAGCGCAATATGGAATTTCCGTGCCCTGCGTGGCGTTTGTTTACTTTCTTGTTTTATTTTCAAAACATGCGGTGTGCATGAGTAAGTCCGGATCGGGATGATCCAAGTCTTTCCATCTTTGTGTAATAGGCTAAAGATAGCATGTATTAGCTCCTATATATTCCAGAGAAAGAAGAGAAGATTTGTGCCCCCAGAGAAAACTCTGTCTTCGGTTGATTGTTGAGCGTTTTGTCTGATCTGCTGCAGTGCAGCGAGAAAACAGAAAATAGAGAGAGATAGCTTGAGAGATCCTGTTGTTTTTCCAACAATTGGTATCAGAGCCACAACTTTCTCTAGATTCAGTCGGAGATGTCGTTGATCCCAGTGGCAGGAGGAGGCGGTGGTAGCGGTGGAGGTGGTAGTGGCACGAGTTCGTACCAGTACCTGCAGTTGACGGCAGCAAACTACACCAGCTGGTCCATCCGTGTCCAGGCCATCATGGAGGATCAAGGCATCTGGGCGGCAGTACAGCCGGACGGCGACGCCGTCGACATCAAGCTCGACAGGAAGGCCAAGGCACACCTACTCCAAGCACTCCCCAAGGACATCCTTATGCAAGTTGCGAAGAAGATGTCCTCTAAGGAGATCTAGGAGGCCCTGAAGACAAGGTTCGTCGAGGCTGATCGTGTCAAGAACGCACGGCTCCGGGTGCTGAAGAGTGACTTCGACGCCATGCGGATGGTTGATGGTGAATCGCTTGACGACTACGCAGGGAGGCTAACAGCGATGTCGGTAAGATACACCAACGTCGGTGGATCCCTGGATGACGTGGCCTTGGTGAAAAAATTGTTTGACACCATGCCGGACCGGTACTTGCCCGTCATCGCCGGGGTCGAGCAATTTTGTGACATCGACACGATGTTGTTCGAGGAGGCGCTGTCACGGCTGAAGGCATTTGACGAGCACACACGCCAACGTCAACCCGGCGGCGGCGTCACCGTCGGCGGCCAGTTGCTCCTCACTCAGGCCGAGTGGGAGACGCGACAAAAGAAGGGCGGCGGTGACTCGTCGTCGAACCAGAAGGGCAAAGCTCCAGTGGGTGGTGGGAATCGCGGCCGAGGCGGTCTTGGACACGGGCACAGTCGCGGCAAGGGCGGTCGTGGCGAGGCGCACAACACCGACGGAGTGGGTGGCTCCGGCGGCGGCGGACGTGATAAGAGTCACATACGCTGCTTCAATTGCCAGGAGATGGGGCACTATGCCTCACAATGCAAGGCGCCCAAGAAGAAAGAAGAGGTACATCTCACGCATGCCGATGATATCGAGCTGGCACTACTTCTTGCAGTTTCAGAAGAGTTGCCCGCGGCAGACTCGGCAGGAGGTGGTGCTGCTGAATGAAGACCGCGTGTGGCCGGAGCTGTACCAGGTCGAGCACGGCACGTCGCCGGCTGCCATCTGGTTCCTCGACAACGGCGCAAGCAACCACATGACCGGCGACAAGGAAAAGTTCCGGGAATTGGACGAGGGCATCACCGGCAGGGTGTGGTTCGGCGACGGCAGATTGGTGGAGATCAAGGGGAAGGGCTCGATTCTCTTCGCCTACAAGAATGGAGACCATAGAGTGCTCGAGGAGGTGTACTTCATCCCCAGCTTGCGCAGCAACATGGTAAGTCTCGGGCAACTCACCGAGACCGGCCAAAGGGTGATCATGAACGAGGACGAGCTCGAGGTGTTTGTGAAAAATCCCATGCAACTGATTATGAAGGTGAGGCGTACTCCCAACTGCCTCTACAGGATCGAGCTCACCCTGGCGCACCCCGTGTCTTTGTTGGCGAGCTTGGACGACCCGGCGTGGCTGTGGCACACGCGCCTGGGTCATGTCAACTTCCAAGCACTGAAGCTGCTCGCCGACAAGTCGATGGCCGGAGGAATTCCACCGATCGTGCATCCACAACAACTCTGTCATGGCTGCCTGGTGGCCAAGCAGGCGCGACATCCGTTCCCGGCGGTGGCAAACTTTCGAGCGGAGGAGCCGCTCGAGCTGATTCACGGCGATCTTTGCGGCCCGATCTCACTGGCGACAAATGGCGGTAATCAATACTTCATGCTTCTCGTGGATGATTGCACTCGCTGGATGTGAGTATATATGCTCAGGACGAAGGACCAGGCACTGCCAGCGTTCGCAAAGTTCAAGGTGCTGGTGGAAAACACACGTGGACGCAAGATCAAGATGCTTCGCATTGATCGGGGGGGGGGGGGGGAGAATTCCATTCGGCCGAGTTCACTCGAGTGTGCGAGGACACCGGCATCGATTGGTAGTACACCGCGCCGTACTCTCCACAGCAAAACGGCGTGGTGGAGAGGAGGAATTGCACGGTGATGGAGATGGGGCGATCCCTGTTGAAGAGCATGTCCGTACTAGGCAGTTTTTGGGGGGAGGCGGTGAGGCACACTATCTACCTCCTCAACCGGTTGCCGACAAAGGCTATGGGCAGCCACACTCCGTTTGAAGCTTGGAACGGAAGGAACCCGCATCTTGGTCATCTTCGTGTGTTCGGTTGCACGGCACACGTGAAGATCACCACCCCGTACCTGAAGAAGCTTGATGATCACTGTCAACCAATGGTGTACCTAGGAGTCGAGGAAGGGAGCAAGGCGCATCGACTCTTTGATCCATGGCGCAACAAGGTACATGTTAGTCGTGATGTACAATTTGAGGAAAATGTGGAGTGGAGCTGGAATGCAGGTGTAGCAGCAGTACAGACTTTAGAGTTTGTGGTTGAAGAAGTGGCTGCCGCTCTAGTTGATCGCGGTGCTGCGACAGGCGATCGCGGAACCAGTGCAGCAGTGGCAGGTGATCAAGCTACCGTGGGAGGAATTTCCGCTGCCGCGGCAGACATCCCGCAGCCTGATGGCGCAGCAGCGGGGCCCATGACTAGATCAAGGGCGGCGGCCCATACAACATTATCGATCACGCCGGCCACCTCACCGTCAACACTGGCGCGTGGCACACCAGAGCCCGACGCCGCCGCGTCACCTGCAGCATGGATTTCTCCTCCCCTAGCATGCGGAGATGAATCCCATGATGGTCCTGTCCGGTACAGACACATCGACGATATCATGAGGTAGGCGCGGCGTGTTGATCTGGATGAAGAAGAAGCTGATGGGGAAGCATTGCTGATGGAGACGGAGGAGCCGTCATGCTACCGCGAGGTAGCTGGCCAACCAGAGTGGAAAGATGCAATGTGCAAGGAGATCGAATCCATTGAGAAGAATTCAACTTGGTCGCTGTCAAAGCTTCCAGTCAGACACAAGGTAATTGGCCTCAAGTGGGTTTACAAGCTCAAGAAGAACTCTGATGGAAAGGTGATCAAGCACAAGGCACGGCTAGTTGCAAAGGGGTATGTGTAACGTCAAGGAATTGACTTCGAGGAAGTGTTTGCGCCAGTTGCTCGTCTCGACACAGTGCGTGTCATTCTCGCTGTGGAAGCAAACCGTGGGTGGTAGGTGCACCACCTAGACGTCAAGTCGGTGTTCCTCAACGGCGAGCTGCAAGAAGAGGTATATGTTGCACAGCCGGAAGGATACGAGGTGAAGGGGATGGAAAATCTTGTGTACAAGTTACATAAGGCTTTGTATGGTCTTCGGCAGGCGCCGCGCGCATGGAACGCGCGCCTTGACCGGAGCCTGAAGGAGCTCGGTTTCTCGAGGTGCGTCTAGGAGCAGGCAGTGTACACCTGAGGCACAGCAAGCACTGGCGTCATCGTCGGCGTGTACGTGGACGACCTGATTGTAATCGGCCAAGATCCTTCTGCAATCACTGAGTTCAAGAGGCAGATGACGGCTCAATTCGAAATGAGTGACTTTGGATTGCTGCACTACTACCTCGGCATAGAAGTGGCGCAAGGCGATGGCGGCATTACCATCAAGTAGGCAGCTTATGCAAAGAAGGTGTTGGAGCAATTCGGAATGAGTGAGTGCAATCCAACCAAATTTCCAATGGAGCTGAGGACGCAGCTGCACAAGGACAGCGAGGGACACCTGGTGGACGCCACGGAGTACCGCCGTTTCATCGGTTGTCTCAGGTACCTGCTCCACACACGGCCGGACATGTTGTTTGCAGTCGGTGTGGCGAGCAGGTTCATGGAGCGGCCTACCGTCATGCATCACAAGGCAGTCAAGCAAATTCTTAGGTATTTGAAGGGGACAATTCATTATGGCCTTGTGTATAGCAAAGGAGGAGGCGCAGAGGTGATCACCGGCTACACCAACAGTGACTTGGCTGGTGATCTGGATGATCGGAAGAGCACGGGCGGCATGGCATTCTATGTCAATGAGTCTCTGGTTGCATGGAGCTCACAGAAGCAAAGGACGGTGGCACTGTCTTCATGTGAGGCTGAATTTATGGCAGCAATGGCGGCGGCGTGTCAGGCGCTGTGGCTGAGGAGCTTTTTGGCAGAGCTGAACAAGGAGCAGCCGTGTGGAGGCCATGGGCCCCGGGTACTTCACCACCTACATATAGGCCACTCGGATAGGGGATGAGCCGAAATATGTAGTTAGAGATAAGATAGCACCCGGCAGACTTTGCCTTGTACGATAAGAAAAACATGGTCTTAGTCGGACGAGCTTCTATCTTTAAGAAGGAAATCCCTTGGCCATATCCGGCTGTGATCCTTATCATGTACCCCTGTCCCCTAGTATATAAGGGGAGGCAGGGCGTCCCATAAGGGCGGGGAAGATCATTGATCGACATAACCTCTTAGAGGAATAACACCATAACTGGACGTAGGGTATTACCTCACATCGAGGGCCTGAATCAGTATAAAATCTCTTTGCGTTCCTCTGCAATCCATCGAGTTTCCCCTTGCCGAGTAGCCCTATAGTTCTATTGCCGGTGTAAAACATCGATAGTTGGCGCGCCAGGTAGGGGCTTTGGCGAGATCTACATCTACAAGCTCGATGGATCCAGTAACCGGAGTCGACGGCGGCAAATTCTCCCCCGGAGATACAATCTCATTCGGAAGCCTCGACTTCGTTGCCGACATGTTCGACAATCTCACCTTGGCCGACGCAGACCAGATTCAACCGGCCGAGGAATCAGCTGACTCTGTGCCAGTCGGTCCACACGATGCTGCAGCGACCATCATTGACTTGCTGCGGTAATCTTCCACTTGCCCGGGTCTTGGGACAACTCTTCCTTTCAGTGTTCGACTCGGACTCGGTCTTGAGCCAGCCGAGATCGGGCTAAGGAAGGAGGAGATCGTCAATCTCCCGTTCGGACTCGGCAACGCCACGGATATCTTCAAATAACATCCGACACGGCAAACCCGGTCCTCTGGAGTTCGACTTGGATACGGTCCGGAGCCGCTCGAGATCGGATCTAGGGAGGTCGGAGTTATAATCACCCCCATAAATTATTCCAACTTCGACTCTCAGTCGGACTCCGACTCTAAGTCGGACAGCAGCTCGGCAAGCTTCTCTCCGCCACGAGAAATCTTCATGGCATCCAAAGGCTCTACTCCTACTCAGGAATCACATTGACTACATGAGCAACAAGAAGAGGAGGCCTGCTGATTGCAAGAACAACAGGAGAAAGAAGCAAGACGCCTGCACGCCCGCAACGACGATCTACGCAGGGCTGGGCGAACCGCCTAGGAACAAATCCTCCAAACCCGAGTCAGCGACCACGACGTCTTCATTACTCCTCAACAGAATATCGTGGCCGCTGCAATTCTACTGGATACACTCTAGTTCGGACTTGATCACCAGGCCACTCCAATGATCGCAAGGATAAAAGCCATGCTTACCGTTGCTGCATGTCAGCAGCACCAACAGTCGGGTGATACCCTCAAACCGACCAACCGGTCAGCATCCCCAACGGCAGTCTCCTCCACCTCAAAGCGACGCCGAGCGGCCGGTTCTAGTCGGTAGCACACGGAGTCACGCCAAACGTCACTCAGCAATCCCAACAACAACTAGAGGCTCCGAGGCCAACCACGGTGTGACCTTCAGCAGGATATCAATGCTCGGTGCCGCGAACGAGAGGAAGATGAGCAACGCCGATCGGAAGACGAGAACGAGCGCGTCGGCCTCCACCACGAGCGGTTTTGCCATCGTTGGCAGAGCCGAAGCCCTCATAAAGATGAAGGAGTACCGGCCTTCACCCAGGAGCTGCAACAGGTCGACTGGCCATCGGGTTTCAAGCCTACAGGCATCGAAAAATACGACGGCAAGACCAATCCCGAGTCTTGGCTCACGGTCTATACTCTGGCAATCCGAGCAGCTGGAGGAAATCACAAAGTCATGGCTAACTACCTCCCAGTCGCTTTAGCCGACTCGGCGAGGACATGGCTAACGAGACTTCCCAAGCAATCAATCGGCTCCTGGGGAAAACTCCGGGAACACTTCATCGCCAACTTCCAGGGAACATACGAGAGGCCATCTTCTGAGTACGACTTATATCAGTTGCATCAAAGGAAGAACGAGTCTCTTCGTGACTTTATCAAGAGGTTCTCTAAAAAGAAGAATTCAATCCCGAAGATCAAGGACGAGGTTGTCATCGCCGCCTTTCAAAAAGGAGTCAAAGACACCTCGTTCATCGCCAAATTCACTCGGAAGCCTTCCAACTCTGTCAAGGCTTTATTCGATATGGTGAACAAGTACGCCGACTCGGCCGACGCTGTTGCTGAGGCCCTCGATGACAAGAAGGCACCCTGACAAAAGAAGCGGGAGGGCACCGACAACGCGGTCCCGACTAAAGTTGGGAGTCGCAAACGCAAGTCAGACGGCTTCATTGTGGCAGTTGGTGTGGGTGCCATGGGCCCCGGGAACCTCATGACAAGCATATGGGCCACTCGGATAGAGGATGGGCCTAGCCTTGTAATTAGAGATATAGCTAGATTCGGCAGACTTCACCTTGTATAGAAAGGAATATACAGTCCTAGTCGGGTGCGTTATATCTCTAAGGGGAGATCTCCTAGTCGTAATCCGATGGGGACTCCTACCTTGTAACCCTGTCCCCTAGTATATAAGGGGAGGCAGGGCGCCCCATGAGGGCAGGTGGAGTTGGTTCACCAGAATCACCATCGTATATCCTCAAAGGAATACATATAAACTGGACATAGGGTATTACCTCACATCGAGGGCCTGAACCAGTATAAAATCTCCCTGTGTTCCTTTGCAATCCACCGAGTTTCCATCCGCCGACTAGCCCCATATATTTATTGCCGGTGTAAAACATCGACAGTTGGCGCGCCAGGTAGGGGCTTCGGCGCGATCTACATCTACAAGCTCGATGGATCCAGCAACCGAAGTCGACGGCGGCAAACTCCCCCCCGGAGATACAATCGCATTCAGAAGCCTTGACTTCGTCGCCGACCAGATCGGCAATCTCACCCCGGCCGACACGGACCCGATCCAACCGGCCGAAGAACCAGCTGACTCCGCGCCAGTCGGCCCACATGACGCTGCGGCAATCTTCGACGACATGCTGCGGCGATCTCCAATACGCCCGAGTCCAGGGACAACTCTTCCTTCCAGTGTTCGACTCGGACTCGGTTCTGAGCCAGCCGAGATCGGGCCGAGAAGGGAAGAGATCGTCAACTTCCCGTTCGGACTCGGCGACGCCGCGGATATCTACAATCTACATCCGACGCGGCAAACCCGATCCCCTGGAGTTCGACTCGGATACGGCTCCAAGCCGCTTGAGATCGGATCTAGGGAGGTCGGAGTTACGATCACCCCCATCGACTATTCCGACTACGACTCTCAGTCGGACTACAACTCCCAGTCGGATTCCGACTCCAAGTCGGATACCAGCTCGGCAAGCTTCACTCCGCCACGAGAAATCTTCATGGCATCCAAAGGCTCTACTCCTACTCAGGAATCACGCCGACTACACGAAAAACAAGAGGAGGAGGCCTGCCGTCTGCGAGAACAACAGGAGGAAGAAACAAGACGCCTGCACGCCCACAACGACGGCCTACGCAGGGCTGGGCGAACCGCTCAGCAACAAACCCTCCAAACAAAAGTCGGCGACCACAACGTCTTCGTCACGCCACAGCAGAACGTCGTGGCAGCCGTAACCCTACTGGACACGGTCCAGGTCGGGCCTGATCACCAGGCCACCCCGACGATCGCAAGGATAAAAGCCATGCTTACCGCTGCCGCATGTCAGCAGCACCAACAGTCGGGCAACACACTCGTACTGACCAGTCAATCGACTTCCCCAGCGGCAGTCTCATCCCCCTCAAAGCAACGTCGAGCGGCCGGCTCTAGTCGGCAGCACGCGGAGTCAAGCCAGACGTCACTCGGCAACCACAACAACCGGCAACGTCGAAGCGACCGTCGGGACAGCCAGGACCTCCGAGACCGACTGCGGCGCGACCTTCAGCAAGACATTAATGCTCGGCGCCGCAAACGAGAAGAAGACGAGCAACGCCAACTGGAAGACGAGAACGAGCAATTCGGCCTCCACTACGAGCGGTTTCGCCGCCGTAGTCGAGGTCGGAGTCCTCATGAAGACGACGGAGTACCGGCTTTCACTCAGGAGCTACAACAAGTCGACTGGCCGTCAAGTTTCAAGCCTACAGGCATCAACAAATACGATGGCAAGACTAATCCCGAGTCCTGGCTCACGGTCTACACTCTGGCGATTCGAGCAGCTGGGGGAAATCAGAAAGTCATGGCTAACTACCTCCCAGTCGCTTTAGCCGACTCAGCGAGGACATGGCTAGTAGGACTTCCCAAGCAATCAATCGACTCCTGGGGAGAACTCCGGAAACGCTTCATCGCCAACTTTCAGGGAACATACGAGAGGCCATCTTCCGAGTACGACTTATATCAGTTGCATCAAAGGAAGAACGAGTCTCTTCGTGACTTCATCAAGAGGTTTTCTGAGAAGAAGAACTCAATCCCAAACATCAAGGATGAGGTCGTCATCGCCGCCTTTCGAAAAGGAGTCAAAGACACCTCGTTCATCGACAAATTCACGCGGAAGCCTCCCAACTCTGTCAAGGCCCTATTCGACATGGCAAACAAGTACGCCGACTCGGCCCACGCTGTTGCCGAGGCCCTCGATGACAACAAGTCACCCTGACAGAAGAAGCGGGACGACACCGACGATGCGGTCCCAACTAAAGCTGGGAATCGCAAACGCAAGTCAGACGGCTCCATTGTGGCAGTCGGTCACAACCGCCTTCGAACTTCAACAACTGAGGATTATCAGAACAACAAGTGACATGCTCGGGGGCTCACAAGCTCAAACACGAGGATGGCATCCCCACTCCCAAATACCGAACAGCTAAGTCGCTTTCTGATAAACATCTCCTCACTCGGCCTTGCTAGTGCCACAGCCGCTTACACCTAATAGGTGTATAAGCTGCGCATTTACTTCATTTACTTTTTTCCGTTTTTGCTCTTAAATGATTACAAAAGTACTCGAGTAGCATAAATCTCGATCCGTGAAACTCTGCTCCATGTAAGACGAACTCAAGTCACCCAAAACGCGTGCCTGGGAAAGAGCCATGAGCCAACTCCCGACGCTAGGGGGCTATGACTAGTCGGGCAGAGTGCTTAAACGTAAGGGGTCAACTACTCGAGGAAATTAATATCAAAAAGAGGAAGAACACGTATTTACATACATTGTAAAATACATTTTATTCGGGTGATTATTTTCATCATCAGATGCTACTCATCCGATATTTTTATATTGCAGGCCCAGCTCCGGATAGGCGTGACAGGAACTCAGGGCTTCGAGCCTATCTCCTACGCTCGGGGGCTGGACAAGTCTGCCGAAATACACTCGGGATGCTCCATGAGGGCTACTTACCGAGTACTTGCGCCAGTCGGGACGTCATCTTCCCCGACTACGCTCCATGGGAGCTAACAATCGGCCCCCGGCGCCAGTCGGGGCTGTGTACCACTCGGCTAAGTAGGGTACGCCCCATGAGGGTCGCCAGCCGAATCCTACGCTAATGCTAGGTTCGGGTACCTTATTTGGCCGCAACTCTGTCAGGTTGGGTACGCCCCATGAGGGTCGCCAGCCGAATCCTATGCTAATGCAAGATTCGGGTGCCTAGCTTGGCTATAACTCTGTTGGATAGGGTACGCCCCATGAGGGTCGCCAGCCGAACCCTCTGCTAATGCAAGGTTCAGGTACCTTGTTCGGCTTTACCCAAGTCAGAGAAGACTTACATCGTCAAAGTGCATCCGGAGTTCTCATGCACTGTGTCACACCTGAGGAGGGCAAGCAGATCCTGCATTATACCCACTCGGGCTTACGTGGCAATCAGTTTGCATCCAGAACGTAAGTCGGAAAGGCTTGCGAATAAGGATTTCTCTGACTGATTGCGGTTACCAACACCAAAAAACTCATCCTGACATGCGATGGATGATACTTCTCTAGAGCTATGCTGGATAGGTCGGCTCAGGCCGGCTTATTTGGTAGCAGCCACCAAGATATGAGTTCCTACAGTAGCATGCTCCATGTGGGCCGCCCGCAGGCTGAGTTGAAATTATAGCGCTGGTGCTACCCACAGGAACCGATGAGGTAAAC
Source organism: Oryza meyeriana var. granulata (assembly GCA_003991445.1). Lineage (NCBI taxonomy): Eukaryota > Viridiplantae > Streptophyta > Magnoliopsida > Poales > Poaceae > Oryza > Oryza meyeriana. Next base: position 39,814 of record RYFJ01000740.1, on the reverse strand, counting down.
AGATATGCTTCATGAGAGCCTTATTGCTAAACATATATGTTTGGGTATCTGTCTTATCCACCAGGTCTCGAGGATACATCCTTACAAGGATCACAAGCTGGTCTTCATTAAAATTGGAGATGCAGGTATCTCTCTCGAGTACACCTAACCACGTAATGGATTTATTTTTCATACAGTGGTACTCGGCCTACATGCGTGGCCACCAGTTGCCATGAGCAGCATCATTCCCGCTGACATGACGCGGATGAGTCTAACTTTCGAGTAGTACACTACTCGGGAGAGACTATAAAATTCTCATTCCCGCTGACATGATGCGGATGAGTCTAACCTTCGAGTAGTGCACTACTCGGGGAAGACTATAAACATTCTTCCAGCTGACGAGCTGAAGAGTCTAACTTCCGAATGGGACGCCACTCGGGAAAGACTATAAACACCTTTTCCGGCTGACATGAAGCTGACGAGTCTAATTTTCGAGTAGTATACTACTCGGGAAAGACTATAAACACCCCCTTTCCAGCTGACATGACGTTGAAGAGTCCCATATACGAGTAGCATCCTACTCGGCAAGACTATAAACACACATTCCGACTGACATGAAGTCGAAGAGTCCTATATACGAGTAGTTCCCTACTCGGCAAGACTATAAATCATATTCCGGTTGACATGATACCGAAGAGTCTCATGTACCAGTAGTAATCTACTCGGGAAAGACTACAAGGTTAAAGATCTTTGACTTTATGATTAATTGTCTTCACAATTAAGCACAAAGTCGGGGGCTACACCTAATAGGTGCGCCTATTCGGCGCACACTATTCCAACATCTACATGGAGCCCTTCATAGCCTCGCTGCCAGCTGACATGAAGCAGGACTCAGGAGAAGCAGCACTCAGACAAAGAGTACTCGGGAGCCATGCACTCGGGAAGACTTCACCGTGGAGGATGAGCACTTGGCATCAGCTGTGACTCAACTATGAAGGTCTCGGGGGCTACTGTGGGTGCCATGGGCCCCGGGTACCTCATGACAAGCATATGGGCCACTCGGATAGAGGATGGGCCTAGCCTTGTAATTAGAGATATAGCTAGATTCGGCAGACTTCACCTTGTATAGAAAGGAATATACAGTCCTAGTCGGGTGCGTTATATCTCTAAGGGGAGATCTCCTAGTCGTAATCCGATGGGGACTCCTACCTTGTAACCCTGTCCCCTAGTATATAAGGGGAGGCAGGGCGCCCCATGAGGGCAGGTGGAGTTGGTTCACCAGAATCACCACCACGAATCCTCAAAGGAATAACACCACAACTGGACGTAGGGTATTACCTCACATCGAGGGCCTGAACCAGTATAAAATCTCCCTGTGTTCCTTTGCAATCCACCGAGTTTCCATCCGCCGACTAGCCCCATATATTTATTGCCGGTGTAAAACATCGACAGTTGGTCATAACCGTCTTTGACCTTCAACAACTAAAGATTATCAGAACAACAAGTGACATGCTCGGGGGCTCAAAAGCCCAAACGCAAGGATGGCATCCCCACTCTAACATACCGAACAGCTAAGTCGCTTCCTGATAAATATTTCTTCACTTGGCCTCGCCAATGCCGCAGCCGCTTACACCTGATAGGTGTACAAGCTGCACTTTTTTCTGTTTTTTCTCTTAAATGATTGCAAAAGTATTCGAGTAGCATAAATCCTGATCTGTGAAACTTTGCTCCATGAAAGACGAACTCAAGTCACCCAAAACGCGTGTTTGGGAAAGAGCCATGAGCCAACTCCCGACGCTCGGAGGCTATGATTAGTCGGGTAGAGTGCTTAAACGTAAGGGGTCAACTACTCGAAGAAATTAATATCAATAAGAAGAAGAACTCATATTTACATATATTGTAAAATACATTTTATTCAGGTAATTATTTTTATCATCAGATGCTACTCATCTGATATGTTTATAGTGCAGGGCCAGCTCCGGATACGCGTGAAAGGAACTCAGGGCTGCGAGCCTATCTCCTATGCTCAGGGGCTGGACAAGTCTGCCAAGAATCACTCGGAATGCTCCATGAGGGCTACTGACCGAGTACTGCGCCGGGATGTCATTTTCCCTGGCTACGCTCCATGTGAGCTGACAACCGACCTCCGGCGCTAGTTGGGGGTTGTATACTACTCGACTGGGTGAGGTACGCCCCATGAGGGTCGCCAGCCGAATCCTACGCTAACGCTAGGTTCGGGTACTTTATTTGGTCACAACTCGGCTAAGTAGGGTATGCCCCATGAGGGTCGTCAGCTGAATCCTATGCTAATGTTAGGTTCGGGTACCTTATTTGGTCACAACTCTGTTAGATCGGGTACGCCCCATGATGGTTGTCAGCCGAATCCTATGCTAATGCAAGGTTCGGGTATCTTATTTGGCTATGGCTCTGTTGGATATGGTACGCCCTATGAGGGTCACCAGCCAAACCCTATGTTAACGCAAGGTTCGGGTACCTTATTCGGCTTTACCCAAGTTAGAGAAGACTTACGTTGTCAAAGCGTATCCGGAGTTCTCATGTACCGCGTCACACCTGAGGAGGGCAAGCAGATTCTACAACATACCTACTCAGGCACCTGTGGCAACCAGGCTGCATCCAGAACATAAGTCAGAAAGGCTTGCAGACAAAGATTCTTCTGGCTGATTGCAATTACCAATGCTGGTGTCGATGCTTTGCACCGGCAATAGAACTATGGGGCTACTCGGCGAGGGTGAATTCGGTGGATTGCAGAGGAACACAAGAGAATTATACTGGTTCAGGCCCTCAAGGTGAGGTAATACCTTACGTCCAGTTGAGGTGTTATTCCTCTAAGGTATATGGAGATCGATGATCTGGTTGTTCTTGTTCTGCTTGCCCCGAGGGGTGCCCTGCCTCCCTTTATATACTAGGGGACAGGGGTACATGATAAGGATCCCAGTCGGATACGACCAAGGGATTTCCTTCTTAGAGATAGAGTCCTATCCGACTAAGACTATGTTTCCTTATTATACAAGGTATAGCCTGCCGGGTGCTATCTTATCCCTAATTACATGGTTCGGCCCATCCTCTATCCGAGTGGCCCATGTACTGGTAATGAGGTACCCGGGGCCCATGGCCTCCACAGCTGGAGTGCTCGTCCTGACATGCGATGGATGCTACTTCTATAGAGCTATGCTGGGTAGGTCGGTTCAGGTCGGCTTATTTGGTAGCAGCCAACAAGATATGAGTTTTTACAATAGTATACTCCATGTGGGCCGCTCGCAGGCTGAGTTGAAATTATAGCGCTGGTGCTACTACCAGGAGCCGATGAGGTAAACATATATGCTTCATGAGAGCCTTATTACTAAACATATATGTTTGGGTATCTGTTTTATCCACCAGGTCTCGAGGATATATCCTTACAAGGATCACAAGCTAGTCTTTATTAAAATTGGGGATGCAGGTATCTTTCTCGAGTACACCTGACCACACCGTGGATTTATTTTCATAAAAGTGGTACTCGGCCTACATGCTTGGCCAACAGTTGCCATGAGCAACATTATTCCAGCCGACATGACGCTGAAGAGTCTAACTTTCGAGTAGTGCACTATTCGGGAGAGACTATAAACATATTCCCGCTGACATGACGCGGAGGAGTCTAACCTCTAGGTGGGACGCCACTTGGGAAAGACTATAAACCCCCCTTTCCAGCTGACATGACGCTGAAGAGTCCCATATACGAGTAGCATCCTACTTGGCAAGACTATAAACACACATTCCGACTAACATGAAGTCGAAGAGTCCTACATACGAGTAGTTCCCTACTTGGTAAGACTATAAAGTTTATTCCGGTTGACATGATACCGAAGAGTCTTATATACCAGTAGTAATCTACTCGGGAAAGACTTCCAGGTTAAAGATCTTTGACTTTATGTTTAATTGTCTTCACAATTAAGCACAAAGTCAGGGGCTACACCTAATAGGTGCGCCTATTCGGCGCACACTATTCATATATCTACATAAAGCCCTTTATAGCCTCGCTGCCAGCTGACATGAAGCAGGACTCGGGAAGAAGAAGCACACGGACAAAAGAGTACTCGGGAGCAATGCACTCGGGAAAACTTCACCGTGGAGGATGAGCACTTGGCGTCAGCTGTGACTCAACTATGAAGGTCTCAGGGGCTACTGTGGAGGCCATGGGCCCTGGGTACCTGTCCACCTACATATGGGCCACTCGGATAGGGGATGGGCCGAATTATGTAGTTAGAGATAAGATAGCACCCGACAGACTTTGCCTTGTATGACAAGGAAAACATGGTCTTAGTCGGACGAGCTTCTATCTCTAAGAAGAAAATCCCTTGACCATATCCGGTTGGAATCCTTATCATGTACCCCTGTCCCCTAGTATATAAAGGGAGGCAGGGCGCCCCATGAGGGCGGGGAAGATCATTGATCGACATAACCTCTTAGAGGAATAACACCACAACTGGACATAGGGTATTACCTCACATCGAGGGCCTGAACCAGTATAAAATCTCTTTGCGTTCCTCTGCAATCCATCGAGTTTTTCCTTGTCGAGTAGCCCTATAGTTCTATTGCTGGTGTAAAACATCGACAAGCCGAGACCCGTGAAGGTGTTCGTCGACAATAAATCGGCGATCGCATTGATGAAGAACCCAGTGTTCCATGGACGCAGCAAGCATATCGACACCAGGTTCCATTTCATTCGAGAGTGTGTCGAGGGAGGGCAGATCGTCGTCGAGTTCGTGTGAACGGAGGAGCAGCGAGCCGATCCCTTGACGAAGGCATTGCCAGTGGCAAAGCTGGCGATAATGCGGCACCTTCTTGGTGTCTGCGATCTTGGGCCACTCCAGGATTAGGGGGGAGAATGTTGCATCTATCTCCTGGATGGCCCCGCAGCGTTCTGGACGTAGAAATGGCCGGAGCGCAATATGGAATTTCCGCGCCCTGCGTGGCGTTTGTTTACTTTCCTGTTTTATTTCCAAAATATGCAGTGTGCATGAGTAAGTCCGGATCAGAATGATCCAAGTTTTTCCATCTTTGTGTAATAGGCTAAAGATAGCATGTATTAGCTCCTATATATTCCAGAGAAAGAAGAGAAGATTTGTGCCCCCAGAAAAAACTCTGTCTTCTGTTGATTGTTGAGCGTTTTGTCTGATCTACTGCAGTGCAGCGAGAAAACAAAAAATAGAGAGAGAGATAGCTTGAGAGATCCTGTTGTTTTTCGAACAGTCCACTCCGATGGCTCTGCTCTCTCTACTCACGTCACCCAGTTGGCTCGGTCAGGGACCACCTCGCCGCCCCTCTCCCTATGCCTCCCTGCCTAGAACCCAACGCCAGTCTCGCCACCAGAATCTAGACCATTGTCGTGCCCTCTCTGCCTCGCTGATCTGCTCCTCTTCTACCGCCTAGGCCCATTTGCTTCTTCTTCGCCACCGCCTAGGGAGAGGAGCTCCGTCCTCACCTCCTTCACCACGGTGTCCTCCCCTTCGAGCTTGACTGCTTCTCAATGGCCACCGCCCCTGCGCCAGCACCTTGACGGATCGCCGCTGCCAACACCAATCTACCTCGACTCCACGCCAATATACGCCTTTTGCTTCGGCCCTGATTGGCCGGCCACGGGAGCGCCGGCGAGCCCTCCTCTTCGTCGTCGGCCCCATTGCCCCATCGGGGAGAGAAAGGGCCGACTGACATGTGGGCCTACTATTTTTATTATTTTGTTTGGTTGATATGTAGGTCCTACTGAGCTTTTTATTTTTTATTTTTCTTTAAGTGTCACGTAAGTACCACGTAGATGACATATTGGACGAAGACCAAGTCAACATGCCATGTGGATGTCACATAGGACGAAACCACTGTTCAAACCGCCAAGGGACTCGATCTGGTTTTGATAGTTGGGAGATGCTCAATACCTAGTTTTACGGTTGAGGAATATGAATAAAACTTACATATAGTTGAGGGACATAAAGCGGATTTTTTTTCTTTTTGAAACAACCATGCGTCCATGCAGTCTAATCTCCAGGTTTTCTACATAGGTAGTACTCCAAGTACTAACATACGGTGGCTGTCAAAACGCAGTGACATGTCACATGGAGATGCGATCAGAAGGTGTAGGTGGTCCAAACCAGCAAAGCATGCAGCAGCTGCGATTAGTTAGCTCGTACCGCCTAAACGACGACGACGACGGGCGAGAGAGCCTCCGCCCGGTTGCAGAGCAGGGAAGCAGCTGCTAGCATTGCAGCGCCCTGCAAATGCCTGCCTACGTGCTGCTGGCTTTGCTGCGTCACGTTCGGTTCTTGCCTTCCCGAGTGGGTTCCTGTCAGCTTTTCTCGCGACCTCTCCGTCATCCTTCAGCTCTTGGGCTAAGCTGACTAGCTCCAACTGTTCATTTACAGTGTCACTTGGTCTCCACATTTACAGCAACGGCTAGGGAACACGCAGATCGATCGATCAGATTTTCTCTCTCGATCAGCTGCGTCGGAGGGTCGACAGAGAGTAATGGCATTTATGCCGTCTCTGCTCATCGATTGATCAGATATGTAAATCGAGATGGGTGAATGTCCTGTGCTCTGCGTACGGCGTACCGAATTTCCTCGAGCGGGCATTTAAACTGCAGACCGCTCTGCGACGAAGTTGGCATGCAAGAACATAGTCCTGGATTGGATGAAGAGATACTGAATTTTACACATTGATCCAGGACAGATGCAGCTAGACATATCCAATCGATCCACACAAATTTGTGGCCTGTGCGATAAAGACTGACGCCAATTGAAATTTCATAACTCCCTTTGTCCCAAAGTAAATGAAATAAGTCTATTTAACCCCTGAAATATTAGAGTTGATTAACTTAACCTCTAAAGTATTAACTGGGTATTCTATACCCCGAAGTATGCAAACCGGTTCAAATAATCTATTTGAGTGATTTTGTTGATGATTTTGATATGTAAACGATAGCGTGGCGATGGTATTGCTCACGTGACAGATGTTATTACTTATATAGCATATACATTAGTCTATTTGGCATAAGATAATCCAATCAATTCGTTCCTCTCACTGACTAGCAAGTCCGAGAATTGCATACCGACATTAATGTCCTTCTCTTTCAAGCCGTTACGCTTGTTAAAAAAAAAACTTAACACACTCTATTACCACATCATTGTCCACGTGGCCAAAATCATTTATAAAACCACTTTAGGGGGTTATTTGTACCAGTTTATATATTTTAGGAGATAGAATACACGGTTTTATACTTCAGGGGGTTAATTAGACTTATTCCCAAAATAAATTGATTCCGAGAGTTCAAAATTTGTTCCAAAATAACTTGATTTTTACTCTCTTACTTATCCTTGTTCTAAAAATTGTATTCCTTTAATATCCTTACTTGCTTACCAGCCAATACTATTTTTATATTAATTAATGAAGGACACTTCGTTCTTTTATCATGTCTACTATTTTTTTTGAGATTTTAGAAATTCACTTATTTTGAGATATAAGAGTAGACATCTAAAGTTTTCGGAGGTTAAAAAATTTGACCATATACATTTAAAGCAGACACTATTTATTCCTCAATTTCGAAACTGTTCAATTTACATCGTCCAACTAAATCGTTACGTTGGTTTTGGTTTATGTGGCACTTAAATGGCAATCCAATTAGAAAAAAATAAAAAAACTATGGTGATCCCACGTGTCATTCTCTATGTTCCTCCTCTCCCTCTTCCTTTCAATCCTTCTTGAGCTCAAATTGCTGGCCCTCCTCTCCGAGTGGCAACATAGGCTCATCCTTCCTCCCCTAGCTTTAACGTTGCTATGAGCTGTTGTGACCTTCGGTCACGAACAAGAAATAGGATAAGAGGGGGAAATATTTTCTCTCGCTTATCCTTATAAAATACAATCTGAGGGCAAAATGTACTCAAAACACTGTTTACTCTAATATTCTTTGTCCTTTATAATGGGGGTTTACCCGCCTTTTATAGCAGAGGGGCCGTACAAGGAGATTACAGAATGCTCCTGGGGGACCGCTAACCCTAGGGGTAATTTAGACATTATACACTAGATTTATGGTCCCCTCAGGGACAACTGTCCGGAATGGTCCAGACTAGTTCCCACGCCACGTGGGAAAATATTCCTTCCTTGGCGTGCGTCATAAGCTTCGTCTTCGACCTCGGTATTTCTTCTCCTCCAAAGGGGAAATATTCTTGACCTCCATCTTGGCGAAATATTCTCCCCTCCGGACAGATCGAATGACTCCTGTTACCCCTGTGCCTGGCAAGCAAGATTATTAGTATTTACCCAAGTGTTGGTCGAAATGGGGGCACGGCGCCTAGTCCTGCTCCAACAAGCCCCTCACGGATAAGACTGAAAACTCTTTTAGGCCGAAGCCATGTCTTAGAATTTGCAGGATCTTGCCATCCCCCTATTCGGCCGAAACTTGGTTTTCTCTTTCACTGTTGCGTTTAGCTTTATATATATATATATATATGTTTACTATTATTTATTTATTTATTATTATTATTATTATTTTTATTTACTATTTTTTATTGTTTAATTTTAACTTAATGAACTATTTATTATTGCTTTTTTGTTACTGATCAATATTCCTTATTGTATATTTTAATCACTATGCCACATCGATTGTCGAGCTGCCTCGATGTCCGTGACAGAGCACGACCACCAACCTCCCCACCCTCCTATATAAAAAGGGGGGCAAGGCTTTTACACATTCACTCCTGTTGCCATTCTATTTTGCCTCCTCGCACTTCGAAATTCTGTCATTTCGCCACGCTTCTTCGCCTTTCATCTTCCTTTTGTTCTTGTGATTTCACTTTGGTTAAATCTTCGAAGAAGTCGAGCAAGCGCTCGAAATCCAAGAACATCAATTCTGAAGGTGACAGCAGCGACCGAAATCTCGGTATTTCTACTGTGACCAAAGCCATGCTTCGAGATATGATCTCGAAAGGACTGATCTTGAGTCGAGATGATGTCCTGCTTCCTCAGGGTGAAGACAATCCGTCTACCAGCCATGAGGGTTATACTGTGGTTTTCCAAGCTTATTTCGAAGCCGGGCTTCACTTTCCCTATAGTTCCCTCGTTTTTGAGGTTCTGAAGCTTTATAAGCTCGAACTCCCCTAGCTAGCTCCCAACGCTATTGTTCACATGGGGGTTTTCGAATGGATTGCCCGAAGTTGTGGCTGCGCTCCTCATGGAGAAGATTTCGCGTATGCCAACAGCATTCATCACTATACCCAGCGAAACCCTTACTTCGGTGGGATGAATTTCCTTACCCGATCCAATCGGGGGGCTTATTGGCCGATCCCTGCCATCCGCTCAACGTGGGGAGCCAACTGGTAGTCGAGATGGTTTTATTAGAAGATCAAGGCCAACTCAAGCTTTGAAACGTATCAGCTTCTTAGTTATACTGGCAAAGTGGCCGAGTTAGAGCCTAAGCCGAATGTATCTCTTTCGAAGGATTTCATTTCGTGCCGCCCCAAGATGAAAGAAATTCATCGTACTTTCAGTGCCACAGATCTAATTAAGGAGTTCCTCCTACTTAACATCTGGCCCCTATCGACGACTGGCGAATTCTGCTCGGCAGCACTCCGAACACCTCTGGACCTGTGCTTCCACCCTTCATCCTCACCGAAAACGATGGATCAAGTAATTTTCCTCTTTATACTTTTGGGTTTGTATTGTTTCTGTTCGTAGAGTTCTTATTGTTTTTGTTCCCACTAACCTCTTTTTAGATTTCGATCTCAGGTCGGTCGAGAAGGATGCCGAGAGACTAATCGGTCCTTACAGCTCGGCGGAGCATGAGGCGTTGTTGAAGTTCCAAAATGGCATCCGCCAAAACCGTGCGATGTTTGCCGCCGGTCTGTTGATTCCTGCTCGAGTCTTCCCTGTCATCTGGGATCGTCACTCTAGTGGCAATTGAAAATGACAAGTCATCTCCTTGTCGGCTAATTACGAACCCGAGGACAACGATGGTGACGATCACGAGCACGACAGTGATGATGGATCGGATGGAGCCGAGGAACACCTTTCTCCCTCTCCCACTGCTCGTGAAGACGCTCTTCAAGCTACCAAAGGGAAAAAAGTTTACTCGGATTCAGCTCCATCGTGCTCGATGAGGCGCGTTCGAATTGCTCCTCCCAGTGACTACCGGGAGGACATTTTCGACATCCCTCTTATTATGTCTCCTCTCTGCGCTGTTATCCCAGTCGCGCCAGGTCCTTCAATAGAAACTAGCCCAAAATCTTCTACACCCGTGATGATTGATTCTCCACCAAGGGAAAACATTTCTCCCTGAGTCGCTCCCGAAACAATTCCACCAGAGCCAAGGGACAGTGACAATCTGGTTGGTCCCCAGGTTTCTACCCCCGAGGACACATTAGTTGCAGAGGTCATTGCACAATTCCACCGCCGATGTGCTGAAGAAGGACCTTCTTGAATGGGGATTCCTACTTTCAACGATTTTGTCGAGTCCACCTCGGACATGCACCTTCACATGGAATATTTGAGATTTCAATCTCCCATTGGTCGGCTGCCTGGTGCCGTGGCTCCCTTTCTATTTTCTCCTGAGTTAACCAAGGATTTCATTGAACAAACTGATTTGTATTCTTCACTATCTGCCCTGGAAGTCGCTGCCGCCAAGGTAATCAAAATATGTTTCTTCCTTTTAAATGTTCGAAATATGTTTTTTCCACTTGTGCTTGTTATTTGTTTTTCTTTGCAAACACCTGGCCTCACTCACTTGCAAAAGGCTGTTGTCACTAAAAAATTGAATGACATTTGCAATCATTCGAAAAGTAGTGGAGATTGAATCACCAAATTGGAGGGAGATAGAATCAAGCTTTCTCGAACGATTGATGATCTTGAAGACAAAAACAAGAGCTTAAATGAATCTCGGAAGAGGCTCAAGTTCGAATTGAATGAAGCTCGGGACAAAGCAGCTGACCTCGTTAATGAGCTTCAATGCGCTATTGCTTCCAACAACAATCTTTTGAAGGAAAAAGCTGCTTTGGAAACCGAATTGGAGAACTTGAGGAAAAAATATGCAAAAAGGACAAGAGAGTTGGAATTCAAGCAAACTGTTCTCGAAGTGGCTCATGCTAATCTGTTTTTGGGCTGTTGTGTCATCAGGGATACTCTCAAAAGTTTGGGTACCTAACCCAATCCTCCTGCCTCTGACAGTAGCCTCGCCGATCTGACCGAGTAGGTTGCTGATGCCGCCACTGGCATTTCGCAAGGTGTGGTGCACTTCGCCTCGAGATGTTCTCGAATATCCACTGAGGCCTTGTGCGCCGCCTTGTATTCAAGTAGTTGCAAACACATACAAAATCTCACTTGGCTTCTACCTGATCTAGCTCTTTTTCAAATCTGTCGAGAAACAGTTCGCCCCTATGCCAAAGTTCACCAAGCTCTCTACTGGTCAAAATAGGGATATGAAGATACCATTTCATCCCTCTGAGAGACGCTTGCACAAACTGCCGATCAAGCATAAGGTGGGGGCAAAAAGAATTCCCATGATGAGCCGAGAAACCCTGGGGGTGAACCATCTGCGCCCCAGGTGTGAAAAATATTCTCAACTTCTGTTAACCCGAAAACTTTTGCTGGTTTGAAAATTTGAAAACTATGTTGATGGCTGTAATTTATTGTGATGAAAATTGGCTAGCGCTTCCTTTTGCTGCTACTTGTATTTTCTATTTATGTTTGCTACTGGGGGTTTAGGTTAACTTCGGGCAGAAATCAACTACTGGTCGATCGAAAAATAAGCTCAACTTATCGTTGAAGCATATTTCCCACCGACCATTCGAGAAGCTCTATTATGACGCCCATATGCCCGATGAAGATATTGGCGATGTACATTACGACGATTCATGTATTTTTTCCTATTGATTCTTCTCTTGGTATAGGGAACACGCTGGCGCTAGCCTACGAGATTTCGTTCTAGATTTTCGCCAACGTAGGTCCATGCATTTTTCCGATAGTTAGACGTTCTGGAAGGACTCTAGCCCTTCTTGCCGGCAAATTAGAATTCGAAATAACCGACATCTTGTCACCCCCGGGGAAACATTTCTCCCTTGGGCATTACTATTAAGGTCGAAAGCCCATTGTACTTGTTGTAGACTGCTGTTGTATGAATAAAAGTTCTTGCTTTTTAAGTTGGAGAATTCTCTCAACAACAAGCACTCCTACATTTCGAAATATCTTGTTATATCACAAAATAATTTGCAATTGCCGTCCCCTTACCTCAAAAAGGGGCAGCAAAACGTGATCTCGAAGTCAAGAACTTTTGTCGTGTCAAAATCGAACCTGAAATCGACTTAGGCACGTAGGCCGCGTAGCTGGCCGGAGCTCGCCATCCCCTTTACCTCAAAAAGGAGCGGCAAAACATGATCTCAAAGTCGAGATGTTTCGTCATGTCGAAATAGAATCCAAAATCGACTTGGGCACGTAGGCCACATAGCTGGCCGGAGCTCGCCGTCCCCCTTACCTCAAAAAGAAGCAGTGAAATATGATCTCGAAGTTGAGATGTTTCGTCGCGTCGAAATCGAACCCGAAATAGACTTAGGCGCGTTGGCCGCGTAGCTGGCCAGAGCTCGCTGTCCCCCTTACCTTGAAAAGGAGCGGCGAAATATGATCTCGAAGTCAAGATGTTTCGTCGCGTCGAAATCGAACCCGAAATCGACTTGGGCGCGTAGGCCGCATAGCTAGCCAGAGCTCGCCGTCCCCCTTCCCTCGAAAAGGAGCGGCGAAATTGATCCCGAAGTCGAGATGGTTTTATTTTTATTTTTAGTTTGCGGTGAATTTGTAGTTTATACTCTGGCTTTAGAGTGTTTTCGCTTTTGCTCGTGGCGAATTCGTAGTTTATACTCCGGCATCAGAGTGTTTTTGCTTCCGCTCGTGGTGAATTTGTAGTTTATACTCCGACTCTAGACTGTTAACGTTTTTGCTCATGGCGAATTTTCTCGTTTTCGCTCGTGGCGAATCCTCGTTTTCGTTCATGGCGAATTTGTAGTTTATACACCGGCTCCAGAGTGTTAACATTTTCAATCGTTTAACAATCACAACATCCAACCAAACACATGCACTTTTTTTATACAGGTTTGGGCCTCCTTATCGGATAATAACCCTATTTCCTGTTTTTGTTTTATATACCAGGTGCGGGAACATATAGCATTCCAGGTGTGACCTAATTCCTTGCTATCCAACTCGGCCAACTTGTAAGAGCCAGTAATTGTTTGTGCCTTGATGATGAATAGCCCTTCCTATTTGGAATCTAGTTTTCCCACGGACACTTCATTCAGCAGCTTCTTAAGGACCAAATCCCCCTAGTTTCAGTTGCCTTGGTTTCATCTTGCTGTTGTAATGGCCTCTAGTTTTCTTCACACATTTGGCCATCTTATGCAGTGCCTCTACTCTGACTTCCTCCAGGGTGTCCAAGAAAAACTCTCTTTCCCCCTTGTTCTAAGAGAAAAAGCTCCTAACTCGCTTGGTGTCATCGCCTCATCCCCATACACTATCCGAAAAGGCGTCATTCCTGTTGCTTGAACGACAGTTGTTCTTAGTGCCAATAATACTGAGAGCAAATCCTCTGGCCGTTTTCCTTTTGGCAAATTTTTGAGTCTTTTCCTTATTGTCTCTACCACATTTCCATTTGCCTTTTCCACTGCTCCATTGGTCTGGGGATGCCCTACTGAATCGAAGTTTATCTTGAGGTTCAGCCCCTGGCATATCTCCATGAACTTGTTTGATTTGAATTGTTTTCCATTGTCACAAACAATCTCTTTTGGGATGCCAAAACGGCATATTATGTTTTTCCATACAAACTTCAGCACTGCCGCTGATGTGATTCTTGCTACTGGCTCTGCTTCTATCCATCGTGAGAAATATTCAATTGCCACGATCACAAAGCGTAGATCTACCTTTGCTCTAGGCAATGGACCAACTATATCAATTCCCCACCTGTAGAAGGGCTAAACTTGCGGGATGGGTTTCAGCTCCTTTTGCTGTGCTCTTGGGATCGGGCCATACTTTTGGCATGCTCTGCATGCCTTTATATATTTCTCTGTGTCCTTTATGATTGTTGGCCAGTATATTCCCTGCTAAATTACTTTGGAGGCAACAGACCTTGGTGCCTGATGCGCTCCACACAATCCCTCATGGATACCCACAACCATCTTCATTCCTTCCTCCTTATCTGAGCAAAGGCGCCGTGATTCCACTCTTATATAGCTGCCCGTCAATCATCTTATACTTTCTCGACATTAACTGCACTCTCTTTGCATCCACTTCACTGTCGGGCAACTGGCCACTTACTAAATATTTCATTAGTTGATTTCTCTAATCCATTTCTCCCGGTTGGATGTTGAAAACGTTTTCCCCTCTTGAGGCACTCAAATTCTCTAGGACTTCAAAGAATGAGCTCTCGAGTGGTTGTCCGGCTGCAGCTGCCTTTGCCAACTCATCTGCCTCGGTATTTTCACCTCTTGGGATGGCTTTTACTGTTATCTCAAGGAAATGTCTTTTATTCTCCTGCACCTCATTCAGATACTGCTGCATTGTTTCATCCTTTGTCTTGAATGTTTTGGAAAAATGTCCTGCTACGAGCTTGGAATCCATCCTGATAATCAACCTCCGAGCCCATACTGCTCATGACTTTCTCATGGTCAGTAGGATTCCTTCATATTCTGCCACATTGTTTGTTCTTGGGAACATCAACTTAATTGAGTATCTCAATGTCTGCTTCATTGGGGTTTTGATAATTGCCAATTGCCATTGCATCAGCGCCTGCGGCACTCCATGACCCGTCAGAATATACAGTCATTGGCTTCTGTTCTTCCACATTCTTCTCTGCTTTTGTTGAGGTCCATTCTGCCACAAAATCTATCAACACCTATGATTTCACCGCTGTTCTTGGCATATACTTTAGGTCAAATGGCACCAACTCCATTGCCCATTTCGCAATCCGGCTCGCCACCTCATTGTTTGCCAACACCTCTCCTCTTGGGTACGATGACGGGACCTTGATCTCATGTGAGAGAAAATAATGTCTCAACTTCCTTGATGCCATTACTATGGAGTATATCAAATTTTCTATCTCCGAATATCTTGTTTTCGCCCCTTGCAAGGCTTCTGATACGAAATAAACTGGCACTTACTTTTCCCCTGTTCTTGTACCAAAACTGCACTCACCGTGGCCGGAGTTGCTATCACGTAAAGCAGTAAAATCTATCCCGGCTGTGGGCTTGTCAGAGTTGGCATGTCTTGAAGGTATTTCTTCAACTTTTTGAATGCGTTTTGGCATTCAATTGTCCACTCGAAATCTGCTGTCGCCCTTAGTGTCTTGAAGAATAAGAGCTCCTTTTTCGCCAATTTCGACAGAAATCTACTCAAAGACGCCATTCTGCAGAGGGGTAGGGAGCCCCCTGGGGCATATCACAATTTCACTAGAGAATACAATGAAAGCAAAACATCACAATTGGAAGTAGGGTATTACCTCACCCCGAGGGTCTGAACCAGTACAAATCGTTTTGTCTTTCAAAGTCCATCGAGTTTTGGTCCGACGAATAGCCCCATATAATCATTGCCGATATAAAATATCGACAGTTGATGCACCTGGTAGGGGCTTCATCGAGATTATCGTCATCAAGCCCGATGGATCCAACCATAGGGATTGATGGCATCAACTTCTCTCCCGGACAAGCAATTAGTTTCAGGAGCCTCGACTTCGTCAAAGACAAATTCGACGATCTCACCCTGACTGACTCGCACATGATCCGGTCGGCTAGAAACTAAGCCGACTTCACTCCATTCAGCCTACTCAACACTGCAGCTATCTTCAGCAACATGCTGCGGCAATCCCCAAGATGCGTGAGTCTAGGGACAACTCGTTCTTTCGGTGTTCGACTCGGACTCGGCCTCGAGCCGGCCGAGGTTGGGCTAAGGGAGGAAGAGATCGTCATTCTCCCATTCGGACTTAGCAATGCCGTGGATAATTTCAATTTAACTCTGATGCAGCAGATCCAATCCCCTAGAGTTTGACTCGGATACAGCTCAAAGCCGCTCGAGATCAGATCTTGGGAGGTTGGAGTTGTAATCACCCCCTAAGCTACTCCGACTCCGACTCACAGTCGGACAGCAGTTCGGGAAGCTTTTCTCCACCACGCGAAGTGTTCATGGCATCCAAGGGCTCGACCCCCACACAGGACGCACGCCGACTACATGACCGGAAAGAGGAGGAGGCTTGCCGATTGCGTGAGCAACAGGAGGAAGACGCATGACGCTTGCAAGCCGAGTGTGATGCTCGCAATAACAACTTGCGCAAGGCTGGGCGGACTGCTCAACAGGAGATCCTCCAAACCCGAGTTGGCAACCATGACGTCTTCGTGACCCCACAACAGAATGTTGTGGCTGCTGCCACATTACTTGACATCTTGCAGTTTGGGCCTGACCACTAGGCCACCCCAACAATCACGAGGATCAAAGCAATGATCACCGTTGCGGCTTGACAGCAGCGACAACAATCTGGAGACACTTTCATACCGTCAAACAAGATGGCTTCAGACACGACGGTTTCATCTGCTTCAGCACGGCGCGATATTAACGCTCGATGTCGAGAACGCGAGGAGGATGAGCGCCGCTGACTAGAAGATGAGCATAAGCGCTTCGGCCTTCACCACGAACGATTTCATCGCCGTAGTCGGAGTCGGAGCCCTCACCCAGATAAAGGAGTACCAACATTCACCCACGAACTACAATAAGTCGACTGGCCATCTAGCTTCAAGCCGATTGGAATAGAGAGGTACAATGGGAAGACCAACCTGGAGTCCTGGCTCACAGTTTACACCTTGGCAATCCGTGCGGCTGGAGACTATCACAAGGCCTTGGCCAACTACCTCCCAATCGCCTTGGCCGACTCAACAAGAACATGGTTAACGGGGCTTCCTAGGCGGTCAATTGGCTCCTGGGGGGAACTCCGTGAACGCTTCGTCACGAACTTACAAGGAACTTACGAAAGGCCATCCTCCAAGTACGATTTGTCCCAGTGCCACCAAACAAAGAACAAGTCCCTCCGCGACTTCATCAAACGGTTCTCCGAGAAGAGGAACTTAATATCTAAAATCAAGGATGAGGTCGTCATTGCTGCTTTCCGCAAAGGAGTGAAAGATACCCCGTTCATTGCTAAGTTCACTCGGAAGCCTCCCAACTCTGTCAAAGCTCTATTCAACATGGCTAATAAGTATGCTAGTTCAACCGACGTCATTGCTGAAGCACTCGACGACAAGAAGGAGCTGCGATAGAAGGAGCGATGGGAGACGGAGGACGTAGCCCCGACTAAGGCTGGGAACCACAAACGCAAGTCGGACGACCTCACTGCGGTAGTCGATCGCAACTGTCCTCGACCTCCTAGAACCGAAGATTATTAGAATGACAAGTGACATGCTCGGGGGCTCAAAAGCTCAAATGCAAGGATGGCATCCCCACTCCCAACTCGTGCAATACCGAGCAACTAAGTCGCTTTCTAATAAATATTTTCTCCTTTATATGATATTCTTATCTAAATGGTCCAGGAGGAAACTCACTTCCCTATGGTTTGACTCGGATACGTCTTAGCGCTAGTCGGGATCGGAGCTAGGGGGATGAGATCGTTAATTCCTCACTCGGCCTCGCCAATGCCACAGCCGCTTACACCTAATAGGTGTATATATTGCGCATTATCTATTTTTGCTCTTAATGATTGTACAAGTACTCGAGTAGTAGAAATTCCGATCTATGAAGCTTTGCTCCATAAAAGACGAACTCAAGTCACCCAAAACACGTTTCTGGGAAAGAGCCATGAGCCGACTCCCGATGCTCAGGGCTATGACTAGTCGGGCAGAGTGTTTAAACGTAAGAGGTCAACTACTCGGGGAAATTAATATTGATAAGAGGAGGAACACAAATTTACATCTATTGTAAAATACATAAATTTTTTTGGGTGGTTGTTTTCTTCATCAGATACTAGTTCCGGATACGCGTAACAGAAACTCATGGCTATGAGCCTATCTCCTACACTCGGGGGTTGGACCAGTTGTTTTGTATCAGTAATTGTTGACGCCGAAAACCGCCGGGTGTGCCAAAAAGCTTGCTGACGATCTGGTTCGGCGTCTGGTGACACGCGAAGGCCTGGGAGATCTGCTTAGCTCCAGTGCAGGTCCTAAAATATTTGAGGTTCGCGGGCGTGCCAGTCAATTTGACCCAGCAATTGACAAGGAAATGAAGAAATTAGATTACTGATCCAATCGGCCAGCAAGCCGATACGGATTCCTTCCAGCCGATGCCGCTATGCTCGTGCCCGGGCCTCTGCCTGTACTCGCGCCCGGGTCTCGTGCTCGCGTCTGGGTCCTTGTTGGTCCTCGTGCCCAGATCGGCAGCAATTGCGCAATCGGCTATCGGCCGATACGGGCTGATATAGACTCCTCGTAGCCGATAGCCGAAGGCACCTGTGTATCGGCTAGGAAACCGATAGTGCTATGAGCAAAGAGACAAGATGTCAGTATAACATGTGCATCGGCTAGGAGCCGATTATCAATAGATAAGCAAAATAGTAAGCCAGCCGACTGCCGAGGAAACACATATGCATCGGCTAGAAAACCGATGATAATATAGATGACCAAAACAGTATGGATAATACAGTCGGCTTTATAAAAAGATAACCTATCGGCTAAGCACTCCGATAGAACGTCGCATATACACCGATCAGCCCGACAAGGATAAATCTATTATTATCGATCTAGTAGTTCAAACCTAACTGATGCAGCACAGATCGATAATAGTAAAGGAACCTCAACGAGCTGATAGACCTAATGCAACTGTGATGAAAATAACTTACCGGCTATACATTCCGATAAGACGCTTGCACAAAGGATATCAGCCTAACAGGAATAATTTATCGCTAGCAGTTTAGTAGGTCGGACCCAACCGATGCAGCACAAACTGATGATAAACTATCCCCGATAAACTGATAAAAACTATACACGCGTGATGTGATATACCTGACCAGCCTAAGAGGTCGGACCGAACCGATGCAGCCATAGACAGATCCGATACACCGTGGTAAGCCGACTACCATAGACCGACTAGAATATCGGACCTAACCGAGAAAGTCCTAGCCGATTGGTAGTCGGGGTAACGAGACTTACCCTCTCGCAGGAGTTCGGACCTAACCGATGCAGCCCCGCTCGAGAAGCAAGAACCCGTTGGTAAAGGGTGGCGATGCGCCGAAGTTGTATTGATCGATTAGATAGATTACAAGGTCCCCGGGCATACGTATATATACCCCGAGTTACAAGAGTCCTTATAGGACACGAAACAGGACTTTCCTAACTAGAAAAGGAAAACTAACAGACCTGATCGGACAAGAGATCAGGTTTCCTAAAAGATAAAGCTATCTAATAGATAAGATAAATAACTGCCATAACGTGGTCTTCACGATTCCTTCCAGGTTTGGTCTCTTCCAGATGAGCTTCCATTGGCTGACATGGCTTCTTTCCTTAACCGAACATGGATATGAATCGTGCCAAATTTTGGCGTTAACAGTAATAATAATATGGGGCTACTCGTCAGACCTAAACTTAATGGATTGCAAAGGAACACGAAACAATTTATCCTGGTTCAGGCCCTCGAGATGAGATAATACCCTACTTCCAGCTGTGGTGTATTGCTTTTGAGGTCTCTCTGGTGGGATTCTGTTCTGCCCCAGGGGGCTCCTTGCCTCTCCTTATATACTGAGGAAGCAAGGTTACAAGGTAGGAATCCTAGTCGGACTTGACCAAGGGATTTTCTTCTAGGAATACAAAGTACCCGACTAGGAGTATATCCCTTTCCTTATCATACAAGGTAATATGCACCGAGTCCTGTTGCATCCCTAATTACAGGATTGGGCCTATCCTTTGTTCGAGTAGCCAGAAAGCTTCTTATGAGGTACCCGGGGCCCATGGCCTCCACGGTAGCCCCTGAGACCTTCATAGTTGAGTCACAACTGGTGCCAAGAGCTCATCCTCCTTGGTGAAGATTTCCCGAGTGCCTTGCTCCCGAGTACCCATGATCCGAGTACCTCTTCTCAAAGTCCTGCTTCATATCAGCTGGCAACGAGGCTATGAAGGACTTCATAAAAAATATAAATAGTGTGCACCGAATAGACCCACCTATTAGGTGTAGCCTCCGATTTTGTGCTTAATTGTGAAACAATTAAATATAGAGTCAAATATCTTTAACCTTAAAGTTTTTCCCAAGTGCTATATTTCTCAGAAATTAGACTCTTCAGCATCATATCGGCTGGAAATATTTTTGCTCAAGGCAATTTTGGCTAAGCATGTAAGCCGAGTACCACTTCATGGATTTTAACACAATATGTGGTGAGGTGTTCTTGAGAGATACCTGCATCCCAACTATTGATCCTTATAAGGATGTATCCTTAATACTTGTTAAATAATTCAGATATCTGAACACATGTGTCCAGCAATTAGGTGTAACATGAAG
Organism: Oryza meyeriana var. granulata; assembly: GCA_003991445.1. NCBI lineage: Eukaryota > Viridiplantae > Streptophyta > Magnoliopsida > Poales > Poaceae > Oryza > Oryza meyeriana. The sequence goes on along the minus strand of RYFJ01000740.1, from coordinate 19,297 downwards.
CATATCTGATTATTTTGATCGGTTTCTGTAAAATAGTACCTGTACTATGATTTTAACACAGTCAGTGGTCTGTCCAGTAGGACATGCTATTTAGAAACTCATATTTTATGGCCAATTACCGAGCTAGCCGGCCCAAGCCCACTAACTCGACGTAGGTTTTATTAAACGACGGGAGAGAGAAAAGATTCCCCTTTCTCCCATAATCCGCCAAATCGCTTCAGCTTACAAAACCGCGCCCAATCTTCACGCTCTCCGCTCCGCTAGGGTTCGCTGTAGCTCGCGCCCCCGACCCGTGATTCGCTAGGAACTGCTTCCCAGCGCCGATTCCCAGCAGCCAAAAACTTCTCCGCCTAGCTCCACACCCCCAGCGATGCCGAGAGCCCCTTTTGACATCCCAGATATATCGTCGGGATCTTGGCTGGTGTCGGATTGCAAGTCCACGAAGCTGACGATCTTGGAGAACAGGAAGATACTGCAACCGCGGGAGATCATCAACTGGCGCCCAGCCGTCGGTGAGTCTGTCCCTATTCCAGGCCCGAGCGAGACCGTGGTCTTTACTTCTTTTTTCGATCGCGGCTTTCTCTGCCATCTTCTGATTTCCTTCGCCGTCTTCTTTACTTCTACCGCATTGAGCTCGTCAATCTCAATCCCAACTCTGTTCTCTAGATTTCTATTTTTGTGACCCTCTGTGAGGCCTTCCTGGGCATTAGTCCCCATTTCAATCTCTTCTGATATCTCTTCCACATCAAACCACAGCCCTCAAAATCCAAGATTCAGACAATAGGGGGAGTGGGCATTCAACTTCGCAATGAGATGAAGAAGGCTTATCTCCATGTCCTCCTGAAGACTTCTCTCAAGGGATGGCATCAGGAGTGGTTATATTGCTCAAATCTCGAGCCCTCCCTGCCCCCTTTCAAGGTAAATCCACCATCTGTCCTGGAGAGCTGGACTTCAGTGCTGTCGCAAGATGAAATGGGCTAGGTATACTAGCTTCTGGAGAAGATCAGCATGTTGAAGGGCACAGGGCTGACTGGTCCCTGGGTGGCCAGGTGCTTCTTGAATCGCCGAACCCAACCTCAGAAGGATAGAAGCCACCTTGGGTTCGACTACCAGGGGAAAAATGATTCAACCCGAGAATGCCCCGACTTCGTTGACAAGAATAAAGTAACCGATACTCTGCTTGGCTTTTTTGTCAACGGGGTCATGGAGATCGAGGATAAGGAAAGAGCCCCCAAGCCATACTGCAAGGACAGGCCCCGGCCAAAGGTAATATATGATGCTGTAGTCATCTTGATATCCATCTGTGATGACTGACATGAATGTCATCTCATCTTGCAATGTATGATATCTGGGTGTTTGCAGGAATGCGAAGAATTTGACTCCGACCCCCAAAGCTAGTTGGCCAATGGGGTCAGGAAACGCCCGGTATACTCGGGCGAACGCATCAGTCGTGGCAAGGCTTCATAACCGGGGTGAAATAAGCTTGTATGTTATTGACAGAACACATATATACATGCAGCCCCCGACTCACTACTCGGTTGAAACAAGCGGCGTAGTGAGTCAGAAAAAACTGTACACATGGAAAATGTAAAACTCAGGTATAGAAAGGACGTAGTTGTTCTATGTTCCATGAGTTGGTGATGAGGACGCCGTCTTTGGTCTTCAGTCGGTAGGCACCTGGCCGCGTGACCTCGGCTATAATGAACGGCCCTTCCCAGATGGGGGATAATTTGTGCCTGTCCTTGGTGATTTGTATCTTCCTTAGAACGAGATCCCCGACCAAAAAGGCGCGGCCATGGACATTGCGATTGTGGTAACGACGCAGGCCTTGAAGATACCTTGCCGACTGGATTGTTGCGGCGTCTCTTGCTTCTTCCAGCTGATCTAATTCGATCAGTCGGGTGTTGTTGGAGTCGTCTTCGGAGTAAGCCCGGACTCGCGGAGAGCCGAACTGTATCTCTGTCGGTAGCATGGCCTCGGTACCATAGACCAGGAAGAAAGGGGATTGCCCTGTTGACCGACTAACTGTGGTTCTGAGAGACCAGAGAACGGATGGGAGTTCTTGTACCCACCGACCCGCATATGGTTGTAGTCGGTCGAATATCCTGGCCTTGATGCCTTGCAAGACCATACCGTTGGCTCGCTCAACCTGCCCGTTGCTCCGCGGGTGTGCCACAGATGCATAGCAGATCTTGATGCCGAAATCATCGCAGAAATCTTGGAATAGGCCCGCTGCGAACTGAGTACCATTGTCGGTGATGATGCGGTTAGGGACTCCGAACCGGTATAATATACTCATGATGAAGTCCTTTGCTCGTGCCGCTGTAATTGTTGCGACGGGTTTAGCCTCAATCCACTTGGTGAACTTATCCACCGCGACGAATAAATGTGTGAACCCCCCTGGCGCTTTCTTGAAGGGCCCGACCATGTCGAGCCCCCATACTGCAAATGGCCAGGAGATGGGGATAGTTTGGAGTTCCTGGGCTGGGAAATTTGTTTGCCTTGCGAAGAACTGGCAACCTTCGCACTTGCGGACGATGTCTTTGGCGTCTGTGACTGCAGTGGGCTAGAAGAATCCCTGCCGGTAGGCCTTTCCGACTAACGTCCTGGATGCAGCATGGTTGCCACATATGCCCGAGTGGATTGAATGCAGGATCTGCTTGCCTTCCTAGGTGGTGACGCAACGCATGAGGACGCCGGATGCGCTCCTTCGGTACAGGTCTTCTCTGACTAGCAGGAAGCTTTTGCTCCGACGCTTGACCTGCTCAGCTTGACTACGATCTTCTGAGAGTTCATCATCCAGAAGGAATTTGACAATAGGACTCCTCCAGTCTTGACATATGTGTAGCACTTCGTCGGTAGCCGGGGTAGGCTCGCCTCCCAACTGCTCTTGTGCCGGTTTCTTCTTGAGTGATGGCTCCATAAGTTGCTCGATGAAGATTCTAGTCGGGACTGCTTCTCGTTTGGATCCCATGTTTGCCAGCTCGTCCGCCGCGTCGTTGTATTGGCGCAGGACGTGTGTGATTTCCAGCCCGTCGAACTTATTTTCCAGCTTGCGGACCTCCTGACAGTATGCCGCCATTGTATCGTCGAGATAGGTCCAGTCTTTCATGACTTGGTTTACCACGAGTTGGGAATCTCCGCGCACAACCAGTCGACGTATGCCGAGTGATATGGCGATGCGGAGCCCGTGAACGAGTGCCTCGTACTCGGCGACGTTGTGGGAAGCCGGGAAGTGGATTTGTAGAACGTACTTCAGTTTTTCGCCTGTGGGGGATGTCAATATGACTCCAGCCCCGGCGCCGCCAATCCGTAGGGAACCGTCGAAGTACATTGTCCAGTACTCTAGCTTTGCTGTTGGTATTGGGAGTTGAACTTCTGTCCACTCGGCCACGAAGTCGGCTAGAGCTTGAGATTTGATAGCTGTCCGTGGCTGGAAGGTGATGTCGAATGCCATCAGCTCGAGTGCCCATTTAGCGATCCGGCCAGTGGCCTCGCGATTATGAAGGACATCCCCGAGTGGAAACGCTGTGACCACCGTGACTTGATGTGCTTGAAAGTAGTGCACTAGCTTTCGGACTGTGATGAGTAGGCCGTATAGCAGCTTCTGGACCTGCGGGTATCTCGTTTTGGAGTCGGCAAGGACCTCGCTGACAAAATAGATTGGCCGTTGTATTTTCTGAATATGACCCTGTTCGGATCGCTCCACTACCAGCACCGTGCTGACTACGTGAGTGGTTGCCGCCAGGTATAGCATTAGCGGTTCCTAGGGTAAGGGTGATGCCAACACGGGAGGTGACGTGAGGAACTGTTTGAAGTCTTCGAAGGCTTGTTGGGCTTCCGGAGTCCATTTGAAGGTGTCCGCCTTTTTGAGGAGCTTGAAGAAAGGCATGCCCCATTCGCCCAGTCGGGAGATAAACCGGCTGAGTGCCGCCATGCAACCTGTCAACTTCTGGACGTCTTTGAGGTTGGTCGGGGGCGCCATGTTCCTGATGGCGTTAACTTTCTCCGGGTTGGCCTCGATGCCGCGATGCGAGACGATGAAGCCGAGTAACTTTCCAGACGGCACTCCGAAGGTGCACTTTTCCGGGTTCAACTTCATCTTGAATCTTCGGGGGTTTTGGAAGGTTTCTTCCAAGTCGGCAATGAGATCTTCTCTGGACTTGGTCTTGATCACCACGTCGTCGACGTAGGCTTCCACGTTGCGCCCGATCTGGGTGTGCAAACAGCGCTGAATAGCCCGTTGGTAAGTTGCGCCCGCGTTTTTCAGACCGAACAGCATTGTGATATAGCAATACGCTCCAAACGGCGTGATGAAAGATGTTTTTAAACAGTCTTGTTCCCTCAGGCTAATTTGATGATATCCCGAGTAGCAGTCGAGAAAGCTGAGTAGGTCGCACCCCGCCGTGGAGTCAACCACCTGATCTATCCTGGGAAGACCAAATGGGTCCTTGGGGCATGCTTTGTTGAGGTCGGTGTAGTCGACGCACATGCGCCATTTTCCGTTTTTCTTCCGGACCAGAACTGGGTTTGCCAGCCAGTCCGGGTGGTAGACTTCCTTAATGAACCCGGCTGCGAGGAGCTTGGTGATTTCCTCCCGGATAGCATCCTTGCGGTCTGGAGCGAAGCACCGCAGCCGTTGCTTGACTGGCTTGGCGTCTTGCTTTACGTGTAGGGCGTGCTCGATCACCTCCCTTGGTACGCCCGGCATGTCGGACGGTTTCCATGCGAAGATATCTTTATTGGCCTGGAGGAAGGTGACGAGCGCGTCTTCCTATTTGGGGTCGAGTCCGGTCCCGACTAAGGCAATCTTGGAGGGGTCGGAAGAGTCCAGGGGGATCTTCTTCGTGTCAGAGTCCGCTGAAATTCCCGACTTCGCTGCTTTTTTCGCCGGAACTGGATCTTGATCGACTTCAGGTGTAGCGGCTTGCCGGATGCTGTCGCGCCCGACTACCGCTTCTTGTGTTTAAGCCAGTTCGCAACTCTCCTTGTCGCAGGTGAAGGCTTGCTTAGCGTCGCTGCGGAGGGAGAGGACTCCTGCTGGCCCGGGCATCTTCAGCACCATGTACGTATAGTGCGGTATCGCCATGAATTTGGCGAGGGCTGGTCGTCCGAGTATCGCGTGATATGCGGTCTCGAAGTCGGCGACCTCGAAGCAGATGTTCTCTGTACGGAAGTTGTCCCGCGTGCCGAAGGTTGCCGGCAAGGTTATCTGCCCGAGTGGGGTTGATGACAAGCCGGGAATTATCCCATGGAAGGGCGCAGTGCTCGGCCGTAGTTCTGAACGAGGAATTCTCATCTCGTCCAAAGTCTTGGCGAACAGGATGTTGAGCGCACTGCCTCCGTCGATGAGGGTTTTCTTCAGCCTGATATTTTTGACGACCGGGTCCAGGACGAGTGGATATCGTTCCGGGTGGGAAATCCGATCTGGGTGATCTGCGCGATTGAAGGTGATGGCCGTTTCTGACCAGCGTAGGTATTGGGGGGTGTCGGCTGTGGAGACCGTGTTGATGTCGCGTATTGAGAGCTTCTGCTTGCGTTTGGATTCGTACGCAAGTGGTCCCCCAAAGATGTGGTTGAGTTCGGCTTGGGGATCCTGGAAATCCTCAGCCGGGCCTGAGTCTGGCTTGTCTTTGTCCTTGTCGGCGCCAGACGATAAAGCTTGCTCGGAGGCAAACTTCTTGAGCATGTGGCAGTCCTTGGCCGCGTGCCGGCCTTTGGGGTGAAATGGGCAAGGCCCGCTCATGACTTTCTGATAGTCGTTGTTCCGCTGGGGCCGCGACCGACTGCGCTCCATGTTGGCCACCTCGTTGTCCGACTTTCGCTTACGGCTGCCAGACTTATTCTGAGACGGCTCGTTGTCGGCTTTCGCCTTGTTGTCTTTTTGTCGGGGCTCCTTCTTCTCGTCGAAGGCTTTAGCGGCGGCTTCAGCCGAGTCTGCGTATTTGTTGGCCATGTCGAAAAGAGCCCGGACAGTGGATGGTGGCTTCCGAGTGAACTTCACGATGAGCGGGGCGTCTTTTACTCCCTTGCGGAAGGCAGCGATGACGACCTCGTCTTTGATACTTGGAATCTGATTGCGCTTCTCGGAAAACCTTTTGATGAATTCACGTAGAGACTCATTCTTCTTTTGATGCAGCTGGTAAAGGTCGTGCTCGGAAGCCGGTCTCTCGTAGGTCCCCTGGAAGTTAGCGATGAACCGCTCCCTGAGTTGTCCCCAGGAACCGATCGACCGCCTTGGGAGGCCTGTCAACCATGTCCTCGCCGAGTCGGCTAATGCGACTGGGAGGTAGTTAGCCATGGCTCTGCTGTCGCCCCCAGCAGCTTGTACTGCTAGGACGTAAACGGTGAGCCAGGACTCTGGGTTGGTCTTGCCGTCGTACTTTTCGATTCCGGTAGGCTTAAAGCCGACTGGCCAGTGGACGTCCTGTAACTCCCGAGTAAAGGCTGGAATGCCTTCGTCATCGTGAGGACTTGGGCTTCGGTTTTGGCGGTGTAGCCGTTCGTAGTGGAGACCGAAGCGCTCGTGTTCATCCTCCAGTCGGCGGCGTTCATCCTCTTCGCGCTCTTCGCGTCGGGCGTTTATGGTGTGGCGAAGATCGCGTTGTATTCGCACTCGGAGGTCTTGATTGGTTCGGCGGTCGTATTGGCGACGCCACCGGTTGTCGTAGTTGGTATTGCCGAGCGTTGTTTGGCGGGACTCTTCGCGCTGCCGGGTGGAGCCGGCCGCCCGACGTCGCGCTGATGCAGATGACTCCGCCGCTGGAGAGCCCGTCCGATGGGTTGGTATGTGAGTGTTGCCTGACTGTTCTTGCTGCTGGCAGGCGGCAGCAGTAATCATCGCCTTGATCTTGGCGATAGTTGGTGTGGCTTGATGATCCGGCCCAAGCTGGAGCATGTCCAGTAGAGTTGCGGCGGCCACGACGTTCTGTTGTGGCGTGACAAAGACGTCGTGGTCGCCGACTTTGGTTTGGAGGATCTGCTGCTGGGCGGCTCGTCCAGCCTGTCGTAGCCCGTCATTGCGAGCTTGGCGGTTGGCCTCCTCTTGTTGTAGTAGTCGGCGCGCCTCCTCTTGCTGCTCCTCTTGCAGTCGGCGCACCTCGGAAGGTGGCGTTGAGGCCATGAAGATCTCGCGGGGGAGGAGGAAGCTTGCCATGGTGGAGTCCGAGTTGGTGCTCGAACCGCTATCCGACTTGGTGTCGGACTCCGAGTAGTTTATCGGAGTTAGGACGACTCCGACCTCTCTAGATCCAATCTGAAACGGTTCATGACCGTGTCCAAACTGAATTGCTGGAGGTCGGATCTGCTGCGCGGGTTGTAGATGCACAGCGTCACCGAATCCGTACGGGAGATTGACGATCTCTCCCCCTCTTGGCCTAACCCGCGCTGGCTCAAGGCCTAGCGCGAGTCGGACGCCGAAGGAGAGAGTTGTCCCGATGTCCGGCGACGTGAGGAACTGTCGTAGTAGATTGTCGAAGGAGATGGCGACGTCCCTGGGGCCGACTGGCGCAACGCCGGCTGGCTCCTCGGCTGGCGAGATCGGATCTGCTTCAGCCAAGGAAAGATTGCCGAGTTGATCGGCGACGAAATCAAGACTCCCGAAGGTGATGGTGTCTCCATTGGAGAACTTGTAGCCCTTGACTCCGTTGATGGGATCCATCGAATCTGTTGATGAAGAATTCACCGGGCCCCTACCTGGCGCGCCAACTGTCGATGTTTTATACCGGCAATAATGTTATGGGGCTACTCGGCGACCTGGAATTCGGTGGATGGCAGAGGAACACAAGAGAATTATACTGGTTCAGGCCCTCGATGTGAGGTAATACCCTACGTCCAGTTGAGGTGTTATTCCTCTGAGGTGGTTTTGCGATCAATGATCTTGCGTGCCCTCATGGGGCGCCCTGCCTCCCTTTATATACTAGGGGACAGGGGTACATGGTAAGGATCCTAGTCGGATACGACCAAGGGATTTCCTTCTTAGAGATAGAATCCTATCCGACTAAGGCTATGTTTCCTTATTATACAAGGCACAGCCTGCCGGGTGCTATCTTATCTCTAATTACATGATCTGGCCCATCCTCTATCCGAGTGGCCCATATGCTGGTAATGAGGTACCCAGGGCCCATGGCTCCCACAGTTCTTGAAAGGGATGCGTTGAGTTTCGGCGTTGATGAAATCTGTAGGATCTTCACTACCCATGGGACCATGGTAGAAGAAGTTCGGGTAATCGACGGCTGAAATCAAAATCTAGTCTCTAAGGTGCTACAGTAAACAAGAACGCGAGGAACAGGATAAGATTATGGTAGATCCAATCCAAGTTGCAAGACATAGAAGGCGATTAAACAAGGAGATTACCTCTGAGACGGTGTTTGCAGAGGCCATTACGAAAGAAGGAGATGAGCGAAGATCGGAGGTTGAAGAAGAGGACCACAGCGATGCGCCTGGATTCGGCGGAGTTCATCGAGGTCTTGAAGGAAGTGGAAAGGACTCTGGTGATGTGAAAGTGTAAAGAAAAGAGGCTAGGAAGGCGAAGCGGTTTATAGAGGTATGATGACCGGGCGGGAATCGAGGCCGTTGGCACTGTTTCAAACATTTAAGGAAAAGTGGGCTACCTTGGGCCGCCTCGGTATGAAAGGAATCTGAAGCCCAAACAGAAGAATTTCGAAGTTTGATAACAAACTCCGAAATTGGGGGGCATGTGTTAACGCCAAAATTTGGTACGGATCTTTATTGGATTCGGTTAAGGAAAAATCACGGTTAACTAGCGGGAATTAAATCCAGAGGAAGCCGAATTCAAGAAGGGATCGTGAAGACCATGGAGAGGCAGTTAGTTTCTTATCTATAAATTAGGTAGAGATAATAATTTTTAGGAAACCTGATCTCGTGTCCGATCAGGACTTGTTTTTTCTTTTTATAATTAGGAAACTCCTGTTTCGCATCTGATCAGGACTGTATCAACTCGGGGTATAAATACGTATGCCCGGGGATCATGTAATCATCAAATAGATCAATACAAACTTTGGCGCATGACCACCCTATTCAACGGGTTCTTGCTTCTCGAGTCGGGCTGCATCGGTTAAGTTCGACCTCCTGCGAGAGGGTAAGTCTCGTTACCCCGACTACCGTATCGGCTAGGACTTTCTCGGTTAGGTCCGATATTCTAGTTGGCCTACGGTAGTCGGCTTACCACGATATATCTGTTCTGTCTACGGCTACATCAGTTAGGTTTGATCTCATAGGCCGAGTAGATATATCACATCACGTGTGCATAAGCTTATCGGCTTACTGGGTGTAACTTATCATCAGTTTGTGCTGCATCGGTTAGGTCCGACCTACTAAATTGCGTGATAAATTATTCCTGCTAGGCTGATCGGTTTTATACAAGTGTTTTATCGGGATGTATAGCCGATAAGTTATCATATTTTGCATCACGATTGCACTAGATCTATCGGCCCATCGAGGTTCAGTTATCATCACCAGTTTGTGCTGCAACGGTTAGGTCCGATCTATTAGACTGGTGATAATAATTCTATCCTTATTGAGCCGATGGATGTTTATGCGATGTCTTATCGGAGTGTTTAGCCGATAAATTATCTTTACACCCAGTCGATCTATCATGATAAGCACGATTAATCTAGTTTCTATCGGTCTAGTGTTGTTAATGTTAATCTTATACTGTCTCGGTTCGGTCCGATCTGTCAAGGTTGACATTAACAGTACGGCCATCGGTAGTTACTAGGTTTCGTCTCATCTAAAGCCGATTGTGCTGTTTGTTATTTTGTTTACCTACGCTTCTATTACAATCGGCTATAGGGTAGTTAATTAATTTATTCATTTTTCCTTATCTATGCCATCATCGGCTTATAGCCGATGTGTAAGTGCTCGTCAATATCGGCCATCGGCCGATGGAGCGAGTCCAATTCGGCTTCCAGCCGATTGGCTCAACAATCTAATATTTTCTATCTCCTTGTCAATTGCAGGGTCAAATTAACTGGCACGCCTACGAACCTCAAGATTTAGGACCTGCACTGGAGTTAACCACATCTCCCAGGCCTTCCGTGTGTCGGAGGATGAAACCTCGACTGCGGGAGGTCTGGGGACCCTCCTTTGAGATTCGGCCATGGGAGTAGTTCTCAGGCGAAGTCGGCGTCAGTGCGTATCAACGGAACGATGGATCGGCCACGGGAACCGGGGGCCCGAGCTGGGAGATAGAGGGTTCAGACCGTCCGAATCGGGTCCGGACCGTCCGAACCATGATAACCGCGCGGAAGAGAGACAGGAGGCGTAGACAGGTTCGGGCCGCACGGAGGCGTAATACCCTACTCCTATGTGTTGGCTATCTATGGTGGATGAATGCGGTTTGGTGTTTACATGGAGAACCCCCGGGGCTCGGAAGCTCACCGGGAACCTAGCTCGCGGCCGGAGCCGGAGGAGAAGGGAACTCGCGCGAGCTGAGGTAGAAGACCAAGACCTCGACTGGGAGAAGTCCTCAACCGGGAGAAGCTCTCGACCGGGAGGAGTTCTCAACCAGGAGAAGTTGATCGTCTAGCGGCAGCTCTGCCCGAATTCTCTCCTCAACTCAGTGGCATGGATCCTCCTTTATAGATAAAGGGGAGTCCACAGTGCCAAGCATACGTGGTGAGAGAGAGAGAGAGAGCTAGCTATGCTGCGTCTTGTCGTGCACGTCCGCGCCCGTCTGCCGCGCCGCGCTGGAGGAGAGCCCATGCCGGAGTAGGTCTGCACGCTGTCACGCCGGAGCAGCTGCTGCACGTCGTCGTGAGCGGATGGAGCGGGGAGACGTGACGGCGCACGCCTCTGCTGCGTGGAAAAAGGGACATGCATAGTCAAAAGGTTCTGACTATACAGTGAAAGAAGCCTCCATAGTCAAAAGGTTTCCGGCAGCACAGGAAGCGGGTTCACGGCGCAGGCGCGCGTCCACAGAGGGCCATCAGGAGACGCCCACGCGTGGCAGAGCAGGCGACAGGGACGACAGGCCCCGTCACCTCGTCATTAATGCGAGTAGTTGGCAGTTGGTCCGCTGAGCTCTTCGAGTTAATCGACCCCCGAGGCTGAGGCGATCGGCACCCGGGACCGGGAGGACCGGCACCCGGGCAGTCGGCATCGGCCTCGGGCCCGGGCTACGGCACCTGGAACCGGGACCGGGGTATCGGCATCCGGGTCCGGGGTGATATGATGGCGCCCCGGGGGCGAGGCCCGGGGCCGATGACGGGAAGGCCCCCGGGAGCGAGGCCTGGGGCGGACGGCGCCCCAGGGCCGAGCATGGCGCCCCGGGCACTTAGCATAACGGCGGCCATAGCTGGCTGCCTCTTGTGCAGCATGTGGGCCCGGAGAAGCTAACGTGGTAGAGGATCCACGCGTCCCCGCGACTGTGGGGACCCCCAGTCCCGTTTCGCCGACAGTGGCCCCTGGCCCTATTGCTCGGCCGGGGTCCACTTCGGGCAGGAACAGGGCCACGTCTTTAGAGAAACGAGGGGATGCGGGGTGCTCCTGGTTTGCCATGAACTGGTGGAGTTTGATGACTTGTTGCGCAACCTGGACATGTGGTCGGGAACAAATATGGGCGATATGTGCCCGGGTCCCGGGGGCCCTGGCTGGGAATATGGAAGATATGTGCCCGGGACCCGAGGGCCCGGGACGGAAATATGGGATAAAGTGTTGAGGAAGAGCCGGTGGCGGCGATCGCGACGCGGCAGCCCACTGTCCGCACCGTCGCCACCGAGTTCTTCGTGGCGACCCGCTGGCCGGAGGTCGCGGCGGCAGAGAGGTGCATCGTCCGATTGGAGGCCGCCACCGAATTCTGCCGCCGACGAGGCCTCTCGCGCCTGGTCCGAGATGGAGGTGCGGGGGAGAGAAAACACTCTCCCGAGAAGAAAGCGTCTGGGCCCAAGAGGCCGGGCTCGCGTCTCGGGGGTGTGAGTTCGCCGCGCGCGAGGAAGTCGCGGTGGTTCGTGAGGAGGCGTGGGAGGCCATGGCCGAGTCCGCTGCCCCGGAGGCAGGGTTCCTCGACTGCGGCGAGCACCTTGTAGAGCCAATGCCTGACGAAGGGGTCGAGGAAGACGCCGGTCCCCTTCTGACGCCGCTCGAGGTCCGGTCCGAAGAAGGCCAGCGACCTCTCCCCGTGCGACGGCGTCTCCGGGCGCGAACATCTGGTGGAGCCAATGGCCGACGAAGAGGTCAAGGAAGACGCCGGTTTCCTTCTGACGCCATTCGCGGCCGCCTTCGGGGCCCGGGGGCCCTCCATGCCCCCGAGCGCTCCCCTTCCGACGTCGCCCGGGGTCCGGTCAGAAGTACACCGGTGACTACCCCCCGTGCAGCGGCATCTCTGGGCCTCACTCGTGCTTGCGCTCCGGTTTGCCTGTCTTGCACAAAGAGAGATATTTGCATATGTATATGATCATGTTTATATTTTCGTACCTTGGTTTATTGTGATGTTCGGAGGTTGCTGGCGTTCGGGGCCTTGTGTCCGGGAACGCCGGGTTCCGGGCGTCATCCGACAGCGAGATCCAGCAGCTGCGAATGGCCGTCGGGCCTAAGGCCCCTGCCCGGGCCCTGGTGCAGCCGCCTGCCCCGGGGGTTCGGCCCCTAGGGGCAGCCAACGCGACGGTTGAAGGCCCTGGGAACCCGGTCCCCGGGGGCGCGAACACTCCGGACGCGAGCCTTGCGGAGCGACGAAATCCGTAGGTTTGGCCCCTTCTGTCTTCCGGACCCAGGGGCCCTCCGTGCCCCCAGGCATCATTGGCCTAGGGAACGCTGCGATGCCGTGGGAACGGACTTGACCAGGCACGGGGTCATCAGGCAGCTGGGCGTCCGGTGCCTCGGCGGTCACCGGGGAGGAGCCGGCCAGGCCGGGCTCCGCAGCCCGCGTCGAGGTTCAGAAAGCCTGCCTAAAACCTGCCGGGAATTGGTTTAATCTACACATGACGAACTGTGAGAGCGTCCGGTTCGTTCCTTCGTCCATTCCATGCTACGAGCTGTGGCGTCAATCACCTCCCGAAGGCGTCCTCGTGGTCGCGCCCGTATGGCGGCTAGGTTTCGCGCATAACCCAGCCGCCGTACCGGCGCGGCCCGATGGTACCCCCAGGGGGTGAGACTGCCACGAACGCAACGCACGGAAAAAGACGAGAGGAGCGAGACCGGGAAGGATATTAAAAACGCTGCTTATGTAAAGTGTATATACCTGGGGCCCCGGCTAGCGCTGAGATTTTAGAGAAATCCGGCGCTGGCCCGGGCTCACCGCAACTTACAGGATGTTTATACAAATAGATTTGTGAAGATGCTTGATGTGCTAGGGATGGAGCTCGCACTCGCTTCCCTCGCGAGCCCGAGTCCGGCATGTGCTCGAGCCCCGGGGGCCCCGGCTGTGATGCGAAGGATATGTGTCCGGGACCCGGGGGCCCCGGACTGGAATATGGTTTTGATATAAGCCGGGTTCCGGGGTCCCGGGCTTGAATATGGAATGCGAGACGACCTTCCGGACGCATTCTCGCCGGGGCGGTGCTGTCCAGGCTATCGCGCCCTATTCCGAGTCCGCGTTTGCAGGCCTGCACTCGCCTTGGCGAGGCTGCCCCAGGTTCCTCGATGTCGGGCCCGGGGCACGGATTCGGGAACCCGTGCCTCGACTCGAATATGTGCCCGGGACCCGGAGGCCCCGGACTGAAATGTGATTTGATATGTCTGGTCGACATGTGCCCGGGCACGAGGCCCGGATAAGGACATGGACCATATCGGGACAACTTCCCCGGACCCGCCCTTGCCGAGGCGACGCTGTCCGAGTACTCGTGCCCTGTTGAAGCTGTTCCGGATCGGGAGCGGGATCCGGACGTTGATCATCTTGACCGTTGTTGCAATCGGACCGTCCGGACAAGGACCGGACCGTCCAAACTGCCTCGATCACGCTTGGCCCGCTACTGCTCCTGGTGGAACTTCTTGACGCGCTTGGCCAGCTTCTGGACGGCACGGCACCTCGTGAGGTCGTGCGAGTCCATCTCGTGGACGGTGCAACACTTCCGGGCCGTCGTTGGCTCGAGACGCTCGGCCATGCCCTGGACGGCGCGGCACTCCGTGATGTCGTGGCGGTCCGTGTCGTGGAAGGCGCACCACCCCCGGGCTATCGCCGGCTTGATGCGCTCAGCCAAGCGGTGGACAGCGCGACACTCCGTGAGGTCGTGCCGGGCCGTGTCGTGGAAAGCGCACCACCCCCGGGCTGTCGCCGGCTTGATACGCTCGGCTGAGCCCTGGACGGCGCGGCACTCCACAAGGTCGTGCCAGCCCGTCTGGTGGAGGGGGCACCACTTCCGGGTCGTTGCCGGCTGCGGCGGCATGCGTGCGGCCTTCTGCTGCTTGCCGCCGTCATCGCCCCCGCGGGCAACATGGCTCCAGGGGTCGCCCGTAGCCGCCAAGGCGAAGTCCTCGGCGGCTTTCCTGGCCTTCTGGCGCTTCCTCCTGTTCCGCCGTGACGCGGAACGTGAGAGCTCGCCACTCTCTCCAGGGCCCCCGTCGGGGCCGCCGGACTCCTCGCCGTAGCCTCGACGATGATGGTGGCCTTCTGCCATGGAGTGTGTCGGTGTTGGAGACGCCGGCGTGTCACCTGAAAAGGAAACTCCCCCTACCTGGCGCGCCAGCTGTCAGAGGATGAAATCTCGACTGCGGGAGGTCTGGGGACCCCCCTTTGAGATTCGGCCAGGGGAGTAGTTCTCAGGCGAAGTCGACGTCAGTGCGTATCAGCGGAACGATGGATCGGCCACGGGAACTGGGGGCCCGAGCTGGGAGATAGAGGGTTCGGACCGTCCGAATCGGGTCCGGACCGTCCGAACCGTGATAACCGCGCGGAAGAGAGACAGGAGGCATAGACAGGTTCGGGCCGCACGGAGGCGTAATACCCTACTCCTGTGTGTTGGCTATCTGTGGTGGATGAATGCGGTTTGGTGTTTACATGGAGAACCCCCGGGGCTCGGAAGCTCACCAGGAACCTAGCTCGCGGCCGGAGCCGGAGGAGAAGGGAACTCGCGCGAGCTGAGGTAGAAGACCAAGACCTCGACTGGGAGAAGTCCTCAACCGGGAGAAGCTCTCGACCGGGAGGAGTTCTCAACCAGGAGAAGTTGATCGTCTAGCGGCAGCTCTGCTCGAATTCTCTCCTCAACTAAGTGGCATGGATCCTCCTTTATAGATTCAGGGGAGTCCACAGTGCCAAGCATACGTGGTGAGAGAGAGAGAGAGCTAGCTATGCTGCGTCTTGTCGTGCACGTCCGCGCCCGTCTGCCGCGCCGCGCTGGAGGAGAGCCCATGCCGGAGTAGGTCTGCACGCTGTCACGCCGGAGCAGCTACTGCACGTCGTCGTGAGCGGATGGAGCGGGGAGACGTGACGGTGCACGCCTCTGCTGCGTGGAAAAAGGGACCTGCATAGTCAAAAGGTTCTGACTATACAGTGAAAGAAGCCTCCATAGTCAAAAGGTTTCCGGCAGCACAGGAAGCGAGTTCACGGCGCAGGCGCGCGTCCACAGAGGGCCATCAGGAGACGCCCACGCGTGGCAGAGCAGGCGACAGGGACGATAGGCCCCGTCGCCTCGTCATTAATGCGAGTAGTTGGCAGTTGGTCCGCTGAGCTCTTCGAGTTAATCGGCCCCCGAGGCTGAGGCGATCGGCACCCGGGATCGGGAGGACCGCCCCGGGCAGTCGGCATCGGCCTCGGGCCCGGGCATCGGCACCCGGAACCGGGACCGGGGTATCGGCATCCAGGTCCGGGGCGATATGATGGCGCCCTGGGGGCGAGGCCTGGGGCCGATGACGGGGAGGCGCCCGGGAGCGAGGCCCGGGGCCGATGGCGATGCCGCCCCGGGGCCGAGGCCGATGCAGATGGCGCCCCGGGCCCGGGGCCGATGGAGACGGCGCCCCAGGGCCGTGCATGGCGCCCCGGGCACTTAGCATAACGGCGGCCATAGCTGGCCGCCTCTTGTCCAGCATGTGGGCCCGGAGAAGCTGACGTGGCAGAGGATCCACGCGTCCCCGCGACTGTGAGGACCCCCAGTCCCGTTTCGCCGACAGCGTGTCTCTAGGCGCCGAACCATATCATCGGCTCATTCCCGACGCTGCCGGTGATTTTCGGCGTCAACATCTCCCACATAGCAGATACACACAGGAGTAGGGTATTACGCCTCCGCGCGGACCGAACCTTTCTACTTCTTCTTGTTGACGCCAAAATTTGGTAAGGCCCTGTATCACATTCGGTCAAAGGGAGAATTGCAGTCAACTAACGGAAATTGATCCAGAAGAGACCGATTCCGGGAAGGAGCCATGAAGACCGCAGCATGGCAGTTATTTACTGTGTATATTAATTAGGCAAGCGCTTATCTTTAGGAAACCCGACCTCGTGTCCGGTTGGGTCTTGTTAGCGTTTTCTGTTATCATTAGGAAATCATGTACCGTGTCCTATAAGGACTCGTGTAACTCGGGGTATAAATATGTGCGCCCGGGGACCTTGTAAATCATCACTCGATCAATACAATTTCGGCGCATCGCCACCCTTCTGACGGGATCTTGCTTCTCGAGCCGGGCTGCATCGGTTAGGTCCGACCTCCTGCGAGAGGGTAAGTCTCGTCACCCCGGCTACCTATCGGCTAGGACTTCCTCGGTTAGGTCCAATATTCTAGTCGGTTTATGGTAGTCGGCTTACCACGATATATTTATTTTATCTATGGCTGCATCAGTTTAGTTTGACCTCATAGATTGATTAGGTATATCACATCACGTGTGCATAGATCGTATCGGCTTGCTGGGAGCGGTTTATCATCAGTTTGTGCTGCATCGGTTAGGTCCGACCTACTAAACTGCTAGCGATAAATCGTTCCTGCTAGGTCGATACTTTATGTGCAAGCGTCTTATCGGAGTGTATAGCCGGTAAGTTATCATGTTTTAACATCACAATCGCATCAGATCTATCGGCTTATCGAGATCTCGTTATTATTATCAGTCTGTGCTGCAACGGTTGGGTCCGATCTACTAGACTGAATAATAACTGTTATTGTTAATAAGCCGATGATTTTATGCGATGTTGTTATCGGAGTGCTTAGCCGATAAGTTATCCCTTATTAAATACAGCCGATTATTACTGCTTGCCTTGTGCATTCTTCCTGCATTACTGTTACTATCGGCTATGGCTAGCCGATTGGTTTATTCTGCCGATCCGAATGCGAGCACCAGCAGGTTCCCGGGCACGACCTCAGTATGGACCCGGGCACGAGCATAGGTAAAGAACCTGGGCACGAGCACGGACAACGGATGAAGATCCCGGGAGCCGATGTGAGCAAGGGCCCGGGCACGGGCACGGGCAGTATCTTCAAGGAATACCAGTGACTTTAAACTACGATCGGCTGGAGTTTGTTTAATCTATTTATTTATGCATTCTGCTCGTTTATTTTACCAAGTTTATAGCCGGTTCTTGAGCATCCCTTCGATGATCGGCTAGCGCAATATTTGTTTATTATTATGATTATTGCTCTTGCCTGTCATCGGCTTTTAGCCGACTGTATAAGTGCTACAGGTGGCGTTAAATCGCCATCGGCCGATGAGCGATGCAGTCCAAGCCGGCTTCAAGCCGATTGGCTCACGAAATTTGACAGCTTCTCTCCTGTCAATTGCAGGCGTCACCAATGACTGGGCACGCCTACGAACCTCAAGATCCTTTAGGCATCTGCCAACTGCTGAGTGAACGCAAACTCCCAGGTCCTTCACGTGTCTCCCAGACGCCTGGACGCCCCCCGCGGGTTTTCGGCAGTCAACACGTTTTTGGCACGCTCGGTGGGACGCGAAGTTTCAACGCAAAGTTTCAGCGCGAATGATTTTCAGACCAAATCAGATTGTCAACGGGATGGGTGCCGGGAAGAAGGTTACTAAAACAACAACATAATTACCGGGTCAGACTTGCAAGATTTAACAGAAGAACGAAAAAATAATTTCAAATTGAGCAGAGACTTGACATGCCGAACTATCAGAGCTGAATGTGCTTTAGTAGTACCATCGGTATGACAAGGCAAGGATTGACCGATTCAAAAATAATCTGATTTCCGAAGCCAGAGTATGGTTGGAAGAATCGAGCCGACGCCACCTGAATGTTCGGCCACCAGTAAAACACACATACACAAGAAATGTGTGAAGAAGCAGTTCGACACGCGCTCTTAATCAGTCGCGATTCTGCGAAACAACACATTCATTAATCTGTATAAAGTAAGACGGTGGTGGAACAATTATTCAAAGAGTGCTCGGGCTGATTACCTCCACCAAAGGTTGAACCAGACTCAATTGCTATATATCAATCATCAAGCATGAGAATATACCAGAAACCTGTTGCACAGAACCAGACACAGAATGGGGAAGGCCAGGAGTTATATTCACTCTGTGATTAAAATTAAATTATGGATTTTATTTTTGGTACCTATTATGTTTGAGTGACGGATTGTTAGGTGTTCAAATTTATAAAAATAAACTGCATAATTGTGTTGTTTAGCAATTATTTGAATTTATGTTTGATTGAGAATATGATCTCTGATGTTTTATAGATGCAATGGTACAGTCGTCGTACAAGTGTCTTACATATCGAGAGATATCAGCAAGAATACCCAGGAGGCGGCGACCGATCCAGGCGAGCGGTGTACATCGCGAAGGCAGGGAATATAATAGAACACACGGCAACAAACGGTCCCACCCGCTGCACAGTATCAACAAGAGACACAACCATGAGAAGAAGAGTATCTATCAACTAAAGCAGTTGCTGAAATATTAGATCGGAGCAGTATCGGGGATCAAGCCGCAAGGAACAAACATCATGTTCGGCAATGCCATATCCTTGATGGTTCGACAGTGTGCGACTTCCGATTACCACGACCGATACAGGCGGAACGAACCCGTCCCGGATTTTTCTAATTCTTAGGGCAAGACAAACACGGTCGTACCATGGAACATGTCAGATACCGAATTCACTTGGCCACAGTAGCGGAGAGGCATACGCGCTGAACGAGGCTCTAGGTATAGGTTTTTCCCTTATCACTATCAGGGATCGGCTTTTACCGTGTTGCTCTTTCCCGAATTTACCAGGATCGATCTTCGACACCGTTACCGGTCGGGGTGGGCCGATCTAGAAAAAAGCAGTTCACAAATATTTCTTTGCTGGAAGTTCATGAGTGAGGACTGTCAAGATTTACATTGGTTAAGCAACGACCAGAATGAAACAGTACCGGGAATATGTTCAGCGATTCGGAGATATCAGAAACCGATGTTATAGTTT